>ML777770.1:439121-468034 GCA_009831015.1 Picea engelmannii | reverse complement strand
AGTTCATGGTGGCCGCGCTCCCGAAGAAGCCGCAGTTGTTCAAGCAGTGGAGCCATTTTTCTGACACACGCAAACACAAAACAGAAAAGCACGTCAAAAATACACAAATCCCTTCATTTTCCAGTCACAGAAAATAACATTCTCAGAAAACCGTCCTTATCAGGTGCTGCTACTGTAAGCCCGAGTCCGAAGGCGCAGAAAGAAGGAACACCCTGAAAAAACAAAATCCATTTGTTAGCGCGAGGGTTTATCACATTCAGGGTTAGCAAGGTGTCTATGGCATCCGGACGCTCACCTGAGATAACTCCTGTCGAACCGAGCCGAGCCCTGCCCTCAGCCCTCCTCCTGCGCGGACGATTTCACCAGAGACCCCGGGCAGAAGAAGAAGAAGAATCGCAGAGTAGCCGAGTAACGGAGGAGGAGAATGGGGTGCAATATCCACATAATTGACTGCAACATTAGATGTAAATGCAACAGTAATAATAAATGAATCCATGGGGAAGGGCGCCCTTGCCATGCTGCCAGTAGTTTGCGGAGTGCGTGAGTATATTTAGGAGAGCACATGTAGAAAATGACGTGGGGTGTTAATAACATGCAAGAGATAAGGCTTCTGCAATGCAGTACAACAGGCTGTAATAAGTACAACAGGCTGTAATAAATACAGGGTTTTTTTTTTGTCAAACTTATACATTGATTTACGTGAAGCCTGCAATACGACTTGAAAGATATTAGCCAATCAAATGTTAGAAAAATAGTTTTTTTTATTATTAAGAAAAATACATATTTTGATTTCTTATGTTATACATTTGAAATAAAACAAAAATAAAAAAGTCAAACCTAAACTAATAACCAGTCAACGATGAACTCATCGCTATTAGTCCCTGGCCTTTGGCAGGGACTAATAACTCCTTGTTATTTTTTTTTAACTCCCATTTTTGTGATAATATCATAAAGCAATGGTTTTTACACTAACATAAAAAAATAAAAATACACCACCTTAAAACTTTAAACCATATACTTTATGTCAAAATAAAGTTTTAAATTTTATGGATAAAGTGATTTATACAGTGTGAGTGGGTCTAATGGTTAAGAACACGTGTTTCCTCCTAAAAGGTCACAAGTTCAAATCCAGAGGGGGTAGGGTATGTATACCTCCGTAGACTTTACTAGTCAAATTTGAACTTCACACTTAGTGTACCACTCTATCCATGGAGTGTGGAGTGGGCTAACTTAGGAGCATCTAGGTTGGTTTAAAATGGGGCAAAACCCATGGGACAAGGTTCTGAAATGCATGAAACTTTGATCCATGAGAAACTTAGATTACTCCTGAAAATCTGACCGAATTCAAGTCATTTTTTTGCTTAAAAAGCAGGTTTGTTTGCTCCAGAATTAGCCTACTCCCTCTATCCATTGCGCCAAGTGAAGAATATTGTTGAGTGAGAGTCCAACAATAGGTGTTGAATTTGAAGAGAGACTACGTAAATAGATTCTGTTGAGAATTAAATGCCAATTTCATGGCAATCCTTCATAATTTCATGGTAGTCTTCTGCAATTTCAATGCAGTCTCTGCAGTTTTGTGGCAATTTGCACTCCATTTGACACATGTACAATTATGTTTGGTACCAAATCGTTGACAAAAATTCGTTTTGCAGCAAGGTCGATGATGAGGATGTGAATCTCATCGAAAGGTTGGGTAGATGACTTGGTGGAATCCTTGATTGAGCAGATCATTGAGATAAATCGTTGGAGATTAAACAATTCAAAATATAAACCTGGGTAGATGACTTGGTGGAATCCTTGATTGAGCAAATCATTGAGATAAATCATTGGAGCTTAAACAATTCAAAATATAAACCTGGGTAGATCACTTGGTGGAATCCTTGATTGAGCAGATCATTGAGATAAATCGTTGGAGCTTAAACAATTCAAAATATAAACCTCAATAGATCTCAAATCTGCAAAACATATCTTACATGGCTGCATATAATTATTCTATAATATAGAGCTCTTGAAACCTGTAGATGTCTTTGAACTTTACAATCATAGAGGTTGCGTGGTCGATTCTGGTGCACTAGGCGAACTCCAGATCAAATCATTGTGTATCAGGGTTTGATGTATCCATTGCTTTGGAAGGGAGTGCCGAGCAGGTGTTTGCATGTCGATCTATGGCTTTCAGAGCGAGAATATTCTATATCGAAGGGAAGAGATTGATCGATAGTTTAAGATCAAACCAACCCATATATATGCCAAAAATAAACAAGTGAGGGGGAAACTGCAAGATGTACGCATGGCTACAGAAGAAATCATCGATGAATGCAAGACTTTCTACTTCGCAGGACACGAAACTACATGGGCCATGATATTACTGGGAATGCTCCAGCTTGATTATGATGAGATGGACAGTAGAAAGATAGGTGAAAGAGATTGTAGATATAATATAACACAGAAAGAGCTCTTTGAATGACTTAAAATAAATAAATAAAAATGTTCTTCAACATGTGCAATGGAGAACTGGACCTTGGAGAGCGAAGGGGGCATGAACATCAAGTTAGATGATCAGATTTAGATTGCTCGATTCAGATTCAAAGAGAAAAGGTAAAACTTAGAATTACCGAATTGTTGATGACGAATTTGTGGAGACAAATCGCTCTTTCCTCGACGAAGTAGCTTATGTGCCAATTGCTTCTCCTTACTATGAATTAGCTTCACCACCATCATCATTGGCTCTTCAATGACTTTCCACGGAAGGAATCACGTTCAACTTAGCACAATCAAAACTCTTCATCATCAACTTCAAAGTGCAAATCTTCCATGAAAAACTATCATGGAATTATCAGGCCCTTAAGACCATAAGAGCTCTGATACCAATTGATAAAATATAGAGCACAAGAAAGACCAGTGACAAAAAGTTTGGTGGAAAAGGTCTCAAGCCATAATCTCTCTCTCATGTATTCATTTCAACAATACAAATATATAATACAATAATGAAACCACTTCAATTGCTCTCACATCGACACCTTGTCGGGAGATAAGGTAGGAGGACGGAAAATAGGAATCTAGAAACACACTTGAGATAAAAACTATATCCTAGGACTTCATGATTATATAAGAGTCAAAGGCTAACAATGTCAATGTATAGCCTTAGAGTTCCATTCTTTTTCCTCACAAAAAGCAAGGGGGCACCCCAAGGTGAAACACTTGGGTATATGCACCCCTTCTTCAACAACTATTCTAACTACATTTGCAATTCTTTCAGCTCTAGTGTGTTCATTTTGTAGGGAGTCTTGGACACTAAGGCAACTCCAGGTATCAAGTCAATAGAAAAATCAATGCCTCTCTTGGGTGGAAATCCTGACAATTCCCCAAACACATCTTCATATTCTTTTAGGACGGAATAATCTTCAAAAGTTGGCACCTTATCCTTGGTTGGCTCTTTCGTATGTGTTGCATATGTCACACCCTTTTCTAAAACTTCTTTTCAACTACAATGTTGAAATCTCCCTAACAGATACATGCCTTGGAATACCTTGAACTATTATCAAATTCCCTTCCTCATCAAGGCACACAAAAGCCTTGTTGTAACAATCTACAACATCATGATGCTTGTCCAACCAATCCATACCAACCAAATAATCATATGACCCATGCAGTATGATGTTTAAATCTGCCTTAATGTTGACTCTATTCATGTTCATGGGGCAATCCCTGACAAGCTCATTGACTCTTCTCTTGGTTCCAGTGGCTAGTTGAACCAACCAAGACTTTTCATGCCTACATCTCCTCGGTTTAAATCTTTCAACCAGATTAGGATCTATATAACTATGACTAGCTCTAGGATCAATCAAAATAGCTATGGATTGATTATGAATCCTACCTTCCACCTCAATCATGTGGGATTGATAGTGTACTCGATGTTGTCAAAGGATGCATAAATTCTTGGCACACTTCTTCCCATGTCTTCCACTTTATCAACTTCTTGGATGTTATGTACAATCCTTATTCTATCTCCCTTGTGAGGACAATCGTTATACATGTAGTCTCCCTCACATCCCCAATGCTATATGGGTTGATGTCTTGGCCTCTTCCCCAAGGAATTTGTCATCTTAGGCTCACCTTATGCTGACTTCGCTTGCTCGTATGCTTGAAAGTTGTTCCAAAAGAGAGGCGGCTTGAATCCTTTCTTCCTCTGATCCATCTTGTCTTTCTTTTTATCATCCCAAGTTTTTTGAAAATATGGCCTTCCTTTATTATGCCCATACAAATATTTGGCTTTCCTCATGGCTTCATCCAAGGTTTTGGGCTCATCAAATTAGATTTTATCCTTATAGAATGATGGCAACCCACTTAGGAATCTCTAAATTTTCATCTTATCATTCATGATGAAACACGCATACCTCAAAAGCTCAAATAATTTCTTCTCATACTCCTCCATGGTCATGTTTCCTAGCTTGAGCTCAAAGAATTCCTACATTTTCTTTTCATGAGAGTGTTCTAACAAGTACTGTTGTTGGAAGTATATTTGAAATTCTTCCAAGAAATTCTCTTCTCATCAATATGCTTGACTTGCTTCAGTTGATCCCACCACATGGGAGCTTTCCCCTGCAGATGATATACGACAATCATTGCTTATGGATTTGATGAATAATTATGCAACTGAAGTTTTTTTCTCTTTCCCAACAACTAGGCTTTGGCATATTCACCCTTTCTATGCTCTCCATCAAATTTCAATGGCTTGAGCCTCCTGAGCTCTCCTTGCAAACTATCAAATTTGGGTCTTCTCCTCTCATGTCTGACACGAGACCTTCTTGGGATACTCTTTGATTCGAAAAATGCAGGTCCTCTTCTAGTTGAATGTCTAGGTGAATGGTGATGTTTGCTAACACTTATTAAGTGTCTATATTCTCAATGATATTTCCTTCTATCATGAGATCTGAGTGTTGTCACATGCCTTGTAATGGCTACATGTCTTGTCCTAAATCTCTATGAATTTGCCTTTACAAATTGTTCAAACTTTGAAGCGGCTAGGTAATGATTTGATTACGCTCCTCCTGATCCCTTGTCAACTTTTTATTATCCGCTCTATAGCTCTACACTTCCTTTTGTAAGCTCTTCATTGTCTCAACTAGCTCTACAAGCTCCACCTTACTTCTATATCCATTGGACTTTGTTTCTATATTTCCCAAACTGATATTTAGACCTATGATTTCATCTCCATTGTTATATGAACCTTGTGCATCATCCATCTCTCTAGTCCTCATTTATGAAGCAAATCTGTTATGCCCGCACCTCTAATTCTGCAAAAATGTGCATGCAACAATTACTATTATAATCATGTGCATATTGTAAAATATTTCATTAATTAGGCTACATGCCATTATTTAGCTCAATTTTGGAAGAACACTAATGAGCTAATCCTAATTTTGAGCCATGAAAAATAATCTCCTATGAATTAGCTTTCCAATGACTATACTTTGGCCTCCCTCCGAGTTTCAAGTTAAAAGTTACAGTTTTGTAAATTTTGTCATTTATACTCAATTTTGTCTTTTCTTGTGGGTGTAATTTAGTTGGGAGGCCATCTTTTGCCACCTGTAGCAGAAAATATGTCAAGAACCAGGAATTTTTTTATAACGAGCACAGATAGTATTTCTAATTGTGAGTACATAGAAAGCTTCAGATTCAGAATATGATGCTCCAGTCAAATTTTGTATTGATCTGGAATTGCCAATTTTGTCCTTTTCACACTTTTTTCAAACTTAGATTTTTTGGCAAAAATTGTTATCTCACAGACGGAACAAAAATGGGAGAACTTCCATAAAACAAAGTTGTATGGCTAGTGGAGGAGTAAAAATGCAAAACAAATGATTTTTTCCAGATTTGTGACCTTGGATCCCTTTTCCTTCTATGAAAATCTCAAAAATCCCTAAAAAGTGTCCTGGAATCATGGATTTTGGCCAATTGCTCCACTGGGTTTCTTCGTGTCTACTTCCATTTCTCACTAAATTTTTTTATTTAGCAACGATGCATGTATCATGGAGTACCACCCTATTCTTCAAGAACCATTAATTTGCAATTTCTAGCAATTTGGAGCTAAATCAGTAGGTGAACCTCACTGACACTTTTATGACCCCAACATTATGGACTGACCTTGAAATTTCACTTGGAACTAAGCTTTTATGCTCTTGTTATGGCCAAAACAATACTTTAGCTCCATATTTTTAAAGACCATCTTGTTGACATGACAACTTGGTTGACATCGCATGACACATGGTTGATGATGTGGCATTGATATCCACCTAATAACCTCTGAAGCGGCCATGTCACCATCCTTATCGGCGAACCAAAGAATTATTCCATCAATGAACCAAATATTTTTTATATTGCAAACCTCCAAAATTGTCTCATCGACGAACTTCAAAAATTGGCTCTTCAACGAGCTTAAAAAATTGGCTCTTCGACGGACTTCAAAATTCATCTCTTGGCGAACTTCAAAAGACTTGTCCTTCGACAAACTTCAATTTTTTTTTGTGAACCAAAAATTTTGCACTTTGGTGAACCAAAAAAATTGGCTTTCACTAGATTGAAAATTTTGGCTTTCAACAAACCAAAAAATTTGGCTTTTAGCAAAACGAAAAATTTGGCTTTCGACGACCCAAAAAACTTGTCCTATTAGCAAAATTCGACATTCTTTTTCCATTGGTGAACCAAAAATTTCCTCCATCGTCGAACTTCAAGATTCTTCCTCCATTGGTGACTTAAAAATTTGTTCCCATCACCGGACTACAAAAATGTTGTCATTGCCGAACTATAAAATGCACTTTGGCAAACTACAAAAATGTTCTCATTGGTGAACTACAAAATGTTCTCATCTTCGACGCAATTTTCATTTTGGAAAACTTCAAAATCTTTCCATTGGTGACCTCCATTATCTTTTGCTTAAAGAACTCAATAATATTGTTTTCAGGGAACCCAAATTTTCATCTTTGGTGAACTCAATAATTTTACATTAGCAAACTCAAATTTCTTTCTTCGTCGATAAATACCTGCTTGAACTTAGAAATTTTAACCAAATCCAAGATGAATACGAGCTATTGATTCCAAGATCAAATGTGATATGGGCTATCGATTTCACTCACATCATTAATATGGACATTTTAAAAAATCCAAAGATTTAAAAAAATGAGTAACTTTCAAAAAAATTATTTTCTATATATATTTTTTTCTTTTTCTTTTCAAGCCACCATGGAAGCTCTATACTTAGCTTCCCATTTCCAAATTCGACCCTTCCCTCATCAAATTAATGTTGGTGTCCATCAATTCATTATGCCCGAGCGAATTAAACTCGTAATTTTTCCCATAAATTTGGGATTTTGCCCAAATTTCATCTTTTCTCACAAATTCAACACAGGTTAAAACTTTGCAATAGTGAATTTATCAAATCTGTATTGGTCTCTATCCCATATAGGTCTAGTGTTAAAACCTTCGCTCTAATACCAAACTGTGACGTACTCGAATCCCATGTTGGGCACATCACATAACCAACTCGACATAATATAAGTCTGATACCATTTTATTATGAATGCATACATGCAACATGACAAAAATGACTCATGCAATTATCAATAAATTAAAAAAATTTAAATGTGGACTGCTTAAACTCACACAACAACATTCAAACATTACAAAACACAAAATAAACACAACATTTAAGCAACAAATCAACAATGATCACAACACTTATCTTAATAAATGTTTTGCACAACCAACTGCAGACGTCAGATGTTCCATCAACCATAGGCATTGTTGCACCAATTCTATCTGCAATAGGCCAACCCCGAGTTGGGACTATGAGTCCACAAGAAATAATATGCTCCTATGGGTGTCTATCATCCACACAAACAACCTAACACCCGATAAAAACACAATGACATGACCCCTACAACAATTCCAACCGCCCATCTCTCTTCCCCATCAGTCTACACAACCCAAGGGATTTGATCCACTCACTCACTTATTTTAAGGCCAAGGATTTGAATAAGACCTTGGAAGGCTTGTCACTAGTCTCAAGCCAAGTAGATGAGATGTGATTTAGGCTTTGCTTACTCTATATGTTTCTTCAAATTTAAGAAAATGTCTCAACTTTGTTGCTTTGGTTTGTAATTGCTCATTAAAAATGCTAAATTGTAACATCCATGAACCTTGCTCTAACTCATTGGAGATGACCTTATTCTTCCTTCTTCTAACGATCACTCGTTGTTTATCATACCCATGTTGCAAAATGAGAGTGATATGTTGAATGACATCTTTCCACCAAAAGATCTACTACTAGAAATACTAATTCATTACATTGCAAAACCTACCAACAACTCTTAAAAACCTATACATAAATCAAGAATAACAATGCGTAGGCTCTCAAAGCCTTCACCAATCACATGAAATCCTTATATTCTCATTGTGAAATAATCATGAGAAGATTTTTCATCTCTGTAGAAAATAATGAAAACCCCTTATTTGATTAAAAATTAGTGTTTCCAAAGGGGTTGCAGGTGTGGGGAGAGGACCGTAATATATTACAATGGATAACAAGAAATAACTTTCAAATGGGGTTTAGGTGAAGCAACTAATAATCAAGTTGAAGTGCTTGTTCTTTATCAAGGACTCAAAATCCTTGACTCAAGGCTGATTAGTAACTTGGTAGTCATTAGAGACTCAACAATCATGATAAGGTACATGCACTACTCCTCCACTCTATTTGATTGTAATTTGGCAGGGCTCTTATCTAAAATCCAATTATAAGCAAGGCAGTTTGATTCAATTGAGTATTTTTAGGTCTTGAGAGATCGAAATCAACAAGTAGGTCATTTAGTTAATGAAGCCTCCCATGTGGAGGTTGGGAAACATAGATTAAAAGGTGGGATTACTTCCTCATATGTCCCTTAAACTTAGTTTATGATGATTAATATACAATTTGTTAACCACTCTATATCCAAGGCCAAGTGGCATCTCGAACTTAAGAAGGAAGGATGGGACTTAATGTAATTAAAATCCCTAGTATGCTCGCACACTTTGAGCTTGCTGACAAAACAACCTCATATGTCAATTGGTGTCAAGGTGATGGATGCAGGTGGGACAATTTTGGAGGATAGTTTGCAAGTGTTGATAGGGGTCATCTCCTTCTCCAGTTCGAACCATGTTTTTAGACTTTCAGAGTATTATTCTCCACGGGATCAATGGGATGAATTCAATAATTTAGGGAGGGATTCCAATTGTGTTTGTAGGGATATAATGGTGGACAGTCTGCAAGTGTTCACAAGGACCTGTATTGCATTGAAATTCCTCCAATTCTCAATTGTTGTTTGGGAATTTGGGTGAATGGAGAAACATAACCACCCTGGATGCTCCCCTTTTTGTGAAATTTTGGACATTTATCATGTTTTGACGACACATGATAACATTGTGTCTAATAATCATACATCCATAATCAATGCAATGACTAAAATGTTCTTTTAGAGGAAGCACGTAACTTTGGGTGTGGGGAAATCCTAGAAATTGTAACTCAAAAAAAATGCCAAATAGAGAGTAGAAGCGTATTACTACGTCAAATGGTAATAAGCTTGGCCAAAATTTCTCAATCAACAATTTCTTTCCAAGCAATGTCAATTATCTCAGTTCTAGACAAAGCTAAAGAGGAGGAATTAGTCCAACAAGCTCCCAAGAATATGGATATGGAATGGATGGAACTATAGACTGCCATGGATATTCCATCGAAATGGTTCATCACAACATAACTTACAATATTCTAAAAATCTTAGACCATGCAAACTAATTTTCCTTGGATCCTAGATTAATTAAGTACTGCCTTTGCTTGAATTTGTGAAATAACTGAAATACGAAAAATGAAAGAAATGAGCAAAAGAACACACCACCCATACACAAATGAACACAATATATATCCTAGGAAACCCAATATGGGAGAAAACCTAGCTAGAAGGCGACTCCTATATTCTACGCTATTTTCTTCAGTTAAGGAAATGCAAATACAAAGAGAGAGGCACTCACTATGGAGTTTCCTTTAATATCGTGGCCTGTGTGGATTCTACAAAATCTTTTCCTCCTATGTTGTGCTCTCAAAATTCCAGTCCTAGTTGCTTTGCTCAATTATGGAACAAATGCAATGCTAAAGAATGAAACCCCTTCTCCTCCTAATGGTTGGGTATTTAGCATAGCCTGATAGCCATCCAGGGTTAGGGTTTTGACTTCCTCAACCCTCAATTAGTGATAAGGTTTGGACCTTCTAGAATCTTCTTGAAAATCCACACGTGGCTAGCCTCACTCATTTGAGTAATGGGGGTTGACGTGGCATCCACTTGTACCATGGTGGTCAATAAGGTAGGTCTACTTGTGGGAGGCATAACTTCTACATACGAGCTTCGATTGAGGGAATTTTTGCACCGTTGGCAAGGTCTCGATGTGTAGATCAACATTGAGCGTGTGTGCACATGTTTGGGCGTTGTAACCCCCAAAAATGTCATTTAATGCCTCAAAATCGCTATGGAATCTTTTGAACATGAACTTTCCAAATTGGGACCTACCACTAAAATGGGCCCTACAAGGCGGTCTTCAAGGCGTCTTCTTCTTTGACACATAAAAGGTGGTACCTCGATTTGAGGTCTAACTTGGTAAAGTAGTTAACATGCTACAATTGATCTAACAAATCATCATTCATGGGTAGAGGGTACTGATTCTTAAGTGTAATCTCGTTCAAAGCTCTATATTCGATACACATCCACCAAGTCCCATCCTTCTTGGGTACTATGATAATAGGTGACCCACAAGATGAGGTGTTTGGTCAAATTGTTTCCTGCTCCAACTATTCCTTCACTTCATCTACTTGCAAAACAGACTACCTATACAATATAATATTTGGTAACGAGGAGTTAGGAAACAACTGTATCTCATGCCCCACTTCCCTCTTAGGTGGTATCCCTTTAGGCTCCTGGAACGCTCCTTTGTATGCCCGTAGAAACTCCTCTAAATATTGTTTTTTCTCTTTCATACATCCCTCCAAGGATGCCTTTACCCATACTAATTCATCACCTAACTAATTCTCTCAAAAGAATAGAAACACATATTTCTTACTGTAACTATTCAAATTTTTGGCTTAGTTGGCACTTACTAGTGAGATATTTGATTTACCTTTGTGTGTGTTAATGATGTAGGACTTCCCATCCTTGATCAGGTGGTACTTGTTTTCTCTCCACATGAAGATCACATATCTCATATACATGTAGGTGTTTACCAACACTACACCACACATGTCAAGGGGTACTACATCTAACTCCACTT
The DNA here is from genome assembly GCA_009831015.1 of Picea engelmannii. Lineage (NCBI taxonomy): Eukaryota > Viridiplantae > Streptophyta > Pinopsida > Pinales > Pinaceae > Picea > Picea engelmannii. Next base: position 456,691 of record ML777770.1, on the reverse strand, counting down.
CATCAATAAAATCTACACTTACAACAAATTTGTTCTTACACTGTTTTGTGACCTTGATCTCTACTTTCTTGTTTACCCACCCTAATGGATATGGGCTAGAATGACCGTGAACCTCCAACCCAATCTTGCTAACCAGATCACCTATTATGAGATTGGCCCATGAACCAAAATAGAATAGAGCATCTACCTTGATCTTCTTGACCTCAATATTGATATGGAAGAGTTTTGTCATCTCCTTCTCTTCCTTGCGATGAAGGCTACTCATATTCACCTCCTTTTGCACTGAAGTGCATGCAATCTTCTCATTGACATTTGAGTTGATCTATACATGCTTGCTTGAATATGTGGCTAGAAGGTTCTTCTTCTTATCATCCTTCTTACATTTCTCAAGGTTCGACTCTGGATGTAGTTTCCAACACTTTTCTTCAATGTGACCATCAATATTACAATGGTTACAATGGTTATGTAGATCCTTGCACTGATGTGCAACAATTGTTGTCTGCTTGTCTTTCCCTTTCCACTTCTTATTTCCCTCCTTGGAAGCATCTTGGTGTTTTTTCTGTTTGGAACTACTTGGATGTCCTTTTTTGTCGCCTATATTTTCCATATACTGAACTTGCACACATGCCTTATCAACTATATTGGGCTTGAAGAGTATCATTGGCTTTCACAAATGACTCTGTAGACCCCCAAAATACTTGATGAGTACATATGGGTTCTTGGGAGATATACCCAATATGATATCCATCTTCCTGGATTTTGTGGTGTACTTTTGCACACTTTTCCCCTGACTTTTCCTGAAGTAATGCCAACATATCCATTGGTCCTATACATACCCAATAGGGTAGAACTGAGATTTAAAGAGGGTTTTAAAATCCTCCCACCCAGTTACTAGTGGATCACCCTCCAACCTAAGTGTCTCTATGTGACTTTCCCACCAGGTTAATGCATGGCCCTCTAATTCCAGTCTGGAAAACAAAATACTATGCTCTTCTTCTATATGGTGGACACTGAAATAGACCTCTAACTGTTGTAACCAATGATTCAACTCTATTGCATCGATCTCACCTTGGTATGGCTTGATATCCACTTTCACTTACATTTTAAATAAATACAATGAAGGGGTAGTCATACTAGAACTTGGTTGATCTTTCTCAGGCTCTTCCCTCAACTCCTTTTATGGGTCTTCATTATATCTCGATCTCCCTTATGATTTGATCACTGAGTTAGAGCCTCCAGCCTCCATGAATGGTCTGAGATTGTTTGCTAAAGCCACCATGAGGAGGGTCATATTGTGGGAGATAGTAAATACTTGCTCTTCCAGGCTCACAAATCTCTCTTCTGTTGGATCTCGAGGGTTGTTGTGAATAGACCCATCCACCATGGCTAAGGTTTTGCATCTTTTTTCTTAATCCAATTCCTGGATCCTTCAACTTCCCACAGTCATCCCAAAGAAAATTTCTCTGATACTAATATGATCTATAAATTGTCTAGGATATTCCATTGGAATAGTTCATCACAACAAATCTTATAATATTATGAAAATCTTAGACTATGCAAATTGATTTTCCTTGGATCCCAGATTAATTAATTACTAGCCTTGCTTGAATTTATGAAATAACTAAAATGTGAAAATGAAAGAAATGAGCAAAATAACACACCATCCACACACAAATAAACACAAGATATATCCCGGGAAACCCAATACGAGAGAAAACCTAACTAGAAGGTGAGGCATGTGCTTTGCTCTTTTTTCTTCAGTTGTGGAAATGCAAATACAAAGAAATATGCAGTCACTATGGAGTTTCCTTTGACACTATGGCCTGTATGGCTGCTACAAAATCATTTCCTCCTTTGTTATGCTCTCAAAATACCACTCCTAGCGTCTCTTCTCAACTATAGAACAAGTACAATGCTAAAGAATGGATCCCCTTCTCCTCCTAACGACTTAGTATTTAACATAGCCCGATAGTCATCTATGGTTAGGGTTTCGACTTACTCAACCCTCAATTAGTGATAACATTTAGACCTTCTAGAATCTTCTTGAAAATCCACACATGGCTAGCCCCACACGTTTGAGTAATGGGAGTTGATGTGGTGTCCACTCGTACCATGGTGGTCAACAAGGTAGGTCAACTTGCAAGAGGCGTAATTTATGCATACGAGTTCCATTTGAGGCAATTTTTGCATCGTTAGAAAGGTCTCAGTGCATAGTGCAAATTTCAGATGTCATAACCATAAAAAAAGCCATTTAATGCCTCAAATAGCTTTTGAAGGTTCCAAATCATTTCCAAAATGCCATAGACCCTAATTTTACAAATCATGACTTGCCACTAAAATGGGCCCTACAAGCCAATTCCTCCAGTTTTTCTACCCATAATGTGCTAAGATAGATGACAAATTATATGATGATCCAAACTGGATCATACCTCCCCATTTAGAGAGCCTTTTGGTCCCCAAAATATTTTACTAAGGAGGTGATGGAATTTTCCCTCTACCTTCTCCATGGAGTACCATTTTGCTTTGACTAGAAGTTGTCCTTTCAACTCAATCTGCCAAAGGTCATGCTACTGATGTCTTATAGTTCTAGACCTCTTCTGCAAAATTGCATCTTCTGCCAACTCTGCTTGGGTTTCTGGTGCTAAGTCCTCTACGGTACGTAGGAACTACTCCTTAGTTTCTTGATCCAACATGGAAGGCTCATAGAGTTTCACATTCTCCACGTTCACTACTAAGTAAATGCACATGTATAGGGGTAGATTGAGTATGTAATCATTGTCACCCACCTTCTCTAATACATCAAAAGAACCATACCACATAGCCTTGATCTTCTTGCTTGGACCCTATAGTATTTCCTTGTTCATATATATCCAAACTATGTCTCCCACTTTGAATGACTTCTCGATTATGTGTTGATCATGTATGGCTTTATACTTTTTCTATTATCTGTCTAATTTTTTCAACAAACTTCTTCACTTTCAAAGCTTCTCCTATGATGTCTTCCCTCACTCCTCCCTGATGTCCATAAACAACATCCAAGGGAAAAGGTGGAAAATATCGAAAGCAAGTTTCAAAAGGGAACTTATCTGTAGAAGTATGGACTACTCTATTACAAGGGTGTTGAATGGAGATCATATTTTCATCCTAGGTCTTTGGATGGTTTTGATTGTAACCCCTCAAAAGTTGTACCAACGTCATGTTGACTACTTCTTTCTATCCACCATTTTGTGGATGGAATGTTATAGATCTCTTCAACTTCGTGTCCATATTCTCCTAAAGTGTAGTTCAAAAGGAACTGAGAAATTTGGTATCTTTATCTGAGATGATGCTCCTTGGTATCCCATAGTGCACCCAAACCTGTTCAAAGAACATGTCAGCTGCTTCTTGTCCCATGATGGTATTTTTACAAGAAATAAAAATGCACATCTCGTTGAACTTGTCAACTACCCTAAAATGATAGTCATGTCCCTTCTTGGTTGTTGTCAAACCACCCACAAAATCCATGCAAATGTTCTCCCAAGGTCAAGCAAGTACATGTGAGGGATGGTATAAACCTTGATTTCTATTACTGGGCTTGCTGGTACAACAAAGTATGCATCCTCTAATATACCAAGCTACGTATTCTTGCATTATAGGCCTAGACACATACCTTTGCAAGTTAGCAACTGTCTTCCCAACACCAAAATGTCATGCAACCTTGAAGGTGCGAGCCTCTCTAATAAGTTGCAATATTTCACCTTTAAAAACACAAAGCTTTTCTAGCTTGTAGAGTAACACATTATGGAGATGATAGTCAACCTTGTCGTCACCTTATTCTACATGAATTTAGCTCTGTAGATGTTGAAACACCTCTTTGAAGTCCTCATCTTCCATGTATGCCTCTTTTATGGATCATGGGTAAAATCTTTCATGTGCACAAGAATTCCCAAATCTGTAATATTGGATGTGGGTGGCCTTGAAAGCATGTCTACCAACCTATTAGTTTTTCCCTTCTTATACTTGATGATAGATGAAATTGTTGCAAAAACCCCATCCACTTGTAATGTCTGGTTTGTTGAAGCTTACTCTGGGCCTGCAAATACTATAGTGGTTGGTGATTTGTGTGGATAATGGTTTCTTTGCCCACCAAATAGTGCTTCCACTTCTTAACAACTTGAATTGGGGCACAAAGTTCCTTATCATAGGTAGGGTAGTTTAAGACTCCCCCATGAAACATTTCAAAATGATAGCATATTGACTTACCTCCTTTCATAAAAACTACTCCCATAACATACCTACTTGCATCCATTTCCAGTTCAAAAGGCTTATGCAAGTTTCGTAATCTAAGAACTAGTGCTCGACTGATATTTAGTTTTAACTCACCAAAATCTTTATGTTGATTCTTTCCCCACGAGAAACTCTTACCGCTTGTTGTTATGGTGTGGAGTGGTGCAATACCACTAAAAAGGATGTTATGAATTTTTGTAGGTACGGTGTTGCCCCAAAAAAACTCCAAACTTGAGTGACATGAATAGGAACTGGTTATTTTATGATGGCCTCCATCTTTGTGGGATCTATCTCGAGCTCCCCTCCACCGATCACATACCCCAAATACACCAATGATTGTTGAGAAAACTCACATTTCTTGAAGTTAGCTAGTAGTTGGTGTTTTTTCAGAGTCTCTAACACCTACATGAGATGTGAGATGTGCTCCTCCCAGGTAGAGCTATAAATCAATATATCATCCAAATACACTATAACAAATGAATCTAAATATGGGTACAATACATTGTTCATCAATCTCATAAATTTAGTTGGTGCATTACATAAACCAAATGAAATGACCAACCATTCATGCAAACCTTGCGTTGTCTTGAAGGCAGTCTTCCAGGTGTCTTCTTTTTTGACACGTACTTGGTGGTATCCCAATTTGAGATCCAACTTAGTGAAGTACTTGGCATGTTGAAAGTGGTCTAACAAATCATCGATCCCGGGGTAGAAGGTATTGATTCTTGGGTGTAATCTTGTTCAAAGCTCTGTAGTCAATACACATCAGCCAAGTCCCATTCTTCTTGGGTATTATAATAATAGGTGACCCACAAGGTGAGGTGCTTGGTTGAGTTAATCCATGCTCCAATAGTTGTTGCAATTGTTTCTTCATTTCATCTACTTCCAGAATAGACTGTCTATACAACCTAATATTAGGCAACGAGGAGTCATGCAATAATTGTATGTCATGCTCCACTTCCCTCTTATGTGGTATCCCTTTAGGCTCCTGGAACAATCCTTTGTACTCCTGTAGCAACTCTTGCAAAATTTTTTTTTGTTCCTTAGTACATCCCTGCAAGGATGCATTTACCCTTACTGATTCATCACCTTGTTGATTCTCTCTTTAGAGAAGCAACACATATTTCTTACTCAAACTAATCAACTTTTTGTCTTGGTTGACACTTATTAGTGAGATCTTTGATTTACCTTTGTGTGCATTGATGATGTAGGAATTCCCATCCTTGATCAAGCGGTAATAGTTCTCTCTCTGCATGAAGATCACATATCTCATATACCTGTAGGGGATTCCTAGCACTACACCACACACGTCAAGGGGTACTACATCTAACTCCACTTCATCCATAAAATTTGCACTTACAACAAATTTAATCTTAGACTTTTTCATGACCTTGATCTACGCATCCTTGTTTACCCACCCCAATGGATATGGGCTAGGATGATCATGAACCTCCAACCTAAGCTCGTTGACCAGATTAGTTGCTATGAGATTAGTTGTGAACCAAAATTAAATAGAGCATCTACCATGGTGGTGAGCAAGGTAGGTCAACTTGTGGGAGGCATAACTTTTGCGTACGAATTTCGATTGAGATGATATTTGCACAATTGGAAAGGTCTCGGCGTGCAGTGCAAGTTATGGATGCTACAACCCCCAAAACAATGTCTTTTAATGCCTCAAAATGGCTTCATAAGGTTCTAGACACCAATATCCAAACTATGACCTGCCAATAAAATGGGCCCTACAAGCCAATTCCTCCAATTTTTCCACCCAAAAAGTAGTAAGATAGATGAAAAATTATATGATGATCCATTATGGATTACCAAGCCCCCTACATAGAATTATAATGAAGCTTGCAGTGGACATGTCTTTCCTTAATATTGGGTTTTTATTATGTTTTGCAAAGTCTCTTTGATTTTAAGATTGTTCTATATGGTTTATGCCATTCGATGTTTTTGGAATTCCTTTGTGAATGAAAGAAAAATAGTTTCAGTTGTAAGCTCTTTCAATTTTTGTTATCTTTTTGAACAATTGTCTTTTTAACAACAATTATTTTTATATTACTATGTTGACCAATGAGGATGCTACACCTTTTCAATACAAAAATTAAGTACTCCAGTAAAAAAATATACAAATTCTAATTGTTCCAATAAAAAAATATAGGGTTGCCAAATAAAACCATCAAGGAACCCCCCCAACAAAAAAAAAACACCCTTTAGTTGTTTCGAACAAGAAACATGTAATACTACATTGAAACCCTAAGAGCTTATTGTAAATGTTTTTATATCATAGAAAAGTGTTTTAAATGAAGAATCAACTTGTGAATGATCGAGGAGGAGGAGGTGGAGAGGAGTCCAACAACCACAAATGCCACACCTACCCTATCGATATTTGTATTTAGATATCCTTACCCTTGTCACAATCCCCCCCCATTAAAACTCTCAATCAACCAATCAATCAATCTTGACCCCTTCAACATCAGGGCACATAACCATGATAAACCATCTATCAACACTACATTCCACCACCAATAGCAAGTAAATCTCGTGCAACTAATATGAACTCTACCCATCCACATTCAAGTTTTGTATAGTACCCCAAGAAATTGAAATAGATAACCTTGTTGAGATGATGATCAGGTTAAGGATTGGCTACCTTAGTTTGTTTTTGTTTTCTTCCTATTTTTTGCTTTATCCGTGATTAGACATATTCCCTCCTTAGGTTACGTGGTTCAAGTTCCCAGGTTGGGATTATAGATCCCTTGGAGTCACAATCTATTATGGGCTTTTGACTAAAAATGATTTATATTAATTGGCAGGGGGGTGCTTTGTGAGCGTTATGTGTTGTAACATCAACACCACATGATAAGTATAATCATACAGAGGGCTAACATTATTTCCATGTGGATTTAGTCTTTGTATGTTGTTATATGTAGTGTGACATCATCACACATCAACATGAAATTGTTCAATATGCAGGTTGGTTAGATATGGCTCCACATTCAATGACATTTATCCTTTGTTGCAAAATACTTGTGAAAAAAAACATTAATAATACTAGTGATAGTATCTAGTTTAAGGTTTAGAAGAAATTTCAACTACATAGATGGGATAAGGTTTAATGAGCTTGTGCATGTGATTTAATCTTGTCCCTTTCATCATTACTATTTATCTGAATTATCTAGTTGACTTACATCGGCCCTGATTGGCTTGTCGTTGCGGCTATAAGGCCTTTTAGAGCCTTCAATGGCTTTCCTTGAGGGGAAAGTTGAATCATTTGATCCTTCCTTTGATGTGGTTGTTCATGATATCATTGTTGTTTGTTTCCACGAGGTAATGATAATCCCCCCTAGGGAATCCCTAATGATATCATGGTTCATGAGTATGAAGATATATATGATTCATGTAAAAACCACACATTATTCATAGATATTATTAATCATGTACCTCCCAAGTCCATGGTAAGGGCTTGGGTTGAAAAGGCATGGGAGATGCATGGATGACATTGCCTTAGTGACCCAAAGCTTGACTAAAGGCTTGTGTGTTTAAGACTTCTCTTTGTGCATATGTCTATTGAGTGAATGTTTATGAACATAGTTGTATGAATTTGTTCTACACTCCGTTCATGATATTTATGTTGTCATGGATTTCCTTATGAGTACAGAAACAATGTCATTGATATGATATGCAATTAATTATTGTTATGTTTAGTTCGTTGTTGTGTTAAGTCATTACTTGCATGTACGAACTTCTTCTTTTGGTTGGTAACAATATCTTTCATTGTTCTCATATTCTTTAGCCCGCTCTTGATCATGATAGGATAGATTAATATATGATGTAATTAGAATAGTTGCAGATAGCATTAGTTAGATTTTATTTAGCTCAGACTTTAATTCACCTGAGAACATTATGTTTTCAGATTCATATTAGAAAATCTTTTAGAGTGTCAACCAGGCCCACATACTGGTCAGAAATGTTATACCAAACGAGAATAGGTCTAATTGGGACATGCCATCGACTGTTCTCCCTTACCTGCTTGACATGCCATTTGGATCCATCAACATGTACAAAACATATTCCAGAACAATAGTTGTAGAGTCTTGTCCAACAATCTTGGCAACCAACCACGTATTTTCCTTAATATCATATATTGTAACATTTAGTTCATAAATGCTAATTAATGATTAGATTTAGATTTATATCAAAGCTTTTACGAAAAATTATGTCACATTATAACAATATTAACTCATAATGTGTGACAATTGATGTGGTACTGAAATAATAAATGCTAATTGAAATGGTGCTCACGTGTCAGGATTAATGGAAATATGCTACGTATGGAAAGTGTAAAATTAGTAATGCGAGGGTGATTTTGGAGATTGCGGTAATGCGGGTTGCAGGTTGCAGGAGATGAAGGGATGAGATGAGGGGAGGGGTCTCCCACACCCAAATTCATAAAATAGACTAAGTGTGAAGGCCGGTTTATTTTGCGGGCCACAAAACTGTGGGTTCATTCTGCGGAATGTAGACTTGCAGAATTTTTGGCAATGACTTCCCCCCCACAACGAAACTCCTGCAAGTGAAGAAATTGGATAAGTATAATAGATGAAAATGTAGAGTAGTATAGATAAAATGTGATATTGATCCCAATGAAATGAAAAGAGGAAAAATGACTAAGTATGGGCTTGTAGAGAGAGAGAGAGAGTAATGCGGGATCTGTGGAGTGAAGAAATGACTAAGTATGGGAGATTACGAGCTTGCGGGTTCATAGAATTGCGAAGATAAAGGGAGGTTTTCCCACAACCCACCTTTTTTCCAAAAATATCCAAGTGCAGTTCTTTGCAAATATTACTAAGTAGTACCAAAGCACTAGAACATTGATTAAGGAAACTTGATCAATAGGAATATAAAGTAAGGGTTAGAGACCTTGAGGTAGAAGTGGGACACTACAATTTGGATAAAACCAACATCTGAGATTCAAAGCTTGGGCTGATGAGTTACTAGAGGAGCTGGGGACTACTTTGAGACAATCTTACACTGGCCTAAAAAAATTCTATGACTTGTCCACATAGTTGTTGACATTGTCAAACACAGTCAATACCAAGAATGTGAAATTGTAGGTAGTTTATTTAGGCATGGACGACCTAAAAAGATGGCAAGAAGAAGATCCAAACACACCTCCAGATATTCCAGGGATGACAGAGAGAGAAAATCAACTAAACTATGGAGCATTGGCTAACCACTAGAAAATAGGAGCAACACTTGAAAAATATACATTTGACTCAATACCTAGTTGCACATGCTTATATACCATTGTAGAAAAGTTGATTGAAAGATACAGATTTCCTAAACTTGGAGATATGGGTGCATCGAGACCCATGGAATAGATCCTGGGTGAATTAGAATAATATCTACACTCTAGAGAAATCTTCACAGGGATGGCTCCTCGAGTCACTAAGGAAGCGTTGAAAGAACACATAGCAGGCCCATCAAAGGATATTAACTTCATCAACTTGTTTTTTAGCACTCATAAGAGGGAAATGGGCCCCATGTCCTATGATGCAACCACATACAAAGTTTCCTTAGAACGTCTTCTCTTTAGGTGAGTATTGGGAATTTCTTCCCTACATGAAGTATGGACTACTTGTATTCAAGATAAGGCTAAAGGCCATTTGCAATTTTTCTTTTGGGAAATTATGTATATTTGTATAAAGTTAGGAAAATACAAAACTAGGGAATTCCAAAGGTTGTAATTGCTAATGGGAAGTCAATAAGTCCCAAGAAACAATTGCAAACTATTAGCTATATATGTCTAATAGAACCCAATATTAAGGGCTCTTACTTTTTGTAATTTTTGAGAACTATTTATGAGAATTTTAATGAGAAGAAGCCCCGAGGGCCATTTTTTAGGAGTAATTGGTGTTGTTTGCTAGGATTGCTATGGACTATTTTTGGTATTTGTATTTTCATCTTCACGACTGTAAGGATATACCATTTATGTGTTGACTACTCTTCCATGTTGGGTTAATATTGACTTGGTCATAGAGTAGAAGATAATAGTCATTGATGAGTTTATTTGTGGTGGTTTACAAGCCCATGGTATTTGGTGTGATGAAACCTATTTAAATGCTTGAGATACTTCGTTGTAAAGTGCCTTGATTATCCAATTTTGGCCTAGCTTGGTTGGTTTGGCAAAGTCTAATAGATTTATTAGGTGTTGGTTTTCTCGGTTTAGGATTTCTAGGATAAATCATGGTGTCTTGTGTGCTTGATATTTTATTTTGTGTCTATCTTATGTTATTACTTTATCTCTAAGTTTACATATGGTATCATAGCCTGATAGGCATGCACTCTCTAGCAAGAGTGCCCTTGGTGTTTCCTTACTAGAGAAGCCCTTAGCTTACGTGATGAAATGGCAGAGGTGGATTTATTGGTTGGATACCTGGATCTGCAAAGAAATCCATGAATATCTTATTAGATTTATAGTTTGGGGTCTTAAATACCCAGATCTGTTGAGATCACATGTATATATGTGTGTCAAATTTGCTTATGAATAGATTGATCTGCTCTCTATGGAATATGTGTGCATTGGATCAGTTGAATTTGTAGGTTAGCAATTCAATATGGAGTAGATGGGCATAAGGTTGAATGGGACACTTTATGTGGGGTGATTTTGGCATGTAATTGGTTGAGCCTACAATTTTGGATGAAGATGAGGCTAGATCAATTGGCAAGTGTTGCATATCTATTTATCAATGGTTGTATGAAGCAACTTCAGGAGACAAATTCAACTTGAACAAGCTGTAGCAGAGGTCACATGCTCTAAACCTAGATCTGTCGAGGAGGGTTTGAGAAGTTTCTCTCGTTCTCAAAGGAGGGACATGTTGAGGGGGATAGATTCCCTTTTACTCAACGGTAGGAATCACACTTGAAGACGAGGCCCAATTAGACTCTTCTTCGTTTGGTATAGTGTGATTCTCAAGATTAATGGTCCGACAACCATTCGATGAGATTTAAGATTTGTCAATTTTATCCGCTTGATCTTTTTCTATTTTTTTGGAAAAGGTTTTCTTGTGATTTTTTATAAAATAATTATGATTAATATTGGGTGGTTCTCAAGAAGTAGTTCTGTCAACCAATCGAACAAAAGAAAGCATATAGAATAACACAGTTCCTCTTAAAGCTAACTTCTTAGAATAAATATGATAATCAACAAGAAGTATATATATATGCATGCAAATAACCAACTAAAGACTTGTAAGCTATAAAGAAATAATTCTAAATTTATTGATCATTTGAGTTAAATTCTTGACGTATATTAACATGCAAGTTTAAATAAAGCCGAGAAATCAATGAAACTAGCATTCAAGATTCACAAAATAGCTTGGTAAAAAAAAACATCTTACTAGACATTGATACAAGGATGATCAAATGTAGAACAATCCACACTGTAATCGCAGATCACACAATTGGTTCCAAAACAATTCCGGGCTCTAGCGGAGCTTCACCATCCAAAAGGTCTTTTCTATCCGACATACCCGCTTATCTATACAAGTTGAAAAAATAAAAGAAACAACCACCTTAGTGGCTCAAAATAGATAGACAACATCTTGGGTCATGACAACTCGGGTGATCTAGGTGTTCTTGGACTTGCATGCACATCCATGTAGTCGACCCACTCTATATAAAGTCTGGAACAACTGTCACTGAAAGGGAATCAATGTTGATCCATTGGCATACTTAACTTGTGTTTACTGTCATGGAATTAGAGAGAGTGTACTTCATTATCCCAATCAATTGCTCCATCCAGTCGATGATTATGCTCTGGACAACAACCTACCTTTGCACGTGCCCCTGTTCTACAATGGTGATTTTACTAATTCGACCCTTATACTCATTGGTTGATTGTTGCAAGTCAGTCGATACTTCATCAATCATCCAAAAATCCACAGGAGGGCCAAAAGTTGGTAATTATAGATTTGGTTCAACTTCTTCCAAACTCGATGACATTGTTCCCACTCTTCCTCCACTCTATCTTTAGTTTCCTCCACAATATTAGCCCAATGTTTGGATGATGAGTGCATTTGAGCTAACTGCTCATCCGATAAAAACTCTATATTGTGGTCCTCAACCCCTTTATCTCTTTGTATTGCTCGGATGAACTCAACTTTCTCTAAGGTGTCGACTCCTTTCTCTACCCATCGGAGCACATCCTTATAGGTGATCCCTAATAACGATGATTCATCCTCAAGAGAAACTTCCTTCATTACTAAGTCTTTTTTCACCTTAAGGCACCTATCATGTACTTATGGTAGGTATTTCTTTAAGTTTGTTACCCCCTCGATTCTTGATGATACTGCACTTGGTGTTTAAGGAATGCAATTTCAATCCTAGCTTGCTCCAACTCTCTTTCTTCCATAATTTCCTTGTCTAAGGAGGCACGTGAGATGGCCAATCCTATTGAATATATTTGACCTCTTCTGAGGTGCACATCACACTACTGTCCAATGTCGTTTTCTTTTTCCTGTGGGTCCTCCCAATTATATATTTCTGTTTTTTTTATCATAAGTGAAAGACTCCAATTCGGCCACCTCCTCCACTGGGTGAGGGATGGGTTGATCCCCCTAGGAAATTATATTACTTAGGCTTTCAGGCGTATAAAAGTGCCCCGATACAGGGTCTTGAGTTAGTTCTTTGGCTGAAGAATCCTTTCCTGCATCCTTTTCTTGCTCACTAAACTTCTCATCATTTGTAGTAGTTTCCTGGGTTTTATCCTTGGTTTCCTCATTAGTCTTTTGTCCCAGAGTTGATGAGCCATCTGGAAAACTTTCATTTGGCTATTTAATCTTTCCATCATCCTTTGGAACCTACTCACGGGTGGTGCTAATGTCCTGTTTGTTTTCCTTATCATGTACTATATTTGCTCCAGCTATGTCATTTTCATTATTTTGATTGTTTTGTTGCTCATGACATGTCACAGTGCCATTGTTTTGGTTGTCTTGCTGCTTACCATCCTACTCAAGTTTAGTATTCTGACCACTTATGTTTCCCCCTTGATCTCCAGGTGATGCCACCTAGCTTTTCTTGGTCCTGCTTGAGCTTCTCCTCCTGTTCTGCTTTCTCTTTCTCTAGTTGTTCTAATTCCTATTTCTTATGTTGTCTCTCTGCTTCTTCATGTATCCTTCTTAGCTCATCGGCCCATTCTTGTTCCTGCTTCAACTTTAATTCCTCTTCTTTCTCTCAGGCTTATTCTTCCCGCTCTCTTTTCCTCTTTCCAATGATTTCATGCTCCCTTTGTTTCTTTTTTGCTTTCCTTCTTTGCTCAACAAGTGCTTCGTGTGCTGCATCTTCTTCATCTTTCTTTCTATGTTCCTCTTGAAGTCTTCTTTCTTCTTATTGCTCCTTCGTGATTCTTTCTTGTTCTACCTGCAAGGCTTGTTGTTCCTTCTTTGTTACGATCTCTTCCTCTCCTCCATGTTGCCCTTTATTACCCCTTTTCTATAGGAGACTCCAAGATTCACCATTTTGATTTGCTCCTCTAAGGGTAGAGAGGAAAATATAGTTATATTTAAGTTGGCCTTCTCTTCTCCACCTCTTTCCAGTCTTGGGCATTCTCAATGAACAATTCTTCTTCCCACTTTTCATGAGCGTATGGCCAAGTAAAGACCACTTTCTCTACATACTTTGGAATTAATTCTTCGGGGTCATCCTTTCTATATCTGCCTGTCATGAACATGTATTCTAAGTGCACATGGCCTTCTTGCTTGGTATATTTGACCACATAGTACCCCACCTGAAAGCCATAAGGGATGAACAACCTCTTTGTATCCTTCACAAGGGTAGCATTGAATTATTTCATGACGGTATAATAACAAATTTCTTCGATGACCAATCTATTAGGTACATACACAAGAAATAGGTGTGGTGGGCCAATGGCTCCATAGATCCTTAAGTAGGTGTGTTTGTCTTCAAAGTACCAGTTCCCAATGCAATTCAAGATCCCTTTTGCCCATTTGGATAGTCTAGGACACTCTTGTCCAAAGATGAGAAAATAGATCCTTGGTATGAATAAGTCACAAATTTGATAATATAACCTTTTGCACATGTTTTATGAGAGCATGTTGAAATACACATAAATAGGTGGTTCAGAAATATGGCAACTAAGTGACAACCCAGTGAAGATATTTTGTGAACACAATACATCCAAGAGAAACGAGACCATGTGGAAAACATGGCCCTCACTAAGTTTTGGAGACTTGTTGATGTCTAAATCTGTTAAGGTCCAAACAACAACCTCATGAGGATATGAACCCCCCTACGTTTTTATAGAGGTGGTACTCCTTTTTGGCCGAAAGATATATCTTGAATATCTTGGATTAGGGAGAATTCTAGACAACCAACCCCAAAATATTATTGCTTAGCTTTTCTTCATAACTAGATTTGATCTTTATGTGCAACAAATTGCTTCTTTACAAAAAAAGATAGAAGAAAATCTTCAATATCAAAATAAATATATGCTCAACATCATTTATGCACCCCTCTAATTCACATACAAGTAGAGGATATATCCATATTTTCTCTCAACAATAAGGAAGAAATAGTTTTGATCATTTAAGAAAACTTTAAATGAGTTATGCGTTCATAACTGAAATAATTTGATGGTAATACTTCAAAAATATCATGCTTAAAGACCCCAAGATCTGAGAAATCATTAAAGTAAAACCCCAAAGTAGTTCTTTGTGGAGTTTTATTCATAAAAGTTATTCAACAATAGAAACATCTCAACAAACCAATTGACTGAGTGTTCAGAAATGAAGCTTGTCAAACACAAGACTAAATCTCAATGAATCCAATAGGAAATATTGGCTTACATCTGACAGTCACATATATGGTTGTAATTACTCCATGATATTATAGAGAATAAGTCTTTGAAAAATACAAGAAAGACACTCAAGACTCAACCTTATGCTTGGTTCAAAAATATAAACATAAAGCCTTGAGAAAATACTATAGAAGAAGAAGAAGAAGAATGGAGAAGATGGAGATCTCTGTTTACTTATCAAAATATCGGATGCATGTTGATGACTGGACCCTTCTATTCTGATCTTCTGATTGCCCACTTTTGACCATTTGATGGAGCCTTCTCTTGCTTTTTAAAATCTGCTCCTCTAACTTCTTAAGGTAGTTAGGGTTTTCTCTTCTTGAATTTTCCATACACTTTTCTTCTTGGAATAATCACTTTAATTAATGTCTCATTGAAGCCTCATTAATGAATTTGTATCGTTTACATTCGTGTCTTGAAGTGGGCCCCATTTTGTCTTTAATAAAAGTTTTAAAATTAACTTTTATTTTGAAAATTTTAACTAGCTTCCTTTTTAAAGAGAGGACTGTATTTTAATTTTCTGGGCACTATATTCGACCTTTCAACCAATCTTCATCATCTCAGATTTCCAATGAGTCATGCTAAGCGAGATTTTTATTTCTTGATCTCAAGATATAAGCTTTTGAAGTCGAAGTACCAAGCAGATTTATCATCAAACCATAAAAATATCTTTCAATTTCCGAGAGAATCTTGGCCAATTTCAGCTCTTGAAACCTACTCCATCATCTTCCTCGTCGAATTATATTTCCAATGAGGTATAATTTGTCCAAATCTGACTCCCAGATCTTGAGATACGACCTTCGAAAAATCTCTGCTCAACCATCATTCATCAAATCTCATGGGTTAATCTTAGCCCTCCATTCAAATTCGACTTTTCCAATTAAAATTCATCTTTTCATTAATAACATATATCCCACATGAATTTGTGATGTTGAGTTTTAAGTGTTTATAAAGAAAAGGGCTCCATTCCTTTCATGTGAAGCATATGGAGACTATGCAAATTTGGAGATTCGAACCTTAGAAAATTCATGAAATAATTAAAATTTTGATTGACCAATCATCATCCACCAAGCACCTAGTCAACGCCCAGTCAACAATGCATCAACATCCATGTCATTGATGAGTGAGCATCCACATCATCACCCTATGTCATTGTGTGATAGGTTGCCTTAACTTGCCACATGTCACCACCTAATTGATTGCCACATGGTCGATATGTGTCACGGTATCATTGATTGATAAAACTACCACATGTCATGATCTCACTGGTTACCATGTGTCAAGATTATTGGTTAGGAGAAAACATAAGAAATAAGTTAAGTGTGGGAGTGGTAGGATGAGAAGAATGGGAAGAGAGGTGGATGGATGGAGAAGGGAGGAGGGCGGGGGGGTCATAGAGGAAGGAGATATGCTGCGAAGAAAGGGAGGTTCGCGGAGGAAGGATAAATCTTGTGGTGGAGTGAAGTCCCACGGTGTATGTGATGAGATGAAGGTATTAAAAATCTAACTATGAAGTATGAGGGCATGGTAAGAGGGAGTAGGGGAGATGGAGGGACAAGGAGGAGGGAAAATTTAATAAAATTGTTAAGTAAGAAGAAGCAAATGGAACTATGAGAGGTGAGGGAGGAGAGATAAGGGTATTATGAACCCACGATAAAAAATAATTCTAAGTGTTGAAAGGAAGAGGGGAAGTGGTGAGTAGTGTGAAGAAGTTCAAGAAATTTTCTAAGTATGGAGGAAAGGAGAAGGGAATTGGAAGAGTGGAAAATTTCGAAAATAATCTAAGGATAGAAGAGAGGAGAGAGGAGTGGAGGGGAAATGAAAAAAAATTCTAAGTGTGGAATAAAGTATAAAAGAGGAACAAGAGAGGAACACTTAGTGTGGAAGTGTGGAGAAGAGTGGGGTAATGTAGCTCTAAGAAAATATCAAGTTCCAAGAAATCATGTTCCAAGAAATTATGAACCAAGATAAGATATTAATCGTGGTTCCAAGAATCCTTAGTTCCAAGAAAAATTATCTCCGCTGCACATGGAAGAAGCGTTATTTGGGTGGTTAGACGAGAACCTGGATATCTTGAGCATACAAACTTGGATTTTGAATCCACGAAATGTGTGATGAAGCTAAGACTGAGGGCTATGCCATGAAATTATAATTGCTCAATTTTTTTTTCTTCTGATATCAATTTGATTTTATTATTCCAATAGCGGGAAAATATAGGTGACCAATTTTTTTATCAACAACTAGCTCCAACTGCGGAACAATGACCCCATGTGGGTTGTTGAGAACAATAGAATCTGCGGACCAAATGCCTTCTCTATTGGGCTATGAAGTCATATTCACAATGAATTCTTGTAATTCTTCCTCTATGGATTTATCTTCAAATATCGCCTCTAGTTAGCAACTGCTTTATTGCGCAAACCTTTGA
>ML777770.1:411718-427634 GCA_009831015.1 Picea engelmannii | reverse complement strand
ATCCACTTATCAGTCACGAAGTAACACGAGCCATAGATACGAGGGTACTCAGGATCTCCCATGATGGTAGGATCTACGTCGTGGTTAGTTTGATGTTGACCACTTCAGGAGAACATAGGTGTTATGCCACCAAAACCCCCGAATGCTGGAGCTGCGAATTAACATGGACCATGGATCTGAGGATCCTTTGGGATCCTTATTGACTGTTAGATCAAGTGTTAGTGGAAGGATAGAGTAACGAAAGGGATGACCGAAAACAAGCGGTCATTTTGCCTTATGACTCTCCCAATCGGTTACCTCCGGGACCAGATGCTTAGGATTTCGTGAATCACGAGAGCGCGGAGCCACGAATCCCCGACATCCATTGGATCAAACCAAGGAGGATCAAGGGTTGTTCTATCATTATTCCGCTCTCTAACTAAAACCCACTACGGGTGATTTAGGATGCAAGGTGTGGTGTTTCCCCGAAGACCGCAGTGACGTTAGCAAACGACTTGGCTAAAATACATGATGGAGTCCGACCGTATGATAGAGCATATGCGTGTCATCCCATGTCTAAGCCATGTGTCGTGTTGACTCGTCGGATATGGTATAAGGTCGAAGAGATGGGTGCCAATATCAAGGTGGCATCATCGCCACATATATGTCAGGTGGCAGATGGTGCTAGGGACACTCGTGCAGAATGCCACATGCGTAAGAGGGACCCGTTTCGGGAGTTCGAGATTTTGGAACTTCGGGGGTAAAAAGGGAACTACACACCCAAATACCCAAACGTCGAAGTCGTGGAGTGACGAGAGCCGTAGATCTGAGGATGCTTCAGAATCCCTGCTGACCGTTGGATCTAGACCGTGGTTAGCCCTATGCTGACCACTCCAGGAGCAAAGAGGAAGTTACACAGTGGATCCCCCGAACGCCTAAGTGGTGAAGTAACGGAGTTCATAGATCTATGGATCCACGTGGACTCATCTTGACCGTGAGATATAAAGGGCTTTGGAACGCTGGAAGACCAGAGTGATGTGGCACATTGATGTCACCCAGGGTGACGTGGACCCACGTTCGACGTGCCACGTGTCACCCTGATTCATACTTTTTCCAGGCCCTATGAGCCCATTGGAACATGACACGTGTCACCCATTGATAGGGCCACTTGTAATCACTGTCCTTTGCCGTCTGTCAACCCCTGGTGGGGTGCAATTGATTGACCTAATAGTTTTGGGATCCCAGGAGTTCGGAAGTTTGGAACTCCGAGAGATGCAGGATGTTAGAATGTATGCTCCAAAAGGGCCAAAGGCCAGAGCTACGTAACAGGACCTCGGGAGTTCGGAACTCCGGGAGGTTTTGGGATGTTCAGACGTACGCTCCAAAAGGGTCAAAGGCTAGAGCTACGTGGTAGAACCTCGGGAGTTCAGAACTCCGAGAGGTTTTGGGATGTTAGAACGTATGCTCCAAAAGGGTCAAAGGCTGAAGCTACATGGCATAACCCAAGTCGAATGGTATGAATGAGGCGAACCCACGTGGGTGCCACATGGTCTTTGACCAATGATGAATAAAGAGCTTAGGAAGGGCATCACTTCCGATCCAGAGTTCGGATTTGAGCATGGTAGTAGTTGTTGGAAAGCTCTCGATGAGTAGAAGAGGATGGTAATCTCGAACATAGTATTTGAGATGATTGAGGAAAGTGAAATTTTGATGCCCCATCCCTTAAAAAAGTACTTAAGGGGTTGGGTGTGTTACAAATTGGTATCAGATCAGACAACATCACTTGGCCTTCTTGGGCTCATGAAAGAGTCAAGCAATTATTTTCTTTCTTAGAAAACTTTAAGGGATACTTGAGTCCAGAGGGAAAATGGAGTGAAGAGGTTGGAGGAATTGCCTAAAAAGTGGGTCTTAATGGAACCTCTGATAATTAAAAGTGTCGATTAAATGAAGGATTTGGCATTGGGAGTACAATCCTCCATGCCTAGAGACCTTATGGAAGTAGGTGAAATCATTCTACTTGACTTGTCATAACTGAAAAACTTCCTACCGGGGTAATCACTCTTTGTAAAATAAAAGAAGTCGCGTGGAATGAGAATGAACCTCGAGGGAGAAGTGGAATGACATGAACAAGTTCAAAATCTCATGGTTGTTCTAAGGTAGTGTAATCTGTATCAGCTAAGGGTAGGACTATGCATGAGAATGCAAGAGGTAAGTAAGTGGAGCCTGTCTACACTGCATACATGGGTATAATACTTGATGCATGAAGATATGCTGAAATGCATATTGCTAAGATAGAGCATGCATGTGACATGCATATATACTTACTTTAGTTTGCCATTGAATGTATAATATGGTGATCATAGGATTAGTGATGATCTGACTATGGCAGCATAAGTAAAAGGTTGATGATGTTGAGTACATAATTCCTTGTGAGGATAAGGTAGAATGGTTAATGAAATGTTCATCCTGAATGTGGTAAAGGAAGTGTTGGGACACTTCTAGATGAACAATGGATCAAGTTGACATCCAGAGGTGGATGGTAGCTATAGGGATATGGCTTGGTACACTCAGATAACTATAAGAGGGAGTTTAGGAAAATATTCCCTTATAGTGATCCGATGACCAAAAGTGAACAGAGGGCATGAAGAAGAGACTAGAAATGTTATCTTACTGCCTTGAGTGATACAATAACTACACGTCTAAGTTTTGAATTATGGAAGGTTTTTACAATAGAAAGGGAAAAAGTGACCCTTGTTGGTTATTTCCATGTAGAGGGGGCAACATCAATATGAATTATGATCGTGAGACTAGTTATATGAGTGAATGTAATCTCTCACTAAAGAACACTAATATTAAAACTAAAATATCAATGTGAATGGATAAGGTAAAAAGGTGCAAGAGATGCACCTACATATATACAATATATGTATACATGATTAAAATAATAATATGACTACAAACTCTCAACTGAGAGGGAAGCTCAATGTTGAGTGTCTCTATGAGACTTATCATAAGAATGATTGGAAGATTCTTGGGAGAAGGATCTGGAAGTTTGATATGTCCATGTGTATGAATGACATGGAAAAGGGTACAAGCAATGTGCTTGCATGATGAATGTTTGGCTATGTTTGTATATGCTTGAGCACATGGATTTAATGCATTGTTAGGTTTCTTGATATGAAGACTCATATTAATACCCAATAGATATGAATGAATGATATTAACTATGCAAGTGATGCACATGTATGAGGCAAGAGTAAATGAGCAAGGATGCTATGTTGTCAAGATAAGAGGCATAATGATTATGCCTTTAAGGATCGCATGAGAATGATTGTGAATAATCATGAGTTGAATGATTTTAAAGTAAAGATGTATGTGAGTTGTGGAATATACATATGGTAGATACACATAGGCATATGATTATGCATATGGTTAAGTACATGATGGATGTAAGTTAACAAAACAAGGAATATGTGTGGATAAATAATCTGGAGGAATAACAAAGATGCATGTTTATGTTCCTTATGGAAATATTTGGTAAACAACTGAAGCTAACTCAAGGTTGAGGCCATCACAGATAGTGATGAATATGCAATAAGGAAGTTGCATACTGAAGGAGTTCCTTGTGGAGGAAATCTGTGAAGACTCTGTCAGGAGAACAAAATCACAACCTTAATGACTGCTGAGAATTAAGCAGTGAGCTACAAACCTATTTATATAAGAATCTTGGATTACATTCTAAAACAAAATGCATGAGTGGAAGACTAACAAATGAAGGTTGACCATTCTGATAATCGAATGGTAATGTGCAAAATGCACAGGTTCATGATTCATTATGAACAAAAAGGTCTGCTATCAGAGCACACTGATGTATCCAATAGGTTAGGGTGAGCCTTACCAAGGTTGCTCAAGGAAAGGAGCAAAAATATCCCAACATGGAATAGATTGCATAAGCAAAGAAGGAGGAAAAGGGGGAATACTATTCTCACCTTGAAAACTCTGAATTGTTTAACATAGTTGTAAGCTTAAAAGAACAACCGTGGAAACAAGTACAATTGGAAAAATGAAAATAGATAGATAAGTAAGTTTGAAAGAATAGGCTTGGTTGAGCCATATTAAGTAAAGGCGGCGCGGCCTTGGAGTAACTCAATTGTACTGGAAGTACAGGGTTGTGTAGAATGAGTTAGACAAGGGAAGAGTTCATTGACCCCTTCCTTGTTGATTATTGTATTTCTCTGGTACGAGAGATTGATTTACTTATAAAAGTAAATGTTTTGACATCATAGTGATGATGGTTGTATGACTGTAGAAACAATTGAAATTTGTTTGTGTTTCACTCATGGAAAAATTAAGGATAGTGTGATGAAACACATTAAGATATGCTATGACATATTTGAAGATGTTTTATTGATTTGAAGGCTATGATACAAGCATTTTTATTTACATGACGACTAATATATTTGTGATGTGTATCACGTGTAGAAAGAAATTGGAGCCGTTGAGAAATACAGTTTCCAATGATGGAAAACCTCAAGCAGAGGATGACTATAAGAAGGTTGTTGTTAAATGATTGTTGAAGGGACTTTAAAAGTTCCCATAAAGCATCACTGATGAGGTGATATCAGAGAGGGTACTAACAACAAGAGACGATATAAAAATGTTCATACATATGTGGCATAAGGTATGCAAGAATTTGGTAAGAATCCCTTCTAAAAAGATTTCATTATCTTACTGATATGCGAATAATTTTGAGTGGCCATTGTATGGCATTACTACCCAAGCAGGGTAAGATTCGGGAAAGAAGAATTTGAGTAATAAAGAGAGGAAGTCTATGCCAGTCAAGGATTAGTTATAACCCTTGAAAAAAAATGCATGAGTGAGGAATACCATGGGTACAATGACCAATCTAGGGAGATTGGGGATAAAGGTGCTCATAGTTAAACTATTACATGAGATGCATTGGGGAAATGCATGTTTGCATAGGAGGGTAGACAATGGATTTCCCATTAAGGATGAAGGACCTTCCAATACTATACTTGCATTATAGAAGTGTTAAAGAAAAGATAATTTTGGGTGGCCATTAGTGTTGACACCCTGGTTTCTAATGGAGGAAGAATGCTTGGGTTCATTCAAGAGAAAATTTTAGTTTCATATGTACTGATTTGGGATCGTGACCAACCTGTAGCAGGAAGCATAGTCCTGCTGTAAGAGTGAATGAGAATGATTAAACCCTATGGTGAAGAGGTTGGCTGAGCTCCAACATACCATGACAAGGTGCTTGCCATAAATGTGGCAAATTTAAACCCAATGTAAGGGAACCTTAGGTATGAATGTAGCCATGAATATCGGTACACTAATTAAATTCAATTGATATTTGAGTTGCATTTGGAAAATTTGGCATGTTGAAAGGATGCATATGTAAATAATGATATTTCCTTATTGCTTTGTACCCTTGAATAGATGAAAATGAATTGAATGATTAGTATGGATAGTTTTGAAAATATAATGTGCAGGAAAACTAACAATTTGTTTGGTTGAGGAATGTTGAAATTACAGAAAGAAAAGGGTCTTGGATATGGCAGTGTTGTAAGCTCATAAGGAAGAAAWWTTTTCTGTTGAGCTAAACTGCTATGGGGAGGAAAGTCCCATACTTGTGAATCTGGTTCCTGTGTAGAACCGATCTGAAAATAAATGTGRAATTTGGAAATATGTGGGTGACATATTTGTGAGAAAATTCTGAATTTGAAATTGATGATAATATCTCATAATTTMTTTATAMCTGTGATACAGGTGAGACGAAAAAAATMTGTCTACGGAAGACAAATGAAGGMTGTCAAGCTATAAAGCATGAAAAAGGATATTGTTGAGACATGAGAACCATGTAGTAATCCATGATCACCCTAGAATATGTCGTGTTGTGGTAACACAAGCCAGAGGGACACCTCGACAAAGAAAGTATGAGGGATGCYTCMCATGTAAGGCTCAAAATAAGTCTCTAGAAATATTTTTGTGCGAGAAAGCCTTGGCAAAGCAGAGAAGAGGATGCCTGAGCCTGGGCCTGGAGGGTGAATGACCACAARGAAGAAGGGACTTTGATAATTCTCATACACTATTAATTGAGATCATGCACACAATTGGTATGTCYAGRAAAAATAGTGARCCAAGATRACAAGACAACCATGTGGATGCAAATCCACGAACTACACAGATAAGTATTGTGCTACATTATGGAATTTTTTCCTCTTGAATTTTGAACAACAGTAATATGTTTTCGCATGAAATTGTGATTAATATGCTTGTTGTCCAAGATTATTGAAGAAAAGTGGCAAATGCCAAGAGTTTGAAAATGAACTGACCAAGAAAGAGGATCAAGATTTCTGAAGCAGCTGAATGACAAAGGCATGACAAGTGTTATGCAGAAAGAACATCGAGGATTAATTAATCATTAATTATGATTACCATGTTATGGCATGGGAACAATGTAAATGTATTATTGTTTAGATTGCCAATAACTGACTGCGGGGGTGAAGCCTTGAAGTATTGGCCATGATATCACTAGAGGAAAGAGTGAGTGAACAATAGAGAGGGTTCATTATGACAAAATGACCCAAGTTCTCCTTGTTGAAATAATAAGCCTCATCCTGATCCCAAGGAAAAATCAGTTAATGAGAAAATGACTGGTGGTTGAACAATCAACTACCCCAATGAATGTAAGCATGGAGAGTCTAGCTAAGGAGATAAAAAACTGTCAGCTTGAAGTGCCACAGAGGGTGTTTTTTCCTGCAGGACCAGACTGACCCGAGTTCCTTCTAACATAAGGAACAAGATAGGTCCAGAATATACCTGGGGGAAAAGGGAGGGCATGCAAGAGAAGAAGGATACGATTCAGAGGGAGCGAACATGTGAGGCTCTCCAGATGAGAGGGAGACCATGCACACAGAGGGTGTGCGACCAAGATATGTTAAGAGGAAGAAAGGAAAAGAATAGGTTTCCCTCATTACTAGAGAGAATTTGCAGAAAACAGGACCTGAGTAGAAGGTCGCGAGCTTGATGCTGAGGGAGCATCTGATAAACCTTGTAGAGGGTGTGATAGAGAAAGAACCTCTGAGAAACTGCAAAGGTTCCCTAGTGATGTCATGGCTCAACACGGGGGTGGCCAGAGTGCTAAGAATAAATGTCTCTGTGCCTATGGTTGGGTGGAAAGGCGAACACCCACAGTTAGTTGGTTGGATGCAACTTGTAATAGATAAGTACTTCATATACCCTGTGCATTTAAATTGGAATGTATGATTTGAATGTGTGTGATTGTAATACATTGTGGCTCGTGTGAAATTAATGGTAATAAGGCTTAATGTTCTTCTGTAAACTTTTGCATTAGAATGGTTGTAAAGTGACAAGTTTGGCCTTTGGGCTGGTTGGAAATCTTCAGGGTATTTTCCCAAGGAATAACCTCACAGTTCTAGAGTCGGGGCAGACTCTACGGGACTGCTATAGCCCCAGTGATCCTTCAGAAATACCTTTCCCCTATTTAGAACTTGAACTCTGCGAATGGAAGGTGCTTAATAGTCGTCCAAGAGATCATGGACTCATGCCCATAGCCCTAACCAAATCTTGGCTAAGAGTCATGAGTGAAGCCTTTGGAGCTTGGAAAAATTCCATAGGACCAGGTCCATGGAACCCTTCACTACACTCAAAACAAGAGCTAAGTTGGAATTCGAGAGTCCAAACCTTCAGGGTGAATGAACATTGCAATGTCCAAATTACGCAGAAGATGACCTGTTGAGTCAGTAGCTTGACGGTGGACCGACCGTTGGCGGTCATTTACCCATTACCATGGGATTCGTCCTCACGTTAAACCCTGGTCCACTTATCGATTGTGAAGTAACGTGAGCCGTATATCTTAGGGTACTCAGGATCTCCCCTGATGGTAGGATCTATGTCATGGTCAGTTTGACGTTGACCACTTCGGGAGAACATAAGTGTAATGCCACCAAAACCCCCGAATGTCGGAGCTGCAAATTAATGTGGATCATGGATCTAAGGATCCTTCAGGATCCTTCTTGACCGTTAGATCAAGTGTTAGTGGAAGGATAGAGTAAGACAAGGGATGACTGATAACAAGCGTTCATTCTTCCTTATGAATCTCCCAGCCGATTACCTCCAGGATTACAGGCTTAGGATTTTGTGAATCGTGAGAGCGCGGAGCCACGAATCCTCGACAACTATTGGATCAAACCAAGGAGGATCAAGGGTCATCCGATCATTATTCGAATCTCCAGATAAACCCCACTTCGGGTGATTCAGGATATCAGGTGTGGAGTTTCCCTGAAGGTCAGAGTGATGTGAGTAAATGACGTGGCCAAAATAGGTGGTGGAGTCCGACTATATGACAGAGCCAACACGTGTCATCCCATGGCTAAGTCATGTGTTGTGCTGACTCGTTGGATATGGTATAAGGTCAGAGAGATGGATGCCACATGTCGAGGTGGCGTCATTGCCACCTATCTTCCAGGTGACAGATGGTGGTAGGGACACGTATAGAATGCCACATGCGCAAGAGGGACCCGCTTCGAGAGTTTGAGATTTCAGAACTCCGGGGGTAAAAAGGGAACTACATGACCAAAAACCTGAATGTTGAAGTCATAGAGCGACGAGAGCTGTAGATCCGAGGATGCTTCGAAATCCCCCCTGATTGTCTGATCTAGACCGTGGTCAGCCCAACGTTGACCACTCCGGGAGCAAAGAGGAAGTTACAGAGTGCAAAGTAACGGAGGTTGTAGATCTATGGATCCACGTGGACTCATCTCGATTGTGAGATATAAGGGGCATTTGAATGCTCACAGACTGGAGTGATGTGGCACGCTAACATCACCCAGGGTGACGTGGACCCATGTTCAACGTGCTACATGTCACCCTCATTTGTACTTTTCATAGACCCTATGAGCCCATTGGAACATGACATGTGTCACCCATTGATAGGGGCATGTGTCATCTCTATCCTTTGTCGCATGTCAACCCTTGGTGGGGTGCAATTGATTGACCTAATAGTTTTGGGACTTCAGGAGTTCACAATTTCGGAACTCCAGGAGACGCAGGATATTAGAATGTATGCTCCAAAAGGGCCGAAGGCTGGAGCTACGTGGCAGAAGCTCGGGAGTTCGGAACTCTGGGAGGTTTTGGGATGTTAGAAAGTATGCTCCAAAAGGGCAGAAGGCTGGATCTTCATGGCAGAACCTCAGGAGTTTAGAACTCTGAGAGATTTTGGGATGTTAGAACGTATGCTCCAAAAAGGCCAAAGGCTGGAGCTACGTGGCAGAACCTCGGGAGTTCGGGAGTTCAGAACTCTGGGAGGTTTTGGGATGCTAGAACGTGTGCTCCAAAAGGGCCGAAGGCCGAAGCTACATGGTGTTAGCACTAGAAGTCACCTCCAGATTGTGTTGGAGGTAAGCCCAGTACCCATTAGAGTTTTATGTCATAGGTTGGTTTTAAAGAGGTCAAATGGGCACAGACTCAAGATGATGTCATTTTAACTTAGAAAACTGGACTGGTATGCACCTGCATGTGAGGTCTTGATTAACTTCAGTCAGTAAGTTGGAGTAAGGGTGAATAGGAGGAATATTTAGTGAGAAAGGTGTAGAGGTCCGCTATGAACATAAGATTTTCCAGCAGCCTAAGGCGAAAAAACTTAAACACAAGGTCCTCTTGGATTCAAATTTCAAGGAAGCTGAAAGAAATCATAACAGTACTATAATCAAACATTTTTCATAATACAGTTACAACAATCCATGTGAATCAATCAAACATGAACTCTCTCAGTATCAGAGGCAAATAAGATGGAGAAGAAGCTGACTTTCATTAAACAAGATAGCTCAAAAACAAATACATAACCAGAGAACCAATGTTCTTCATCAAAAGTTTACAATACGGGAGCACTACTCAACCATCGACCTTAACGAAATATCAAAACTGCCTATATATAGTAAAAGGATGCAACCACCAAGAATGTGATCAGATCACTACCTTCAAAGCCTTCAGTCAGTGCCCACTCTGTCAGGTTCATGTGCAGATCTCATGATGTCATACGAAAGCCAGACATAGTTATGTGCTTTACAGGAAAAATTGCCCATAAGGAAGCTTCAGATCATAAGTGTGCCTTCACGGTCGCTCTCATGTTGCTTTCCATTTATGGAGTGAGTTGAAGTTTCAACCACCACCTCTGTGTCCATTAACTGATATCTTCTCGGGATCGAGACCGGGCTAGGTAACCAAGGGACGACTACTTGTTGTGATTAAATGCAATGCTAAATGAACATACAAACTCAGGGCCATTGGTCTAATCGAGATATGTGGCTGGGATGATTCTTCTATTGAGGTTCAGCTACTGAAGTTTACCCATTCACCAATTTTGGGATACATAAGACCTTGCATGGAGACGGTGCCAAATTGGCGCTTTAAGAGCCTTGGATGCAGAGCAGAGGATGAGTGCCCTGTGACTTTGGCCTTGATCCAATGTGAGCCCAGGCTATGACCCTATGCAATTGCGCGACTGCGAGAGCGACCAAGGGTGGTTTGAAAGAAAACTTCTTTTGTTCCTGCAATTCACCATGAACTGCTATGCATCCCTTTCTAAAAAATACGGTTTCGATTGCGACCCACCCTTGAAATTTTAAAATGTGCGCACCTTTCGACCCCGCAATGGAGTGTGACTGTTGATCTTATGATCTGATATGAGGCTTCTTGATCAACGACCCAACTCTGGTGCTTTAGATCGACGGATCAGATCTTCCATCTTCGAATCGACAACCAAGATCCACTTCAGGTCTCCGGGACTTTGACCACTTCGGGGACTTCAACCACTTTGGAATTTGAAACATGAGGAATTTCTCGGGGGAAAATTCCCGAAGTGAGAGATGGGTTGCCACGTGTCCCTGTTGATGGATGGTCCAGATTAACTTCGGGACTTCGGGCTTCGACGATTCAAAAGTTTTACACACTTCCCACTTCAAACCTCCCAAAGCTTATTTCCACGAACACTTGGATTGGATTCCACGTGTTCCCTTCAAGATCAACGACTCACGCTCACTTTGGGGCTTTGTGCTCTGGCGCTATACTTTGCGTGATTTTGGACTCCCGAATGCTCGCGAGCCATTGATCTGAACTGGCTGAGGGTTTGGGAAGACAGAAGGATCAATGAAAGAGGCTAAGAAGATGAGTGCTCAAACACAAAGGGGCAAACAAAAATGACTTTTCCGATTGAAGGGGAAAATTAAGACTTGGTCTGCGAAAAGGATAAAGACAGGGAAACATTACATACTTAGGTAGAAACCACAAACCCATAGGACTCTGACAAGTTCATGTGATAACATTTGTCTCCACAGGGGATGGCATGCTCCCTGCGAGCTGCCAAGAACAAGTAGTTCCAGTGCCTTAGCTATTGGGTTATGGAGTCATGCTCAAAAAATGTCCTGCTGAGAATTATAGGCCGATAATTACTCTAAACAAAAGCAAATACATGGGCTCTAGATGATCTTATTTAAGTACAATCCTATACTAACTGATCTTTACAATGTGTTAGGTGAAAGCAAACTTCCACCATAGCCATTCAAGTAACTTCTTAACTGGAAGCTTGTTTACTCTGTCAATGACTGATAATCGATGATGCAACCGTGACAGCAGAACGATTACATCCTTTAGCTTTCCTCCAATGGCTGAAGTTGAGATAAAGCTAGGTGGCTCCAAGGCATGAAGGAAATGCAACTCCATGTACTCGCTGACAGGCTCATAGAACGAGTGGAAAACTCCAGAAAATTTGTAATAGACAACCCGATCTTCTCCACAATTGCTCACACATGGATGAATATCTCTGGTAAGCACATGCAGATGAGAATTTGATGTAGGCTGACTGATCCCAGGTGGTGGCTACTCACTCACAGGTTCAGGGGAGGATATAAAATTCTCATTTGGCTTTCCCTCTTTTTCTCCTTCATGGCTCTCTCAAGGATCAGATTCACAATCATAATAAACATGAGCCATGGGAGAGCTCTGCTCTTCGTCATCGTTGATGGGATATTCATCGCAAGTTGTTTGTTCTTGGCCATTATCTGAAATCACTTCTTCGTCATAAGTAGGTATTCCAAGAACATCTATTTCAAGGACCGAAATATCCTCTGCACCTTCATAAGAGCAACAACCACGATCTGCCTTCAATTTCTCTATTTTTGCAGAAAGTGATTTTACTAGTCCCACCAGCTTACCCAAAGCATCTTCTTCATCCTCACAATCTGCATTAGAATCTGCTATATTCTGAACACAATCTTTATAATCCTTACAACAATTATGAGAAATAAACTCAGAGAAATAAAACTTTTGACAATGCCCATTGAAAGCCACATGAAACTACTCCAGGGAGGAGATGCTAGCAAGGGGTAAGGAGTGGTACCAATTGCGAGCATCTCCTGCTAACGAGATCATGAACATATTTAATAATACATCCTCATGATGTATTTCCCATTGATGTGTGAGTTCATGAAACTCAAGGAGATGCTGAGCAGGGTTGTCCTCTTTACGCTCTCTAAATATGGGCAAATAATCACCCCATTTATTTGGAGTAGGAACAACATTAGGAAAACTAGGAACATAGGAGAAATTAAAAAGAGCATACCTCTGAGCCAATATTCTTTCCATTTTGAACCAATGGAGTTGCCAATCGATCCTTTAATCATGGAGTCGTCAGGTGAATGATATGCAGTCTGAATGTGTTTGGTATTTATTCACCATCAAAGACCAGATTGTTGTCAATCTCCCAGAGAACTTTCAAGTTGAGAAAGTGGCTGCTAAAAGCCTTCTCGAAAAAGTTCTCTGGGTCAGCTCAGGTGTGCTAGAGGTAGCCACAACCAAAATAGTGGAGTTGACACAGTGGAGTCGCTAGGTGTAAATGCAATCTTCAATGGTTCTGATATCTAATGCACCTTCAAAATCAAAAGCTCAATGTCGTTCTACCTAGGGAAAAGTCTTCAATTCATTCCCCGACAATGACGCTAGAAATGTTAGCACTGGAAGTCTCCTCCAGATTGCGTTGGAGGTAAGCCCAGTACCCATCAGAGTTTTATGTCACAGGTTGGTTTTAAAGAGGTCAAATGGGCACAGACTCAAGATGATATGGTTTGAACTTAGAAAATTGGACTGGTATGCACTTGTAGGTGAGGTCTTGATTAACTTCAGTCAGTAAGTTGGAGTAAGGGTGAATATGAAGAAGATTTAGTGAGAAAGGTGTAGAGGTCCACTATGAACATCAGATTTTCCAGCAGCCTAAGGAGGAAAAACTTAAACACAAGGTCCTCTTGAGTTCAAATTTCAAGGAAGATGAAATAAATCATAACAGTATTATAATCAAACATTTATCATAATACAGTTACAACAATCCACATGAATCAATCAAACATGAACTTTATCAGTGTCAAAGGCAAATAGGATGGAGAAGAAGTTGACTTTCATTAAACAAGATATCTTAAAAACAAATACATAACCAGAGAACCAATGTTCTTCATCAAAAGTTTACAATATGGGAGCACTACTCAACCATCGACCTTAACAAAATATCAAAACTGCATATATATACTAAAATGATGCAACCACCAGGAATGTGATCAAATCACTACCTTCAAAGCCTTTAGTCGGCACCCACTCTGTCAGGTTATGCAGACCTTATGATGTCAGACGCGAGTCAGACATAGTTATGTGCTTTACAGGAAAAATTGCCCATACGGAAGCTTCAAATCGTAAGTGTGCCTTCAAAGACGTTCTAAGCTTGCTTTCCATTTATGGAGTGAGTTGAAGTTTCAACCACGAGCTCTGTGTCCATTAATTAATATCTCCTCGGGATCGAGACCGGGCCAGGTAACCAAGGGATGACTACTTGTTGTGATTAAATGTGATGCTAAATGAACATACAAACTCGGGGCCATTGGTCTGATCAAGATTTGTGGCTGGGACGATTCTGCTATTTGAGGTGCAGTCATTGAAGTTTACCCAGTCACCAATTCTAGGATACATAAGACCTTGCGTAGAGACGGTGCCAAATTTGGCGCTTTAAGAGCCTTGGATGCGGAGCAGAGGATGAGCGCCCTGTAACTTTGGCCTTGCTCCAATGTGACCCCGGGCTGTGACCCTACGCAATTGTGCGATTGCGGGAGAGACCAAGGGTGGTTTGAAAGAAAACCGCTTTTGTCCCCGTAATTCACCATGAACCGCCACGCATCCCTTTCTAAAAACCATAGTTCCGGTTGCAACCCGCCCTTGAAATTTTAAAATGTGCACACATTTCGACCCCGCAATGGAGCATGACCATTGATCTTGTGATATGAGATGAGGCTTCTTGATCAACGGCCCGGCTCTGGTGCTTTAGATCGACAGATAAGATCTTCCCTCTTCGAATCAATGACCGAGATCCACTTTGGGTCTCCGGGACTTCGAGACTTCAACCACTTCGGGGACTTCAACCACTTTTGAATGCGAAACATGAGGAATTTCCTAGGGGAAAATTCATGAAGTGAGAGATGGGCTGCCATGTGTCTCTGCTGACAGATGGTCCAGATTAACTTCGGGACTTTGAGCTTCGACCCTTCGAAAGTGTTGGCACCGGGGCAGACCCAAGGTTCAACGCTTCAATAGGGAACCGAAAAAACCTTAACTTCCGGCCCTTTCGTCAACACTTGCGAAGCAGATGAATTCTCACCTGAGGTAGAGGTAGGGGGGGTTGCAGAACTCAGATGTCTACAACCTAGCTGGGACATAGATATGTGATTATAATACCTTAACATAGCACTTAGCAGTTAACATTCATCAACATTTAGCCCTTATTCACATCACAGATTGAAATCCTAGTTACGGAGCAGTGCAGTATTCAACAAGATCTAATACATCCAACACTTAACACATAGAAATAGATCATATCTAACATTCATTCAAATTACTAAGCACTAAGCTATTATATCAGATGCATCTAACATATATCATTTCACTAAGCATACATCACATAAATAACATAACAACTATAATGCACAAAGTAACCACAACACATGATATACGTGGTTCACCCCACTGTGGGGATACATCCACCAACTCTTCTCTTCTTTATTGTCTTATTTCAATCTTCTACAAGCACAGAGCCATAGGAACCCACTCCACATAGGACAGGAGATCTACGTGCACCTCGCCAGATCCTCCTTCCTCGAGCTAGGTTTAAGCACAAAGCCTTCTTATAATCTGCACACAAGCTTCTTACAATCACTTGTACTTAGCTCTGCAAGTTCTTAACACACAGTATGCACAAAGCTTCTAGCTCTGCACTAAGCCGATTCTACTAGATCTACCTTACTTACATCGCCTAGATTTCTATTTATACATTAAAAAAGGGCCTAAACATGGGTAAACCCATGGGTCGATATCCCATACGCGTTACATAAACCCTAAACCCAAAAGTGCCTTGAGAAGGGGTCGAGATCCCGCGATCTCCACTTTGCCTTGCGCTCTAAATTCAACCAGCCCGTCGAAGTCCCAAAATTGGTCAAACGTGACCAAGGTTCTCCAAAACTTGGTCAAGGTCCAACAGGCCTCCAACACTCATCTATGACTCGTCCTGAGTCACTCTGATTTGGGTAACTCTGCCTCAAATGCCTCAAGCTTGGCTCGAGTTGCTTCGACCTGTTGCTTCACCAGAGCCTCTTGCTCAACAAACTCTTGAATAACCTTCTCCGTCACAGGTCCATCCAAGCGTTGTTCCACTGTGGTGACCACTTTGTTATCCACATTTTTGGTTATCAAGATGATGACATGATAATGACATGGTGATAGAAGATCTAACTCTTCTTTAAGATCATTTTCATGAAGAAAGTTACACTTATCAGCTTCTCAAAATTACACTTTTGAAGATAGTACG
>ML777770.1:385844-408695 GCA_009831015.1 Picea engelmannii | reverse complement strand
ACAGTTTGCATCTGTGGTTTAGTAGCTTTGGAATTCTTCCGTAATGTAGGTTTCGTGGGGGAAACCTTTCTTTTCTTGGAGGCCTTAGCTTCATCAATGGGGTCCCTAGGTGGTGTTACTTCACCTTGTTTCTGCTTGTATTCTTCTCCTTTATCTTCTTCTTTGTCTACTTCTTCATCACCTCCCCCTCCAGGTGAATCTGAAGCAGTCTCTTCTGATGCGTTGTTCAACTTCTGTACCTCTTCCTTTTTCTTCCTTCTGCTACTGCTGGGTGCATCATACTCTTCGTGAGTGACCATAGGAATTCCAATTAGGTCGTGGTGGGACAATTCTGCCTGGTCGACTCGTACAAGAAGCTCTGCGGGCCACTCCTTAGTTATTTCTTCCATGTCCTCCTCAGTGAGCTTGTAGTAAGATTGGATTTCTTCTTTATGTTCGTATCCTCGCGCAATGATATACATAAAATGTCTATCTATGCGGAACTTCAGAAATGGTCTGACCCTGTGTAGGGTATTTGGTGTCATGCGAAGGGAAGACTCAATAGCCCTCTTCAACTGCAGGTAATAGGTGTGGAGCACCGCTTTTGACTGCCATTGTTTAGCCATGTCGCTCGAATACCAGAGCATGGTGAACTTCGTAGCTAAGGGTTCTTATGGCTCAATCTTAGGGAAGGTCACACCTTCTGGCATCTCCCAAGCAATGAAGGTGATGAGGATCAACATCCAACTGAAGTGGAACTCATAGCCCTAATCCCGAGCTTCGCGATAGTCTTTCTCTAACTGGTTGACGAGGTAGCTCGCCTAGTTCATTTGTATCCCTTCCACGCATTTTCCTGCGAGGTCGACGATAAACCCTGTGACCTGCGTGGGTTTGTTCTTCCTTACTAGCTTACCAACAATCAACTGGCAGGATAGGTGCACTGCGCCATTCTGGATGGAGGCTACGTTGTAGCCCCACTTCCCCTTTTCCACATCTCCATAGGTGTCTTTGATTGTCTGCACTAGGGTGCGATCTGCACCAGGGTGCGATCTGCACCAGGGTGCGATCTGCACCAGGGTGCAATCTGCACCAGGGTGCGATTTGCAATCTTTCCTGGGTAAAAGTCTTGTGGGTCTGGTCTTTGCATGCTTAATCCAGTGATCCTATGGATCAACACCGGATTGACGGTGATGCATCTATCCAACTATAGATAACCACCATAGAAGCACGACAACAGGATCTTAACACACACGTTAACCTTCTGATGTCTTTTGAAGTGTGGTATCTTCATCACGTTCAATATGGTGGACCTTGCGATGTCCATGGTCCATGACTGGGGGATGATATTCGACTTCTTCCCCTTTGTCTTGGTCAAATACTTGTATGGTGTGAGCATGCCATAGTTCTTGGGGTCTTCTAAGTTATAGTCGTTGATCTTCAACGTTGGAATCCTCTCCAACCGCGGTCCGACTGCGCGTATCCCCTTCAGGAGGTATGCAGTGATGACTGTGTAGTCGAAGTCCATAGGAATGCTGTCACGACTCACCACACTAGCTAGAGGTGGGATGTAGTCGGGCATGATAGATGGGATGAGATTTGCATTTGGTAAGCCATCACGATGCTTCGTTCGTTTCTTCATCGCAACTCGGGATGGTCCAGATCCACGAGCAGTCAATGAGGATGCTTGCACTCCTCTCGTAGACGAGGCTTGGATTCCTGCGGACATCACCTTCTCAGCCATAATGTCTATTAGGATCTCTTCAATGCCTTTTTCTACTATGCTAATTTCATCCGACATGCACACTCGAGATCTGATATCTCAGGTCTGTGAACAATACTCAATGTAACAGAATGGATGGCGAGGTCTCAATAATCACTGCGCGAAAGCAACTAGTTCTCTGTGGGCTCGGATAATCACAATTGGAAAAAGTGTTCTCGATGCAACGCTCGAGGGGGTAAATAGACAACGTCGTAACAAACTCTTCGAATGGGCAGGAACGCCTTAATCAATGCAATTCCATTTGTTATGGCGTGGTCCCAACAATCCAATGGCGAACGTTCCGACAATAACTGCATTTCCATCCATTCTGGAGCATCGTTCTAACGGTTGGGATGCCTCCAACGGTCATATTGATTCATCATGGCGAAGTGCCAATCTACGCTGTTATGATATCTCGACAAAGTTCCAGTTCTGAAAACCTTCCTTCTACGAAGTTCGCTCTGGAACTTCCCGCAATTTATCTAACTTTGCTTTCTTCTTACTGAGCTTTCTGGCCTTCTTTTCTGAAATCTGATTCACTGGTTTCCTCTTTCCATTATTGTTCTTATCTCCTCTTGGCATGGTAACTTCGCACTGTGGATGGTCTTTCATAGGGTTCGAGGGTAATACTTCTTCTCTTTCTGGGGTAGGTGCTCTACTCTCTTGCACATACATGTGTTTCAAGTCTTCATGTGTTCTTTCAACTTCGACATCCAATCTCTGGTCCTTAGTAGCTTCGACTGGTCCTCTTGTTCTTCCAGTAAGTGCATTATTCTCCTAGCCATGAAATCTCTTAGTTCTTGCTTTTTCTGTTCTAGATCCTTCTCTTCTTGTTTCCTTCGTATTTGATCTTTTTCAATCCAGGTTTTTCCTATCAAAATAACAAATGGGGTGCTGCTCTCAACAAATTTAACGACTTCAAATTCTTCTTCTGTCGAAGTGCCATGAGCACTCATAACTATCTGGGTAATTCTTCCACATAGGGTTATCAACTTTCCTCTAAATAATCCTATTCGTCCCAATGAAGGAACCATAACAGGATTTCCCAAAATTTTCCAAGTTCTTTCTGTCATGATATTCACCTGTGTTTCCTCATCCAGAACACAGTCTATGTCGAAGTCTTCTATTCTTGTTTCTATGCGCTCCTTCTCTTTTAATATCTCTGATAAGTTGATATCTCTGTGATCGTTCAGGTTTTCTTTCATTTGTAATAATACAGTCTCTGATTCTTTTTGGGATTCTATCATATCCTTAGTTTCTTGGTCTGTCTCATGGTTTTCTTGTCTCATATTCATCTTTTCAACTTTAGCAATCATTCTAAGAAAATCCAAAACTTCATGGTCCATAGCTTTACAACAAAGACAACTAGGACTTCTAACAGGACATTCCTTAGCAAGATGTCCTGGTCTTCTACAACTATAGCAAAGAGTTAATCCTCTCTTTCTTTTAAATGACCCCCAACCTTTCCTGTACTGTGCACTGGTATCACAGTAAGTAACTTGCAAAAAATTCTTTCTAGGATCCTGCATCCATTTGTTAGTCCAAACATTCTTTCTATGCATAGGAATAACATATCTTTCATTATTTCTATCAGATATATTCATATCAAATCTTCTTTCTTCTAGCTGTACCCTAGTTTTTAGACTAGGACCAAATCTATTAAACATACCTAGATCCATTCTTTCGAAATAAAAATTTTCACTTATCTTACCTTTATCAGAGCACAAAGCTTCAAGATTTTACCTTTTCTCTTCAAATCAGACTTCTTTTCTTAGCAGAGAGCTTCGCAAGTCAAGTATAATACTACGCACTAAAGCAACAGATCTATGCACAAAGCTTTCTTTTCTTCAGTTCCCAACAATCACAGTTTCAGGTCCCGACAACAGAACCATTTGTTGGCATAGGGGCAAACCCAGGGTTCAACAACGCACCAACAAAACCCTAACTACAGACCCTTTCGGCAACACCTACGAAGCAGATGAAGTCTCACCCGAGGTAGAGGCAGGGGGGGTCGCAGGACTCAGATGTCTGCAACCTATTTGGGACACAGATCTGTGATTACAATACCTTAATAGAGCACTTAGCAGTTAACATTCATCAACATTTAACCCTTATTCACATTGCAGATTGAAATCCCAGTTACAGAGCAACACAATATTCAACAAGATCTAATACATCCAACACTTAGCATATAGAAATATATCAGATCTAGCATTCATTCACATTACTAAGAACTAAGCTATTATATCAGATGCATCTAACATATATCATTGCACTAAGCATACATCACATTGATAACATAAAAACTATAATGCACAAAGCAACCACAACAAAGGATATACATGGTTCACCCCAGTGTGGGGCTACGTCCACCAACTCTTCTCTTCTTTATTGTCTTCTTTCAATCTTCTACAAGCACAGAGCCATAGGAACCCACTCCGCACCTCGCCAGATCCTCCTTCCCTGAGCTAGGTTTAAGCACAAAGCCTTCTTATAATCTGCACACAAGCTTCTTACAATCACTTGCACTTAGCTCTGCAATTTCTTAACACACAGTATGCAAAAAGCCTCTAGTTCTGCACTAAGCCGATTCTACCAGATCTCCCTTACTTACATCGCCTAGCTTTTTATTTATACATTACAAAAGGGCCTAAACATGGGTAAACCCATGGGCTAACATCCCATACTTGTTACATAAACCCTAAACCCAAAAATGCTCTAAGAAGGGGCCGAGATCCCGCGATCTCTGCTTCACCTTGCGCTCCACCTTCGACCAACCTGTCGAAGTCCCAAAATTGGTCAAACGTGACCAAGGTTCTCCAAAACTTGGTCAAGGGCCAACATGAAGTTTTACACACTTCCCACTTCAAACTTCCCGAAGCTTATTTCCCCGAACACTTGGATCGGACGCCACGTGCTCCCTTCAATATCAATTACTCATGCTCACTTCAGGGCTTTGTGCTCTAGCACTATACTTTGCATGATTTTGGACTCCCGAATGCCCGCAAGCCATTGATCTGAACTAGCTGAGGGTTTGGGAAGACAGAAGGATCAATGACAGAGGCCAAGGAGATGAGTGCTCAAACACAAAGGGGCAAACAAAAATGACTTTGTCGACTCAAGGGGAAAAATTAAGACTTGGTCTGCGAAAAGGATAGAGACAGGGCAACATTACAGACTTAGGTAGAAACCAAAAACCTACAGGACTCTGACAAGTTCAAGTGATAACACATGGCATAACCTAGGTGGAATGGTACAAATGAGGTGATACCGTGTGGTTTCCACGTGGGCTTTGACCAATGATGAATGACGAGCTTCAAAAGGGCATCACTTCCGATCCAGAGCTCGTATTTGAGCATGGTAGCAGTCCCTGGAAAGCTCTTCATGAGTAGAAGAGAATGGTAATCTCAGATAGAGTATTCTAGATGATTGAGGAAAGCGAAATTTTGACGCCCCATCCATTAAAAAGGTACTTAAAGGGTTGGGTGTGTTACAACAATTGTCCAGTGCTTCTTCCCAGGTGTCAACATGTATCTACTCAACACTTCCATTGCTTGGGAAATGTCTGGTTGAGTGTAGACCATCACATACATTAGACTACCAACAACAATTGCATAGGGAACACATTCCATGTCCTCTATTACCTTCGGTGTCCTTGGACACCGTTCAACAATTAGCCTTGCTACCATAGGAATTGGCACCTTCACAGGTTTGCAATACCACATGTTGAAACGTTTCAAGACCATTTCAATATACTTCTTATAGTTCAACTAGAGCTTTCTAGTTGCTCGATCTCTCTTTATCTCCATTCCCATAATGAAGTTCGCTGCACTGATATGCTTCATATCGAACTTGGAGGATAACTGCTTCTTTACCTCCTTTATTACATTCATGTTGTTTCCAATCAACAACATGTCATTGACATACAATGCTACATATATGAAACACCCACCTTCTTCTTTGGAATATATATAGTGATTAGATTTGCTTCTCACAAACCCCAAACTAATGATGTATGCATTGAACTTTTGGTACCACATCCTTGGAGATTGCTTTAGACCATAAAGGGAACTTTTCAGTTTGTACACCAAATATTTCTTACCCTTTACTACAAATCCTTCAGGTTGTTTCATGCAGATTTCTTCTTCCCGGTCCCCATGTAGGAACATTGTCTTTACATCCATCTGTTCTATTTCTAGATCAAATGTTGCAGCCAGAGACATTAGTACTCTAATGGAATTTAATTTTGCACCATGGGGAAAAATATCACCGAAGTCGACTCCTTTGACTTGGGAATATCCTTTCGCTATCGTTCGAGCTTTGAATTTCTCGACTTGACCCGCTGTGTTCATCTTCTTCTTGAATACCCATTTGCTACCAACATGCTTTCTTCCACTTGGTAATTTGACTAAGTCTGATGTCTCATTCTTGTGCAAGGATTCCATCTCTTCAACCATGGCATCCTTCCAAAGTTTTCCCTCTACTGAGTCGATGACCTCCCCAGCCGACTTGGACTCATTGTCGGTGGCAGTGAACACAGACGCAAAACAAAATTAAGGCAATCTATACCTTTCTACTGGTTTTCTTACTCGTTCTGACCTCCTTACAATTGGGGTTGATTGTTCCACCTCTTCTTCTAATTTAGTCGATTCATGTGAATCATATTCTTCATTCCTCGGTTCAAACCACACCTTTTTTGGATTATTCTCTGTTTGAACAATTTCTTCAAAATCAGACTCACTTCCGACTTATCTGAAGACCACATCTTGACTGTACATTGTTTTCCTTAATGCAGGATCCTAGAGCTTATATCCTTTCATTCCTTATTTGTATCTAATGAAAATACACTTGATTGCCTTCTTGTCCAACTTACTCCTCTTTTCCTTGGGAACATTCACAAATGCATCAAAATCAAATACTTTGAGTTATGAGACCGTAGGATTCTTACCAGACCATACCTCATGTGAAGTCATGCCGACTAGCACCGACAAAGGAGACATATTCACTAGATATTTTTTAGTGTCGACTGCCTCTCCCCATAAATCTTGTGTGAGCCCAACACCACTGAGCATGCTCCTTGCCTTTTTCAACGATGTTCTGTTCATTCTCTTAGTAACTCCATTTTGTTGTGGGGTATATGGTGTGGTATTTTGGTGTGCTATGCTACAATGCTCATGGAACTTATCAAATTCGTTTCCATATAATATTTCACCACCATTGTCAATTCTCAACACCTTAATCTTCTTATCTGTCTGGTTTTGTACATGAGATTTAAACTCTTTGAATTTCTCGAAAACCTCTGCTTTCTTCCTCATGAAATATATGCACGTCTTCCTGGAAAAATCATTTATGAAGAAGACATAATACATGGATCCACCAAGTGAAGGCACTGAAAGAGGGCCAAACATGTCACTATGAACCAACTCTAGAATCCCCTTTTCCCTTGTCGTTCCATATGGGAACCTCACCCGACTTTGTTTTCCATATATACAATGTTCACAATAGTAAACTTCAAAATTGCATTCAAGAAAATATTCGACCATACCTTTGTTATGCATAGATTGAAGTCCTTTTTCTCCAATATGTCCCATCCCTGTGTGCCATAGCATGACCGAGTCGACTTTACGATGACTTGTTGAGTCGGTTTAAATTGACTCAACCTGAATTGAGTCGAGTCAAGTCAAATTCAAGTCAACTTCAAGAACAATGATGTTATTGCATCCAGTTGAGTCCAGACTCCCTAATAACTTGTATAGGGTTCCAATATGAAATCCTTTCATTAAGACCATTGCACCTCTGACCATCGTGCACAAATCCTCCTAAAAAAGAGTGTGCACCCTTGTATCACTCATCTTACTGACAGATATAAGGTTTCTTACCAAACTCAAAATGTATATCAAACCTGGAAGGGTTCTACTCCTACCATCTTGCAGTATCAATCGAACTCTTCCTCTTCCGACAATTTTGGTTGTTGATTCGTCCCCCAAGAACACATCTCCTCCTTCATACCGTTCATATTCACATAACCATTCTCTATGTGGTGTCATATGATAGGATGCTCCTGAGTCGATCAACCAAACATCTTGATTCGATTGTGTACTGGTCGACGCCAGATACACATTGCCTCCCTTATCTGGAGTCGTCTTTCTCTCAATCGACTGTTTCTCATTGGATCTTGTACCGACTTCCATTGCCTTGACTTGCAATCCCTTTTGTAATGCCCAAATTTACCACATTTCTAGCATCTTCTCGTCGAATGAACATGGGATTTAGATCTACCCTTCGACTTAGAATTTCTACCGGAGAATTTTCCTTTATCTCTGTTAACAGGTTGACCTCTCACCACTAATGCATTTTTGGTCGATCCTTCCATGTTCTTCCTTCTCATTTCCTTTGACATTAGAGATGCAACTGCGTCTTCTAGCACTAATGTGGTTGAATTTCTCCCTATAACCACGACTAAGATATCCCAAGAGTTTGGAAAAGAACGTAATAGGCTAACACATTTCTCCTCCTTAGTGATTTTAATATCCACAAAATATAACTTGCTTATAATGGTATTGAACACATTTAAATGACC
Organism: Picea engelmannii; assembly: GCA_009831015.1. Lineage (NCBI taxonomy): Eukaryota > Viridiplantae > Streptophyta > Pinopsida > Pinales > Pinaceae > Picea > Picea engelmannii. Next base: position 400,377 of record ML777770.1, on the reverse strand, counting down.
AGTCACCGAACTTCCCTCATTCGTCCTCAGAAGATACAATTTCTTTCTGAGAAACAACTTATTTATGAGGCATTTCGAATGGTACAAGCCTCCCAACTTGCCCCATAGTTTCTTGGTCTAATCTTCACCTGAGACATTCAAGAATACTGAATTTGCAAGACAAAGTCGAATCCTATTCTTTGCCCTTCTCTCAAGTTTCTCCCATTCTTTCGTCGATATACCTGCCATAATGGTACCTAAGCATATTGTTATCCATTGTTCTCGATCTATAAGTAGATCTTCAATTTTAAGCTTCCAAAGCTCAGAATTCTGGCCATTGAATTTTTCGATCTCTATTCTCGAGCTGCTCGCCATTCTTTAACACAATCTTTAAAGATTTTTGACTTATGAATCTTATTGAACCTAGGGTTTAGATGAGATACAAGGTTGTTAAACCAAGCTCTGATACCACATGTTAGGAAATGAGGAACAATTCCACACTAAACCTAGAAAAAGAGATGAAGAAATATTTAATCAAGAAAGTAAATGACAAAGCAAACACACGGTACACAGAGATTTTACCCTGGAAACCCAAACGAGAAAACCAACATTCCTTGAGCGTTCTGCTCTCTTGTTGTCTTATTCATTTAGAATAAAAGGTTACATGCATAACCTTGGTCTACACCTAAGACATAATCGACATCATACCTTCTTGCTTTACACAAGAACAACCCTGTGGTCAATTTGACATACATCTGCATGACCAACAACCTCTAAATTATGATTAGTGATTAGATTTTACAACATTACAACACACCTTATTTATAGGCTTTGTAGTAGGAAAAAACATAAAGAAAAGGTGCCCAAATATGGTTACAGATCCACGCAGATCATTGACTACAAATCCCGTGAATATATGGATTCTGTTACAGTCAACTACTAAGTTAGATTACCAGTCGACCTTCCTTCAATCTTTAGTTGGTTGCCACACACCTGCATGTCGACCTTTTGTTGGTTGTACTCTTCAACTTGATGTTGATATCTTTGAATCCAACTTTACCTGGTCGAACCACCTTGACCTTCGAGTTCAACTTTTCCCAATCGAACCACCTCGACCTTCAACTTGCTATCGATTCCTTCGACTTCGACTGTCAGTCTATCCACCTCGACTAGACTTTCACTACAAAGAATATAACAACCCAATAGATTAGAAGAATGGGAAGAGATANGGAAGGAGATATGTCGCAGAGAAATATAAGTTCGCAGAGGAAGGATAAATCCCATGGTGGAGTGAAGTCCCATGGTGTATGTGATGAGATGAAGGTATAAAAAATCTAAGTATGGAGTATGAGGGCATGGTAAGAGGGAGTAGGGGATATGGAGGGATAAGGAGGAGGGAAAAATTAATAAAATGACCAAGTAAGAAGAAACAGGCGGAGATATGGGAGGTGAGGGCAGGGAGATAAGGGCCTTGGGAACCCATGATAAAAAATAATTCTAAGTGTTGAAAGGAAGAGGGGAAGTGGTGAGTAGTATGAAGAAGTTCAAGAAATTTTCTAAGTATGGAGAAAAGGAGAAGGGAGTTGGAAGAGTGGAAAATTTTGAAAATAATCGAAGTCTATAAGAGACGAGAGAGGAGTGGAGGGGAAACAAAAACAAATTCTATGTGTGGAATAGAGAATAAGAGGAACAAGAGATAAACACTTAGTGTGGAAGTGTGTAGAAGAGTGGAGTAATGTAGCTCTAAGAAAATGTCGAGTTCCAAGAAATTATGAACCAAGACAAGATATGAATCGTGGTTCCATAAGTGTGGTTCCAAAACAATGATCGTGGTTCCGAGAATCCTTAGTTCTAAGAAAAATTAGCCTTGTTTCACATGGAAGAAGAGCTCTTTGGGTGGTTAGATGAAAACTTGGATATATTGAGCATACAAACTCAGATTTTGAATCCGTGAAATGCGTGATGTGTTGGTTGTGGAGCTTGATTATATTCTTGATTCAAAGGTCTTTGTTTTCAATCATGTTTATACCCCATGAAGACTTTACACCCCAAAATATTGTACACTCCTCCATGCGGAGGAGTGAAGAGGGGGGTTATCCCCTCTTTAGGTTCCGGGGGCAAGCACCCCCCCGAAGGAAAATTTGCCTTGTAAATGTATATTGTAATTTCATTGTAAATTTGGACCATTCATTATAAGGTCACAGATTTGATGGTAGAATTTATGTTAGGTTTTTTTTCCCTAGAAGGCAACCCTCTTCTATGAGGGAAATCTATTCTGGATTGCAAATATTGTATTATGAGAGAGAAAGAAGAGGAAGTTGCAATGAGTGTGCTTTAGGTTGTATCCCTTCATTTGATGGATAATAATAAAGGAATGACCTCACAATTTCTCTAGGTGGATGTAGCCCACACAGGGTGAACCACATATATCTGTGTTTATTGTATTGTGTATCTTCTGTGTTTTATTTCCGCATTTGTTTTATTTTATTGATCCGCGATCCTATTTTTCTAACAACTGGTATCAGAGCGAAAGGTAACTCACAGGAAAAGAGGGTTCCTGGTTCGAGTGGGAGAAATGGCGGAAGATGGAAATTTTATGGTCGAGAAATGTAATGGACAAAACTACCAGTTATGGAAGATGCAGATGGAATATTATTTATATAAGAAGGATCTATTCCTACCATTGGGTGGAATAAAAAAGAAGCCAACAACCATGAAGGACGAAGAATGGGAGGTTATTGACAGAAAGGCACTAGGAATGATACGGCTGAGCCTGACAGCGTCGGTGGCTTTCAATATTTCAAAAGAAAAGACAACGGAGGAGCTGATGGACAAATTGGCTAAACTATATGAAAAACCCTCGGCCTCTAGTAAGGTATTTCTAATGAAGAGATTATTTAATATGAAGATGTCAGAAGGTGGGTCTATTGCAGATCATTTTAATGAATTTAATACGATTACTAATCAACTAAGTTCTGTAAAATTAGACTTTGATGATGAGGTCAGGGCTCTTCTAATATTGTGCTCATTGCCATAAAGGTGGAACATCTTGGTCATGGCTGTAAGTAACTCTGTCTCTGGTTCAAACACTTTAAAATTTGATGATGTTGTAGAGGAAATGCGACAGAAAAGCACAGGTGAGACATCAGGTAATGCATTAAACATGTAGAACAGGGGAAGCCAAAAGGATAGAGGAAAGGGCTCAAGGAATCGCGGGAATTGTAGGAAGGGAAAATCCAAATCCAGATTTGGAAAGATAGAGTGCTGGAATTGTGGGAAGAAAGGACATTTGAAGAAAGACTGTAGAGCTCAAAAGAAACAAACATATGGACAACATGAGAAAAATCAAGAAGCAAATGTAACATGTGATGTGTTACAAGATGCTTTGATTCTTTCTGTAGATACTATTTTTGAGTCTTGTGTAGTGGATTCATGGGCTTCATTTCATGCTACACCCCATAGGAAACATTTTCTAGATTATGTTCAAGGTGATTTTGTACAGGTTCATTTGGGTGATGACGCACCATGCAAAATTGTTCGAATGGGAAAGGTAAAAATAAAGAAAAGCAATGAAAACCAATGGTTGTTGAAAGAGGTAAGACATTTTTCAGATCTAAGGAAAAATCTAATTTCAACAGGGCAGTTGGAAAGTGAAGGTTGCATATCCATATTTACAGATAAGGTGTGAAAGGTCACCAAAGGATCATTGGTGATAACAAAAGGAGAGAAGGTAGGTACATTGTATTTATGTACTGGTAATACTAACTCCTCTATCTCTTTAGCTTCTACAGTAGTGGATACAACACTGTGACATCATAGGCTTGGACACTTGAGTGAGAAGGGGATGCAGATATTTCACAAAAGAAATTTGTTGCCACATCTTAAACCAATTGATTTGGATTTTTGTGAGCATTGTGTTTATGGAAAACAGAAGAGAGTCATATTTCTAAAAGTCGAAAAAGAAAAGAAGAGTGAAAGGTTAGAGCTTCTGCATACAGATGTATGGGGACCATCTCTTGGTGGATCTCGTTATTATGTTAATTTTATTGATGACACAACTAGAAAAACTTGGGTTTATTGCATTCGACAAAAATCTGATGTTTTTGATACTTTTAAGAAATGGAAAGCTTTTGTTGAGAACGAGACACGAAAAATATTGAAGTGTCTCAGATCAGACAATGGAGGTGAATATTGCAGCAAGGAGTTTGATGATTACTGTTCATACCATGGGATTCGTCGAGAGAAGACAGTTCCGGGAACACCACAAGAAAATGGTGTGTCAGAAAGGATGAACATGACAATCATGGAGCGTGCAATGAGTATGAGATTGCATGCTGGTTTACCCTTACAGTTCTGGGTAGATGCTGTAGATACTGTTGTTTACTTAATAAACAAAGGACCTTCAAGCTCTTTAGATGGTAAAATTCTAGAGGAGGCATGGACATGTAAAAAACTAAACTATTCTTTTTTGAATACTTTCGGTAGTGAATCATTTTTCCATATTGATAAAGAAAATAGAACAAAGCTTGAGGTAAAATCCAACAAGTGTACCTTTAATTGATAAAATGTTAATGATTTTGGTTATCGCTTATGGGATTATGGAAATAACAAAATCATTAGGAGTAGAGATGTCATATTCAATGAGAAGATCATGTGCAAAGATGAGTTGCAAGGAAAGAAATAGGAAAAAAAAACCCAGAATACATAGTGCTTGATGAGATCACCGAAAAAGAAATTCCAAAGTTACCAGAAAATCATAATGTACATCAACAAGAATAGCAGGTACCTCAAACTCCTGCAAGTGTTTTTATAAGATCTACCAGGTTAAGTATACCCCCTAAATGATACTCTCCTTCATTGTATTATTTATTGTTGACTGATTCTGGTGAACCAGAATGTTATGAAGAGGCAATGCAGATAGACACCAAAAAGAAGTGGGAGAAAGGCATGAAAGAGGAAATGGATTCCTTGGTAAATAACCAGACTTGGGACTTGGTTCAGTTGCCTGTAGGAAAAAGAGAATTGCAGAATAAATGGGTTTACAATTTGAAGGAAGAAGATGGAGGAAAATAGCGGTACAAGGATAGACTTGTTGTAAAGGGGTTTGCACAAAAGAAAGGTATAGATTTTGATGAAATATTTTCTCCTATTGTTAAAATGATTTCAATTAAGAATATTTTAAGTCTTGTGGCAGTAGAATATTTTCATCTTGAATAGTTAGATGTAAAAACATCTTTTCTCCATGGGGATTTGGAGGAAGAGATTTATATGCAGCAGCCACAGGGGCATGAGGTCAAAGGGAAGGAGAATTTGTTATGCATGTTGAAGAAGAGCTTGTATGGCCTAAAGCCAGCTCCAAGGCATATTTGAAGTTTGACAAGTTCATGACATAACAAGGTTATAATAGATGTCATTCTCATCAGTGTGTTTATTTTAAAAGGCTAGAAAATGGAAGCTATATTATCTTGCTATTGTATGTAGATGACATGCTTGTTGCAGGGGTTAATATGCATGATATAAATGTGCTCAAGAAGAAATTAGCTAATTCATTTGCAATGAAGGATTTGGGTGCTGCAAAGAAAATCCTTGGTATGAGAATAACAAGAGACAGGAAAGATCGCAAATTGACATTGTCTCAGGGTGAGTACATGATCTGAAAAGATCTTTTAAATGACAATGGTTGAGTTATTTAGCATGTGTTAATTAACCAATTAGGAAGGTGAATGAAAGAGGAATAAATATAGAAGAAATATCACAACCATATGCACATAGACATATCTGAATTAAAGCAAGGAGAACAACAAACCATAAACACCAATGTGATAACGGAGTTCGACAATTTGAGGAGGATCCTCTCCTTCTTCACTTTTTCCCTTTGAATATTCACCCAGATTCGATCTCTTCCGTTCCAAGTAATCCTCATACAAAACCTTCATCATCTCTGATATAGCAAAGAAAGTTTTTTGAAACTCTTTCTCATCCTGAGAAAGTACCTCTTCTGATGTCATCTTCTCGCTTGGAGAAGCTCTCTTTCTCAATCAAATCAATGGATTCTCTTCAACAAGCTTGCCTTCACCACGATGTAGCTTTTCCCTGGTTAACCTGCAAAACTCAAATCCAAACGTCAACTAGCTCTGATACCACTTGATCTGAAAATATCTTTTAAATGACAATGGTTGAGTTATTTAGCATGTGTTAATTAACCAATTAGGAAGGTGAATGAAAGAGGAACAAAAATAGAAGAAATATCACAACCATATGCACATAGACATATCTGAAATAAAGCAAGGAGAACAATAAACCATAAACACCAATGTGATAACGGAGTTCGACAATTTGAGGAGGATCCTCTCCTTCTTCACTTTTTCCCTTTGAATATTCACCCAGATTCGGTCTCTTCCATTCCAAGTAATCCTCATACAAAACCTTCATCATCTCTGATATAGCAAAGAAAGTTTTTCGAAACTCTTTCTCATCCTGAGAAAGTACCTCTTCTGATGCCATCTTCTCACTTTTAGAAGATCTCTTTCTCAATCAAATTAATGGATTCTCTTCAACAAGCTCGCCTTCACCACGATGTAGCTTTTCCTTGGTTAACATGCAAAACTCAAATCCAAACGTCAACTAGCTCTGATACCACTTGATCCGAAAAGATCTTTTAAATGACAATGGTTGAGTTATTTAGCATGTGTTAATTAACCAATTAGGAAGCTAAATGAAAGAGGAAGAAATATAGAAGAAACATCATAGCCATATGCACATAGAAATATCTGAAATAAAGCAAGTATAACAACAAACCATAAACACCAATGTGATAACGGAGCGCAACAATCTCGCCTACGTCTCCGGGCCTTTGTCTTAGTGGGTGAGGGTTTCTTATTTATGTTCAAGGATTTAAAAATACATCACAACAGTGCCAAAAAGGTTACAAACTGATTTGGTCTTGTTCTACCATATCTCTAGAACCCAACAAAATAAATGACACTCAAATCGGATGACCAGAGCTCCCAGAAATGGCCCACAAAGGTGCTCTCCTCAACAACTTCCCTGCATAAAAATGGCTTTGGCTTGGAAAATATTCAGCAGAAACCTGCTCTGAATGTCCTCCCCATGGCTTCAAAAATCCCTGGTTTATATAGATCTGAAGTTGGTAACCATATCCCAACTTCCCCCCAAGATCTGGCCTAAAAAAGGGCCCAATATCCCCCCAAAATGACCAAAATCCCTCAAATTTATTGAATAAATAATTAAAATCACTATTATATAGTAATAAAACCAAAAAATGCACATAAATTGGGCACAACCCCTTTAGAGAAGGCTCTTGGTCGCATGGAGGGTGGCCATGTGGTCTCGAGCTTATCCCCTAGCGCACTGGCCCCTTGGCTCTCGGCCTTGGTCCTATGCACACCATCCATATGGCCGCATCCCAACTTTGCGTGCTCCCCCCAAACTGGTGTAGCTCCTGGTCATAGGGCACATTCCAAGGAACCAGGGTCCTTATCCCACGCACGTGCTTGAACGGTTATCCCCTCGTTGTTTAACACTGGGTTACGCCCCTTGATCGGTGGGCCTAACCCCTTATCTGCACCAACCAATTCATACAACATAAAGGGTCATATTGGGTGGTTCCATGGTGTAGCGCTCCAGGCTAACCGCCATACAACAAATCCTGCACCAATACCAGGTTACAGTCATTTATCATGGTCGTATTGTCGAGGGATGGGGCTAGGCCCCAACCCTTTTTCGCCTGGACTCCAGCTTATAACACTTTATATAATTAAATTGCGCCATGGTTAATAAGCATCACCCACAGGCGGGCTGGCTAGCCCGACCCTGCCAAATCGTTAGCCCGGATAGAGGTCGCGGGTTCAAAACTTGTAGAGTCCAACAATTTTACACCATACTATTTAACCAACGAATGGGTGCCACATGACACCTTCTCATTCGCCTACTCCCGATGCCACGTGTCAAACACTGTCTGGTCCAACTCTGCCACACGTGTTTACTGCATCATTTGCCTTGTCAGCATACTTTCCTAGTCATTCTCTGCCACATGTTGTACGTACGCCATACGGGTGTGCCACATGTCACCCTTGCAGTGGTGACATGTGTCACTCCCAGATTGGTCCACATGTACCTTCCATGTCATCATCTTGTCCACGTCATTAGTTTGTATGCCCAGTCACCCTGCCATGTGTCACCTCCAGATGCTGCCACATCAACGCCAACTGTGCCTGCCACGTTAGTTGTTCGGTCAGATGACCTATACAATCATCTACCACGTGGCACTGTACGGAATGTACATTCATCAATTTTTTTGCCTATTTGGTAAAATGAACATATCGCCATATCTGGAGCATACGACGTCTGTTTGATCCCGTTCAAGTTGCGTTGGGTTTGTATTGACGAGGCCTACACACACGTCCATTTTGAATCCATTCTAAGAACTTTGATTTTTAAACCTTTCTGAGGCCCATCAAGCTCCTGGATCCAATTCTGGATCATACCTCCCCACTAAATACCTTTTGGTCCCACAAAAGGTTACTGACCAATCATCAAACTTAGGATAGGCCACCCGACTTGTTCCCCGTCTTTGAAATCTGTCTTGTGCACCTGTCTCATCAAGATCAATTGTAACACAATCATGATAACTGACAACATATTGTTAGCCATTTGTACCATGTCATATCTTACTGAAGCCACTATCATCCATGTAGACAACATTACTAATGATAGCATAAAAAATATGTCTGCAAACGAGCTGATATGTTTGTAATATTTGCACGATATTAACTTATCTTGAAGCAAAGTGTGATTGCTTTTCCATTCTACAATCATCTCACATTCTTGCTTAAGATCTAGTACTTGATTTAAAACAATTATAGGTGTGTTGCTTGATTGAACCACCTTTCTTAATTGTTCCATTGTTTGAAGAGTTTTATTTGCCTTTAAATGATGAGCATGAACCACATATACTTGACCTGCTTTAGTTAAATGATATTGATTCTTTTCCCTGTAGAAGATTGCTTTACGATCATATAAGTAAGGATTGCCTAAGACCATTCCACATTCACTTAGTGGCACCACATCACATGTTACTTCGTCCACAAACTTAGATGAAATTGCAAATTTTAATGTGCACTGCTTTGTTATGTGCAATTGTTGATTATTGCTTATCCATTTAAGTGTGTAAGGATTATGATGCATCTGTGTTTTTAATCCCAACTGCTTAACCAATTCCTTTGAAATTAAGTTAGATTGAGATCCACTATCTATCAATGTGTCTACCTTAGTGTGCCTCATGATGACCCTTATGTGAAACAAGTTACTTCTACAATCAAATCCTTCACCAATTTTACCTGTCATACCAACCAATGAGACTTTAGATTCGTCACATGAATCCAATCCTAAGTCTGTTGGTCGTGTTGCTGCTGCAACTGTTTGCCTCCCTTTATTTTCCGTGAACCACTTCGGTCTCTTCTTAGGATGCAATTTCTAGCAATGGTCCTCATCATGCTCCTCTTTCTTGCAATGTTTGCAAGAGGGCTTCTCTTCCTTTCTTGCCACTGAATTTTCTTTCTTGCCATGCCACTTCCTTTTGTCCTCTTTCCTTGAAGACGATTCCGTCGATACACCAACCTCTGTTTTCCCTACTTCAATGTATGTCGCTTGAAAATAAACCTCATCAAGATTAGTAGGTCCAAACATGAATACAATATTTCGAATATGTGTAGGTAAACCTCCTATATACTTCATAAGAGTTTCTTGGGTATGTAATGGAATATCTAACATCAATGCCATTTTGCAAAAACCATCGATGTATTCTTGCACTGATTGTCCTTTTCTTAGTTTAAGAGCTTTCCATTCAATTAACACTTTCTCTTTATAACCCAAAGTATAGAATTGCTTTCTAAGTGCAGAAATAAAAATTTTCCATGATGGAAATACATTACCCACTTGTTGCGTGCCATTTTGCAACTTGCTTTGCCACCAGATGAGTGTTGTGCCTGCAAGTCTAAGTGATGTCAACTTGATCTAAGTTGCCTCATTCTTGATTTTTTGCACATTGCAATAAACCTCCATCTATCTAACCCAATTGTCAAGTCTCTCTGTATTTACTTGACCATCATACATGAGTAATTCGAATTTAATATCAAGTTTTAATAAAGGCATTTCATTCTTATGTTTATGAACATGTTTCTTCACAGTGCTTTTAGAACTTGAACTTGAAGAAGAAGGAGAAGAAGGAGGTGAAGGAGGAATTTGAGGAGGATCCTCTCCTTCTTCACTTTTTCCCTTTGAATATTCACTCAGATTCGGTCTCTTCTGTTCTAGGTAATCCTCATACAAAACCTTCATCATCTTCGACATAGCAAATAAAGTTTTTCGAAACTCTTTCTCATCCTGAGAAAGTACCTCTTCCGATGCCATCTTCTCGCTTCAAGAAGTTCTCTTTCTCAATCAAATCAATGGATTCTCTTCAACAAGCTCTCCTTCACCACGATGTAGCTTTTCCATGGTTAACATGAAAAACTCAAATCCAAACGTCAACTAGCTCTGATACCACTTGATTCGAAAAGATCTTTTAAATGACAATGGTTGAGTTATTTAGCATGTGTTAATTAACCAATTAGGAAGCTGAATGAAAGAGGAAGAAATATAGAGGAAACATCACAACCATATGCACATAGACATATATGAAATAAAGCAAGTAGAACAACAAACCATAAACACCAATGTGATAACGGAGTTCGACAATCTCGCCTACGTCTCCGGGCCTTTGTGTTAATGGGTGATGCTTTCTTATTTCTATTCAAAGCTTTTAAAATACATCACAACAGTGCCAAAAAGGTTACAAACTGATATGGTCTTGTTCTACCATATCTCTAGAACCCAACAAAATAAACGACACTCAAATCGGATGATCGGAGCTCTCAGAAATGGCCCGCAAAAGTGCTCTCCTCAACAAATTCCTTGCATAAAAATGGATTTGGCTTGGAAAATATTCAACATAAACTTGCTCTGAATGTCCTCCCCATGGCTTCAAGAATCCCTAGTTTATATAGATCTAAAGTTGGTAACCATCTCCCAACTTCCCCCCAAGATCTGGCCTAAAAAAGGGCCCAATATCCTCCAAAAATGACCAAAATCCCTCAAGTGTGTTGAATAAATCATTAAAATCACTATTATATAGTAATAAAACCCAAAAATGCACATAAATTGGGTGCAACCCTTTTAGAGCGGTCTCTTGGTCGTATGGAGGGTGGCCATGTGGTCTCGGGCTTATCCCCTGGTGCACTGGCCCCTTGGCTCTTGGCCTTGGTCCTGTGCATACCAACCATATGGCCACATCCCAACTCTGTGTGCTCCCCCCAAATTAGCGTAGCTCCTGGTCATAGGGAACATTCCAAGGAACCGGGGTCCTTAGCCCATGCGTGCGCCCGAACGATTATCCCCTCGTCGTTTGACACTGGGTTACGCCCCATTGATCGACATGGCTAATCCCTTATCCGCGCCAACCAATTCATACAATGAACATGGTCATATTGGGTGGTTCCATGGTGTAGCGCCCCAGGATAACCACCATACAAAAAATCATGCACCAATACCAAGTTACAATCATATAGCATGGTCGTATATTCGAGGGCTGGGACTAGGCCCCAACCCTTTTCTGCCAAGACTCCAACATATAACACTTTATATAATTAAATTGCGCCATGGTTAATAAGAATCACCCATGGGCAGACTGGCTAGCCCGACCTTGCTAAATCGTTAGCCCAGACAGAGGTCGCAGGTTCAAAACTTGTAGATTCCAACAATTTTAAACCATACTATTTAACCAACGAATGGGTGCCACAACAGGCCACGTGGCACCTTCTCATTCACCTACTCCCGAAGACACATGTCAAACAATGACTGGTCTAGCTCTGCCACACATGTCTGCCACATCATCTGCCCTGTCAGCACACTTGCCCAGTCACTATATACCATGTGTCGTACGTACACCATACGGGCGTGCCACATGTCACCCTTGCAGTGGTGACCTGTGTCACTCCTAGATTGGTCCACCTGTACCTACCACATCAGTATCATGTCCACGTCATCAGTACATACACCTAGTCACTCTGCCACGTGTCACCTCTATATGCTTCCATGTTAGCACCAACTGTGCCTGCCACGTCAGATATACGACCATACGACCTGTATAGTCAGCTGCCACATGGCACTGTACGTATTGTACGGACTGTATAATCATCTTTTTATTTGCCTGTTTGATAAAATGAACATATCGCCTTATCTGGAGCATACGATGCCCATTTGAGCTGGTTCAAGTTGCATTGGGTTTGTATCACCGAGGCCTACTCACATGTACGTTTTGAAGCCATTCTGAGAACTTTTATTTTTAGGCCTTTCTGAGCCCCATCAAGCTCTTGGATCTAATTCTGGACCAATACATAGAGAAGGTGTTGGAGAGGTTTAGAATGCAGAATGCAAAGCCAGTTAGTACACCTTTGGCCAACCATTTCAAATTAACTAAGGAAATGCGTCCCAAGACACATGAGGAGATAAAATACATGTCCAGGGTCCCGTATTCATCAACAATTGGCAGCGTGATGTATGCGATGGTTTGCACAAGACTAGATATTGCATATGCAGTGGGAGTACATTGGGAGGCAGTAAAGTGGATTCTCAGGTATTTGAGAGGTACTACTACTCATGCATTATGTTTTGAAGGTTCATACACTGTTCTACAAGGATATGTTGATTCATATATGGTAGGTGATAAAGATAACAGGAGGAGCACCACATGATATGTTTTTACTATAGGTGGAATAACAGTAAGTTGGATTTCGAATCTGTTAGCACTCTGTAATTTGCCCAACGCTGTGGAGGCAGTCACAGAGGCAACATCAAAACCACTTCGAATTAGGGATCTAGCCCTCCAAGACTCAGAGAGGGATCTCTCTATCAAATTTAGATTTGTTTAGAATAGGATATTAGGCTAGATATGCAGAATAGGATATGTTCTTAGAGTTTTCTGGTTGAGATAGCAAAATAGGACCATTGGGCTATGGGGTCTGTGTTATAAAGGTAAATATCAAAGAATAGATATAAAGATTCTTTTCACAGGGAAGGATAGTGTGACTATTGGATTCTTTAGAAATAAAGTGATGGACAACAGAAAAAGACGAGATTATCAATTAAAGTAAACAAGCAATTAAGAATTTCTTTACTGTAACATCGGAGGATGAACATTTAAATCTTTAAAAGCTAGAAACAGAGTACACAAAGGTAAATTTTGCAACTTTAACTCCTTTTAAATGATCAGACTAGAAAACAAGATGATAACTAAGAGAGATAAACATTCAACAGAGAAGAGAAAAATTTCACCAACAACTAACACACACGAATCCTGTGAAACGTCTCTTTGTAATCTCTTGATAAAAGTTACAGTGCTTACAGCTTGCTAGGGCCTAAAGATCAATAACCCTTTTACATTAAAATCACATCAATAAATAGGAGATACCCCCCCTCAAGTTTAGGAAGTCATAATCAACCACCTCGGCAAAAAATAGCAACAAATCCCCAAAAATCTGGAACTGTCCGCCATGAAAAGATGGGCTGAATTTCTGCAAAAAAGGGGTCCACTCAGACATTTGTTTCTCTTCAATGCTGACATATGGGCAAAAAATGAAGGAGGTTATTGTAGATGAGCATGTGCTGGACAAACAACTCTTTCATTTTATTCAATTTCGTCTCCAGCTCGCCGAAATAGCTCCTGCAAAAGAGGACTGAAACATAAAGAACCAATAATCCGAAAAATGACACTGAAATATAGCTTCGATTATCCCAGATGGTGGCACCTTTGAAAAAACTGAGAGAGGTTTTTGTTCTTCAGCCCGTTATGGAGAAAAACCTCTCTTGTTTTTTCAAAATTTGTTTTCGTTTGCCCGAAATCTACTTCGGAAGACGACTGTTCAGAATTGGAAAAATGGTGGTATTGAGTTTTTGGATGGGCGGTTTTGCATGGGGGAAGGTGGTATTCCGGATGCCCCTTAAGGTGGTAAGTGGTATTGGGAGGGGGGGCGGGGTCCGAAATCACATGGAGGTAACAAGTTTCCCTCCTAATACCACTTTTCGGACCCCCCCTTCGTTAAAGTTCGAAAAGCATAGGGGACAGGGGGGTCCAAATTTTTTTATGTCTGTGGATTTGTTTTATTTGGGGATGTGTGCGTGAAGTTGTGGGTGTTAATATGTGTTTTTATTAATGCTTTATTTGTTTTTTGTTTTTATTTATTTGTTTACATTTTGTTTTGTTTTTATATGATATGTTTTATTATATGTTTTTTAACTTGTTTTTTAATTAATTATTATATGTTTTATAATTTTTGTTTGTTTGTATAATTTCTAATTTTGTTTTGTTTTAATATTTTTATTATGTTTTTTATTATTTGATTAATGTAAATTCTAATAAATTAACCTAAACACAAATTTAATTTAAACTAAGTTAATTACTAATTAATCTAATCATTATTTTATTTTAAATTATCCT
>ML777770.1:367535-384953 GCA_009831015.1 Picea engelmannii | reverse complement strand
TGATCATATCCATATCATAACAATTTTTGAAATCGTTGGGGGTAAATGAAAACTGACTTTGAAAACACAATCTATCCATCATATCAGCTATAAGGTCATAAAATGCTTTATATAATGGTGGCATTGGCTCTACTGGTACTTAATGGCTTACACTGTGACTTTCAACTAGAATTTGACCGAGATTCCCCATCAAAATTTGGAATGAATTAAAGCACAGAGGCAATGAATCAAGATGGATCAACTCATCACCTTTTTCGGGCTTCATGATTTCATCTGAGGTTTGACCTTCAAAAATCTCAAGGGATGCACCTCTGGATCAACTTCTGTATCTCCCTTGTTTTCCTCAACTAATGCATTAGAACATTCCTCTTCCTTTCTATGTGCAATCTGCTTGTAATGTTTCCTCAGGAGCGAGGCAAAACATAAGGGCATGCAATTTTCTTTTTCTTGAAAATTTTCTGCATTTTGATCATTGCTGTCATAATTTCCATGTACAGATTGATTGTTCTCCTGGGATTGCAAATGATCTTCTTCCTCCCAACAGTATGTTGCTAATTTCTCTGGAAAATTCATCTTGATATCCTCCTCATCATACTGATCATACTTGGGTAAATCATCCATGAATGAAATGTCATCCAACATGCACATCATATTAGCTGATGGCTCTTCAACAAGCTGTGTTGGAGTTTCATCTTTAACTGTATTATGAATCGAATACATGACATAATCCTTTTGTGGTTCAGAATACAGAGGTTGGCCTGCAAAATGTTTGGGGACATCGATCCTTGTCCGTTCTGGTGCTAATGGAACATAAGGTCTTTGAACAACAAGCTCATCTTTCCTGCTAATCTTCTACATCATCTCTCTTACAGTGTTTGCCATAACATCTAGTTTCACTTTTGAGGATGTCATTCGTTCCTCCTCTAGTCTATCTTCCTCTTCTGCCCTTAATTTTTCCTTTCGGTTTATCAAGTTAGCTTCCACATCAACTGCAACCTCTTGCATTTCTTCAAAGCTTGCAATGTTCCTTTCTCTTAATTGGAATGTCATCTCATAATCGAAGGCATTTGGGTAATGCAAGTGAGTTGATCCTGGGGTGGCCTTATATCAACATGCATTGCATGATACACCTGGTTGAACCTTGCTGAAAACTAAAGTATTGTTTTCCCTGGCTGTCTTTTCAAATGGTCATACTCTTCTAGGATGAGAAAAACATTTCTCATGATCACCCATCAATCTAGGAAAACTTGCACAAACTGATGGAAATTGTTAATGCTTGCACCTGGGAGATTTTTAAACCAGTTCTTGACTTTACCTCCCAATGATAGGGAAAACATTCTGATGTAGAGACCATCATCTTCTACCTCAAACAGATCAAGAAAATCCTCAAGACTTTGGATATGATTTTCAACAATGATCTTCACATTTTCTCCATCAAACCTGGGCAGATTATTGATGTAATTGACAAGGAGGTCATGGAGAATAGGAGGCAAATCTAGAGGCTTGTATCGATCTAGGATTTTCACAGGTATAGGAGGTAAAGCATGGGGCTTGTAGCTAACTGTAATTTCAACAATGGCAAGAGATAAAGCATAAGGCTCATGTCTCATTGGGCTTTCTGCAAGTGCATGCGTATGCACATGATCTACAATTGGGGATATGATCTCTTGAGACTCATCAATTAGCAGGTGGTCAATGCAATCTTCAACAGTGTACTTTTGATCAGGCTTATAATAAGATAAGACATAATTACAAATAAAACCAAAGATGTCTTGAATGCAATTTGGGCTTGAGTACCTGATCTTTCTTGGCTGCTTGGTTGTGCTTCAGGTTCTTCCTCCAGTGGAGTCTTTGAGTCGGCACTGTCTGGAGCTGATTGGAGTCGACAGGTGAATGATCTCAGCATTCTTGTGTCTGGTCACTTTCCACCATCAGGGATCAGATCTGGAACTTTGAAGTGTACTATTGAGGAAAGTTCCCCAGTTGAGTCACCATTCTATTAGCACTCTGTAATTTGCCCAAGGCTGTGGAGGCAATCATAGAGGAAACATCAAAACCACTTTGAGTCAGGGATCTATCCCTCCAAGACTCAGAGAGGGATCTCTTTGTCAAATTTAGATTTGTTTAGAATAGGATATTAGGCTAGATATGCAGAATAGGATATGTTCTTGGAGTTTTCTAGTTGAGATAACAAAATAGGACCATTGGGCTACGGGGTCTATGTTCTAAAGGTAAATATCAAAGAACATATATAAAGATTCTTTTCACAGGGCAGGATAATGCGACTATTGGATTCTTTAGAAATAAAGTGATGGACAACAGAAAAAGACGAGATTATCAATTAAAGTAAAGAAGCAATTAAGAATTTCTTCACTGTAACATCAGAGGATGAACATTTAGATCTTTAAAAGCTACAAACAGAGTACACAAAGGTAAATTTTGCAACTTTAAATCCTTTTAAATGATCAGACCAGAAAACAAGATGATAACTAAGAGAGATAAACATTCAACGAAGAAGAGAAAAACTTCACCAACAGCTAACACATAGGAATCCTGTGAAATGTCTCTTTGTATTACTGGAAGATCTCTTGATAAAAGTTACAGTGCTTACAGCTTGATAGGGCCTAAAGATCAACAACCCTTTTACATTAAAATCACATAAATAAATAGGAGATATCCCCCCTCAAGTTTAGCAATTCGGATTCAACCACCTTGGCCAAAAATAACAACAAATCCCCAAAAATCTGGAATTGTCAGTCATGAAAAGATGGGCCGAATTTTTTGCAAAAAAGGGGTTCACTCAGACATTTGTTTCTCTTCAATGTTGACATCTGGGAAAAAAATGAAGGAGGTTATTGCATATGAGCATGTTTTGGATAAAAACCTCTTTCAGTTTCTTCAATTTCGTCTCCATCTCGCCAAAACAGCTCCCGCAAAAAGAGGACTGAAACAAAAAGAACCAAAAATCCGAAAAATGAGTCTGAATGATAACTTTGATTCTCCCAGATGGTGGCACCTATGGAAAAAATGAGAGTTTTTTTTGTTATTCATCTTGTTACGGAGAAAAACCTCTCTCATTTTTTCAAAATTTGTTTTCATTCGCCCGGAATCTGCTTCGGAAGACGACTGGTGAGAACTGGAAAAATGGCAGTTTTGAGTTTTTGGATGGACGGTTTTGCATGGGGGAAGGTGGTATTTCGGACCCCCCCCGAGGTGGTAAGTGGTATTGGGAGGGGGAGCTCCGAAATCACCTGGAGGTGACAAGTGTCCCTTCCAATACCACTTTTCGGACTCCCCCCTCCGTTAAAGTTCGAAAATCACTGGCGGTCCGGAATTTTTTATGTCCGTGGATTTGTTTTATTTGGGGATGTGTGTGTGAAGTTGCGGGTGTTAATGTGTGTTTTTATTAATGTTTTATTTGTTTTTATTTATTTGTTTACATTTTGTTTTTATATGATATGTTTTATTATATGTTTTTTATTTAATTTGTTTTTAACTCGTTTTTTAATTAATTATTCTATGTTTTATAATTTTTGTTTGTTTATATAATTTATAATTTTGTTTTGTTTTAATATTTTTATTATGTTTTTTATTATTTGATAAATGTCAATTCTAATAAATTAACCTAAACACTAATTTAATTTAAACTAAGTTAATTACTAATTACTAATTAATTAATAATTAATCTAATCATTATTTTATTTTAAATTATCCTATTAAAACAACTTTATCAGGCTAACAAGCATTAGAAAATGCCACTAACTCTTTAATATTATTCATTTATTATCCTAAGTTTGTTTATTCATGTAGGGACGAGTGGCGGGCAAGTTGTGGTCAACGAGACAAATGGGCAAGGGAGTGAGGGTGCAGAGGTGGATGAAGGATGCAGTAGGGTGATGAAGGATCAGGCGAAACAGATGGAGGGGAAAAAGGGGTCAACCGAGCCAGAAGTCTTCATCACAGGGGCAATGCCAAAAAAACAGTAGAAGAATTGAGTTACCTATAATTATAGGACCCCAACAGAATCTGCAAAAGGTTGTTGCAGTTTCAACAATAGAGGTAGAGTATGTTGCTGCTACAACGACTAGTAAAGAGATGATTTGGTTACAAAGGTTTATGGAAGAATTGGGAAAGAAGCAAGAGAATAACAATTTGTATTGTGACAGTGAGAGTGCCATTCATCTTGAAAAGAAATCAGCCTTCCATTCGAATATTAAGCATATACAACTCAGGTACCATTTCATACGATCCATTTTGGAAGATGAACATTTGAAGTTGGAAAAGACACACACTAGCCAGAATCCTGCAAACATGTTAACTAAGGGAGTAACCAGGGAGAAACTAAGTTCCTGCACAGTTTAAGTTGGTCTTCAAGGTTATTGTACCGATCTTGTATTTTTCTACTGAATTTTTGAGGAGGTTTTCTGTCTTCCTCTTGAATGCAAGCTCTCTTAACCTTTGGTAGTGACAACTGGAGGTCTTTATTTTCTTCGGTTACTGTACTGCATTTTTGTGGTGATTCTTTGACTTTTCCTTAAAGGATAGACTTATATCCATTGTCAGATTTACCGGAGACCCCTTTATTTAGGATTGGCGGGTTTCTACTGCACATTGGTTTTAGGATCCACCGAACGACAATCCGGTCCTTCTGGGTTTTTGAACCACTCCTTGTGCAGTGATAAGTAACAATTGACTCTATGGACCTGGGATTGAAGACTGACTTTGTCCAGGACGTCACGGTTCTTATGAACCCATTGGACGAAGAAGAATGATAGAGTGCTAGAGTGCACTCTACCACCCTTTCACGTCTGACTACTCCTCTAACTCCTCATATTGGCATCAAGACTACCTCCTGAGCCTCTTCACCAGGCTTCACATCAAATCCTTATACTCTACCCTCTTCTTCTCCCGTCTTAGGCCCCTCGACTACTACTTGCTCTCTTCAACCTTCACTTTTTCAGGAGCCTGGACCTCGCCCAAGAAGAGGCGACAAAGGGGAAACAAAGATTGATAGACATAAACACTCACACATTTACCTAAGTCAGACTGGGATTCAGATACGAGTCTGGAAGCCAAATAGAGAGTTAGAAGGATGGTTTTAGGGGCGGATGTGGGCCTCGAAGAAACTTGTATAATGGCAATGTGTGGGTTGGTTGGTCGTATATACTATTCCTATTTAGCGGATAAACTAGTTTCGGATTGGGTGTTGCAGAACTGAGTGCCCATCCTCGGGTATGCTTCTGAGATACTATATCTTACAAAAGGATGGATGGGCTTCATCTACAAAACTCCAGAGGATGTCACTCTTCTACTGAATAGGTTTTKGGTTCTGCGTAGAAGCAATCTAATGTTGAAAAGGTGGAGGGTGGCCTTTGACCAATTAACTGAACACTTCCAACACAAGCATCTATGGGTCCTCTTGCCAGGATTACCTCTGCATTTCTGGAWTGAGGGGGCACTAAAGGATGTAGGGAATGCTTTGGGGCAATTCATTTCCTTGGATAACTCGATTCTTTTAGATTCCTCAAGGAAGGTGGGGAAAATCCTTGTGGAAATAGATATACATRAGGGACTACCGAAATTACTGGATATCGAATGTCGAGGGAGACACATTAAACATAGATTAGACTACCAGRGTATCCCTTTCAGGTGCAACTTGTGTCACTGTACATGCCATCTCCTTAGGGATTGCAGTGTCAAGGTGAGTGARGAAAAGTCTGAAGAAACACTATTACAGGAAGACCCCCCRGACTATATGATGGAAGTAGACTCTATGGGTGAGATACCCTTTCACAGCCTATCAGAGACATGGTCTCCCTCAGTGACATTGAACTCACTTTCGAATAAGTTAATTTTTTTTTGTCCTTCTCTTTTTTCTTCTTTAAATTTGTGGGAAAAGGAAGATTTGGATACTTCAGGTTGGTTTCTACGTGCTACTACTGTTGACAAGGGTGTAATGGAGGGGGGTCTTGACCATACAGGTCCTGCGAGAGATTCTTTGGCACATAATCAGAATGTGAGTAAGCCTCCCGAACTTTCTCCAGAAATGTTTAATGTGTCTAGGTCTACTTCTTCCCCTTGCCTTCACACTTCAATACCTCTGCCTCCAATCAATCATTTGGTTAGCTCGAGGGAACCAGATTCTTCTCCCTCTCCTACACAGCCTAAGTATATTGAAGCAGCCATAGAGGTAGGTTTTAGGGAACCTGAGGAGGATGCAAATAACCTTAGTTTGGCCCTCGACTCCCTGATACCTTTTATTAGGGACAACAAGGATGCTACAATTCTCCCTACCTATTTGGGGAAGAGGATTCTTGAGTCTGCGGGGACCTCAGAGGCTACTAGTTCCAAGACCAAACCGACCAGGGAGGGGAAAAATTTCGCTTGGTCAAGGGGAGTAAGATTAAAAGTCTCTCCTATGAAAACTCGAAGCTATCGGAAAAAAACAATCACAATATTTAGATTTGATTACAAAGAATACTCCTTCCTCCAATGACATTGGGCCACTTAGAGCATTGAAAGCCCTAGCGAGGGCTAAGTAATTTTTTTTCTCTCTCTGAATGTTAGAGGGATTGGGGGCACTCTCAAAGTTTCCTCTTTCAAACGATTGTTGAATCATATGAA
This sequence comes from Picea engelmannii, assembly GCA_009831015.1. Lineage (NCBI taxonomy): Eukaryota > Viridiplantae > Streptophyta > Pinopsida > Pinales > Pinaceae > Picea > Picea engelmannii. The sequence continues at coordinate 378,329 of ML777770.1, read as the reverse complement.
ACCTGAGATTATTTACCTTCAAGTAAACCCGGTATATGCTCAGAAAGCTAGGGACTTCTTCTATATTTTCTGCCCATCCTGGGCCGTCTACTCAGTAAATTCGGTGGGTACTTCCGGGGATCTACTTGTCGCTTGGGATCAAACCTTATATGATCTGGTACCTTTTCTCACCACGAGTCGCATTATGCTAACAGGTAGGAGTATTGCTTTGCTTTGATCTGGTACCTTATCTCACCATGAGATTGCTTTGCTAAATATTTATGGACCTTGCTCGGCCCGAAAAACCTTATGGAAGACAGTGGAATACAATGACATATTATCAATCAAAAATTTGATCATGGTAGGGGATTTCAACCTCATTCTTAATTCAGAAGAGATTTGGGGTGGGGCACGTGATGGACTCGTTAATGAATATTATAGAGATCTCTTTACATCAAAGAAACTAATAGACATCAAGCCATCAAAGTTGACGCCTACTTGGAGAAATGGTCGTAGTGGACATAATGCTATTGCTAGGTGTCTAGACAAAGTTTTGGTTTCAAAATATTTACTAATAGAAATCAGTGTCTATAGGTCATGGGTAGAGTTTCCATTTTTCTCTGACCATGCACCTATTTGTTTCCAGATGGAATTACCTCCTGAATACAAGATCTATCCATTTAAATTCAATCCACAGTGGCTCGATGAGAATGGTTTTGTGGAGATTGTTTTTAAGGTTTGGAAAGACCCGAGTTTTCTATCCGAAGGAAGCACACAAAGAAGGATCGTTACGAAATTACAAGTATTGAAAAGACTTACAAAAAACTAGTATAAAGAGAAGGTGAAAAGGAGCAAAACAAAAATGATAGCAATAGAAGCAAAAATCAAAGAGAGCATAAAAACTCTGGTTGGAGATCCAACTAACCAAGGCGCTGAGTCAACTCTTCGGAAACTAGAAATGGAAAGAAATGATATTCTCAGACAAGAGGAAGAGCAGTGGAGATTGCGTAGCAGGGCACTTTGGTTGGCCAGTGGATATAACAATACGAAATATTTTCATAATTTAGCCTCACACAACAGAGTCAAAAAACACATTTGGGATATCAAAGCAATTAATGGGGAATTGACAAATGACCGTGAAACTTTAAAGCAAGAAGCACTCCATTATTATAATTTTTTTTACAAAGCGACAGCTGGCCCCAATACTGCCGAGAAATGTAAGTTGATTGATTACTATCCATAGATGATAGACGAGGTAAAATCAATCATTTTATACAACCCGATTAATATAGAGGAGTTGAAATCAATTCTATTTCATTTTAAAAAGGAAAAGAGTCCGAGCCCGGATGGGTGGATAACCGAGTTCTTCATATTCTTTTTCGATCTGGTTGGGGAGGATCTTCTAGCAATGGTTGAAGAATCGAGAAGACTAGGAACAATTGTGGGAGGCCTAAACTCCACCTTTCTGACCATGATACCAAAGGGGAATAAACCAACAACCTTTGACGATTTTCGCCCCATTTCTTTCTGCAATTTATGTTTTAAGGTTATTTCTAGAATTATCGCCAACCAGATTAAACCATTCCTCTCCAAGGCAATCTCCATTGAACAGATGGGTTTTCTACAAGGCAGGCCTGTATTCGAGATGCTATTGGTACAACTCACGAGAGTCTGCATAGTATAAAAATAAATAAATTGAAAGCTCTCTTTTTAAAGTTGGACATGAGGAAAGCTTACGATTATATTGATTGGGACTTCCTTAGACTAATCCTCCTTAAAGTTGGACTGGGACTCTCTATGACTAATTGGATAATGTCTTGTGTCACCTCCTCTTCCTTTGCTATTCTACTTAATGGGGAGGCTACAAACTTTTTCAGAAGCGGAAGGGGAGTCAGACAAAGCTGTCCATTATCCCCTCTCCTTTTCATCTTAGTGATGGAAGGTCTCAATTTATTATTGAGGCGTATTCTTGATGAAGAACTTATCTCAGGGATTAAGGTTTCCAGAATGACAAAAATCCTACATCTCCTGTTTGTGGACAATGTCCTTATTTTGTCAAAAGGTACCCTGTTTGAATGGCAAGTGATCAATAATCATATTAGCCTCTTTTGCAAAGCCTTGGGGCTTTCTGTGAACCATACTAAATCTACAGTCCATTTTGAAGGACTTTCAGATCTAGAGGTGCCCCTTTATAAATCTATCTTTCCCTACACTTTCAACGATCTTTCTATAGGATTCCGCTATTTAGGTTACTTCATGAAGACAAGAGCTCAACACACTGCAGATTGGCATTGGCTGGTTACTAGAGTCTCAAATAAGATAAATTTATGGTGCAACAGGTGGCTGTCGATGGGGGGAGATACATCCTGGTGAAAACAGTGTTGGAAGGTCAAACAATGTATTGGATGTCGATGGAAGCGCTGCCCCGAATTATTTTAAATAGTATCAGAAAATTGATGTTCCAATTTCTGTGATTTGGTCATTCAGACACCCATCATTATCATCTCTGTAGATGGGAGGTACCATCAAGAACAAAAGAAGAGCGGGGGATGGGGTTCCGTAATCTCAATCTATTCAATCTAATGTTGAATGCTATTACACTTTGGAGGGTTTTAACACAACATAGTATTTGGCAGAAAGTTATTAGAGAAAAATATTTACACAATGCCACTCTTATAAACTAGATTAGACAGTGTCCACATACTTGCAGCTCTGTTTCAAGAATTTGGTCGAGCCTCAGTCGCGCACTACCAGTCATCAACCACTGGCTTAGATGGTGCCCTGGAGCAGGTCATATTATATCAATCGGGTGCGATAGGATTCTGGGCATTGGAGATAGTTCTTTCCTTACCGAAGAGCTCATAAACATACTAAATGGAAAACAGGTATAAACACTGGCTCAAGCGTCTTCAGCGAAAGATCCGATAACCTTTGCAGAGGTATGGAGGAGCATTGAGGATTTGGAGCTGCAAGGTGATTATGCTATTGCTTGGAACAAATTTACAGGGGAACTGAGTCATGCCGGGATCACACTCAAGGTAAGCGCATAGGATCAACTTTATTAGACAGGAGGAGACGCACCAGGCAGACTTACGGTAAAAAATTGTTATAATGCTTTACATTACACTCAGGCATTATTGTTGAGGAGCGAGTGGAAGAACAAACTGTGGAAATGACGAATACAATTAAAAATGCTCTTGTTTTTCTGGCTGGCAACTGAAAATTACATATTAACATGGGACGCCTTGCAAAAAAAGGGGTGGGTGAGTGGGACTGGGTTTCTGCTACTTGTGCAAAGATTCTTCTGAAGATAGCGACCATCTTTTTATCCGCTGCCGATTTACACAGTCGGTTTGGGCAACTTGTTTACACAATCTAAATTTGAAATGCTCATGGAATGGGCAGAGTATTTATGAATGCTGGAGACGTCGCTTATAAATAAGGTCACTTAAAAAAAACTCCCTGTAATCCTGAGTTGGTATATATGGAAGGACCAAAACTATGCTATGTTCGATGGGAAGGTCCCCTCAGCCGTGAATGTAGTATACAAGACATTAAGTACACTTAATTTACATCATACAGATTCAAAAACAAAGATCCTAAGATTGAACCCAATTGTCCGATTAAATGACTACTCCTTGGCATTTTTCAATGGGGCATCTATCGCAGAGGGAAAAATTTGTGGGGTAGGGGGATCATTGAAAATATTAAACATTCTGGATGTTAGATGGATCATTAATGGCGGAGAAGGAACAAATACCAAGGCTGAATTATTGGGAGCTTGGGTTACTATGGTCATTGCAAAGATCTTGAATATTCACCATATTCAGATTTTAGGAGATTTCAAAGTGGTTGTCTATTGGCTAGAATAAAAAAGTAAGCTTCAAGCTATCAACATTGAAGGGTAGAAACCTAGAATCTAGGAGTTAGAGATATATTTCCAAGGTATCTACTTTCAACATATCTTCAGGGAATCAAATGAGAAGGCAGATAAACTATCAAAACAATCACTCAAGATGCCTAAGGAAGATTAACTTTCTACCACTGGGATGGAAAAACTGAAGGCCCATCTCAGCATCTGAAAATTTTCTAAAATCCTTTCTCCTTTCTTGTTTGAATGGTTGATATGATTGGTTGGAGGCGAGAGCCAAAATCGTTATTTTTGGGACAGTGATATTATTAGTGCTGAGTTATAATACTAGATTGGAGATCTCCTTATTATGTATTCAACGCTTCATGGCCTTTTGGGAAGTAGAGATCTGGTTAGTTTGAATGTGAAGTGAGGTATATTGAGAAATAGTCTCATTGATCCCTTGATCTATCGATGTAAAAATTATTCACTAATATAATTTTGGGCGAATTTTCTTCTTATGGCTTATATGGTTCTTCTCTCATCACTTAGCCACGGAATTCGAAGATGGTCTCTTAAGCTATGTTAATGAGGGTCAAGCTTTTGGGGAAAAATTCGATGTCCTTATATATAAAAGAAGATGGCTCATCGACTTCTGTCAATTCAAGTATTAGTTTTGAAAGAAATATATTCTCCAGTGGTCGAAGGAGGAGTCATGTGAAGTCTGTATTCTTTACTGATGTTTGCAAGCAGTATAACACCGAGTTCGAGTGGTAAAGCGTTTGGAATACTGGAGATAATTTGTACTTTTATGCACCAGAGTGTATAATGAGCCAACAAGCAAGGGAAACAACTATATTCGAGATATATCATACAAGTGACAGAATAGAAGTCCTGAAATACAATTGTTTTTAATGAATAAATTTCAAGTTTCTTATTACTATCGTAGAATGAGATCGTAGACGTTGGGCATGGAGATATCAAAGACAATCTCAACAAACAATACAGATGGAGAAAATGACTAAATAAGATATTAAATCAAGGGCATCAATATTCTGAAGGCACACAGACATAGTTCAAAGATAATTATGTATCAGCTTTAAAAGTACCTGCAAGAGTAGCATTTAAAAAATGCGTGGTTTGATCTTTAAATCACAGATGAGAATGCAGGTTCTTGAGGGAACTTGAAGTGTTAATAATTACATGAGGCGGAACGATCTATGACTATGCCCTATATATTGTTAAAAGAACATTGGAATCTAATACGGTAGTTTCTGGCAGTGGTGTTGTTGAAACAACTTGCTGTTACAAAGTTTGCAGAGTCTCTTAAAGCTATACCAAAAGTTCTTGCTATGGGTGCTGCCAAGGATGCTGCAAGCTTAAAAGCAGATTGCCATCTTCAAGATTGTCGAAAGCATTTCTCCCCTATTGAGTTTGTTGACCAAAGATGACTGTTACATTAACATTCGGCCGCACAAACTATTGACAACACTGAATCATTTAATGTTGACAAAAAATAATACACTGGCCAACCGTTATTGACAACACCGAATCATTTAATGCTGACAGAAAATAATACACCGACCAACCGTTCACCAGAAAAGAGCGTGATAATCAGAGTGCATAAAATTGACATGTGGAATAACTAGTGTGCCAATTTTTTTTTTGTTTTTTTTTGTGAAAAAGATTCCAAGCGGTTTGCTTCAACTGTTAACGACCTCAACTCTTGAAACTACTCAACCAATGTTTTAAAAAGAGCGACAACCAGCCTAAAAAGGGAATTCAGGGGAACGGATTCTAGAGAGGTCTCAGGCAGACAGAAAATTTCTGAAGGATATAAGATTTTAGAAATAAGGTTGAGAATGAGAATTTAGGCAGATTTTTTTTAGAGAGTAATATGCTGTGAGTGTTGAGAGAGTTTTTCATTTCATCCGTCCATTACATCTTCAGTAGGGATTGACGAAATCATCGGCACCAGGTGGTTTTGTGAAGAGGATAAGCGACGAGGATGAGTTTGCTGCTCTTCATAGGTAAATATTTACTTGTTTAGTGTGTTGTAATAAGGCTCGATTAGATTCGACGCTAATTGATTTTGCTATGCAGGATTCGCTATCATGGCTCTATTCCTTCTCGGCTCAGCTCTCTTTTTCTTCTTTATGCTTGGTCTTTCTATTGTACCTTCTCGTCTAAGCAGGGCAGGGTCTTTCTATTATACCTTCTTGTCTACGAGATTTGAATATTTTGATTGATATATGATGTTGTATGGAGGTTTTCAATGGAAATTAGCTATTTGTCACTTTGTACATTTCTCTGATTTTTTTTTTTTAAATTCCTTAATTTTCTTCAACTTTATTTTACATTTTGATTTTAGAATATTAAAAAAATATATATAAATCCTTAAAAAAACAAATTAATTGTATTTATTGTAAGCAATCATATTCATAAAGTTTATTTACTAGCTAATCAATAATCAATGTACATAAACTTAGAACAAATCCATAAAGGTTTTATATGTAAATGTATTTCACTCATTAATTATTCAAGGTATATAAACCCTTTTTTTTTTTAAATTTACTGTTTTGATTTATTATGGCATAGTCATCCTAACTTCTAAATAAAAAAACAAAAAAGTTATATAAAGAAAATAATAATGTTATAAGTTTTTTTCTTAAAAAATTGGGTTACTTTAAATTTAGGATAGTTTATTAACTCTTGTAGTTTAGTTAGTTTTATTTTAATTTACTTTTTGTTAAAAAAAAAAAACAAAAAATTTGTTGACTTCATATTAGTTTGTCCTTTGACCACAAATATTTGCATAATATCTATTGTTGGAACTAGGGAACTAAAAACTTTGATTTTTATATAATAAAAAATACTATATATGTAATGATTGGAGGTCTTATTGCTGGCTTCGTTATTCCCAATGTTTTATATGTTAGCATATCCAAACTTTTTGATCGTATACAGTCTTTTTGAATCATATATTTTTCTTATGCATTGCTTGAAGGTGGATTAATGCTAGCATTAGTTCGAATGTTTGTCTTGGCATTTTCTGCTAGCTAAATTTATCCCAATGTTTGATATGCTAGCATAACCAAAGTTTGTCCTTCGAACACATTCTCTACTGTTCGAACTATTCTTACTAATTTTATTTTATAATAAATTATAATAATTTTTTTGGGGTACGTAAGAGACCTGCCACACTGCATTCTTTCTTAAATGTTTACAGAGCATTTCCGACAGACTTAAATGTTTACCTAACAGGCTTCACAACGTTAAATGTTTACTTAGTAGGCTTGTTACAATACATTTTCTTCCGTTTTTTTATTATATGCAATGTTCTCTGTAGTCAATTTGGGCAATATTGTACTTCAACGACATTGCTGGTTCACTGGTTCATGCTTGGTTCTTGCATCTCCGCTGATTTCTTATTTGCTTGTTGTTGTTGTTCTTGTTTGCATGTTCGTCTTGTTGCAGTTTGCATGTTTGGGGTTCTGCAACCGCGATTGGAACTGCGACATTCCTGGTCGACTGGTTGGTGCTTGCTTCTTTGTTTGCTGGATGCTGCTTATTGTTGTTTGATTCAACTTTGCAGGGTTCGGGTCCCACGACTGCAGTTGGGCCTTTTGGTGCTTCTTAATTGGGTTGTTATTTGCTGCTTGCTCTTGTTTGTCTAAGCTTTGCAATGTTGGGGGGCTGCATCTGCAGTTGGATGTGTTGTTACATTGTTTTGCAATTGGCTCCTCATAAAATACTATTAAGATAAAATAACATACAAAATTTTGCAGTCGATGTAAATTGCATATCTTACGGCTTCAACTAGAGTTTGTCGGGCTCCAACTATATTTCATAGCCAACGATGCTTTTTCCATGGTTTATTTCTTACTATGGTTTCATAGTTATGAGAGTAAGTGTTGCTGTCTGAGCGATATAGTTATTCTCTCCCTTTTTTTTCCTCTTGTAAACTTTCCCGTTTTTTACCTTTTGTTCTTCTGCTCTATTTTGCGTTTCTGGTTCTATACTTTCTTACGTTTCTGTGCTCACAGGTCCCGGTGTCGCGAACTGACAAATCATTATCTCCATCTATATCTTCACATCACAATTCCGACCGACCGCCATTCAGTTGCATACTTAGCCAATTTTATGAACGTGGCTTCATGGATAGGTGCTATCGAACTATGGTAACTCGTGTTCGGTGTATACATCTTGCACCCAAAACTTCTGTGCTCTACAATTTGACCCCGCACTCCTTGAACTCGCAACCCTGCCTATGCCTATGATGAGTCTGTTTGTCCAACCTGCCTTTCCATACGTAGTCGAGTTTTGAAAGTTTCATGGGTTCACGCGTTCCCGGGTACATACAAGTTTAAAAGCATTTTGTTGATCCCCTCCATCCCTGCTACCTTCCTCCTTTCCCAGTGGACATTAATTATGATTTCAAAAGTGACAACCGACCAGACAGGTTCGAAAATATTGGATTTAATAAGCGGAAAGCTCGAGGACATCTCCCATTAAAATGCATAGACATGCAAATATTATGGGATTTGATAAAAATTTTTTGCCTTCATTTTGAATTTGCAAAAAAAAAATATTGGCTCTTTTAGTTTTTTAAAGGCTTCATCATAGTAACAGTGCAATACTGTACTACCTCCCTGCCATCCATGAACATGTCATCCATAGAGGCCTTGACATCAAGTCCCTCTTTAATACTGTGCATATGTTAGATGTTGCCAGATTTGAGAATCTGCTTGGATATGGGAATGTTATTACGTGCTATTAGTTAGTATTCAAGGCACATATTAAAAAATAATGGCATTAATAAGAGAAAAGATCGAGGGCATCTGTCATTAAGATGAATTAAACCAAAATCTACGGAAGATCATACTGTCATCCTCCAACGTTGCTTTTAAATACTTATTGTATTTTCTGTCTATCATCAAAGAGTTGGGTTTTAGGGTGCCTTCATTCTAATGTTCCTGGTCATGGACATGTAAGACAACTTAGATATTCCATTGAGGCCCAAATGAAAGAAGAGAGACTGGTTTTATGTGACGTGAGCTTTGAGCAAAAAAAAAACTCTGTTATCCAACATAAACTTAGACAAAAAAAAACCAAGTATCTTCTGGTTGGTGTTCTGCCTGTATTTGATGCTTTGGTTGGTTGAAAATCCTGCTTGGAGATTTGTTTGTTGATCTTCTTTGTTTTCTTTTTGGGATTTGGAAGGGATTTTCAGGTCACGTGCAAAATGCTCCTTCGTTGAAGTATATAGTTTCTTCCAACAACATAGATTTGGCAAGTGTATCGAATTCTGCAGAGCACACAAGAATTTGTCTTCGTCAGAGGAGTCACACTTAACGTGGCTTGCAAAATGGTTTGTGATATTCGGAAATGACGCTAAATATTACTCCATTCACGAATGTACCCAGAAGCAGGTAAGAGAAACTGTATGGGTGGATAAAACGACATACTAAAATTACAGAAGTTTCTATTTCAAAGTTTGTTGAGCTACTTCTGGGTGTGGTAACAGAATTGACAGAAAGCCATGTTCTTTGTCAAAGTTTGTTCACTGTCCTTTGGATGTCGTTATAGACTCCACATACAATCAACTGTCTATCACTACTGCGCATTTTTTATTTTACTACTCCTACACATATAACTGGATTATGGACTTTGCAACATTTTCTGAGGATTACTTTATACTACCGCCTTCTGCAAGAGGTTTCACGTGTTCAGGTAATGATTTGGTTTATGAAAATCACCTTTTACTACCACCTTCATGTAATCGTCTTATTTCATTCTTTAGAAGAGACCTTAATGTAGTGGTGTGTTTCCAGATCTATTTCAACCTAATGTCAATCTTCCTGCTGTTTTCGTTGTGTTGGATGGGGAAAATGCATTTCTTTTGTTGTAGTTTATGCGATATTTGATAAAAAAAAATGTTCAAACCATACAATTTTTTTTTTTTTTAAATATAGAACAATGTATTTTTTTTTTTTTTAACTAGAACGGTTATGTTGTATTAATCGGCTCAGAAAGTTACATATCTGAAGGAGGTTGGTGACCTCTAACAGTGTTGCCAACCTCCTTATGAACGTCTTGGGAAACCCATCCCATTTGCTTCTTGAACTAATTCGAGTAAATGACAAAGATTGCATACATGAGTAAATTCTCACAAATTGTAAGCATAATAGGAGACAGAAGCAAAGCATTAAACCGAGGGGGATGAAAATTTCCCCTTAATGTAGGGGTCCAGCTTTTTCTGAGAACCTAAAGAAATGTTGGAGGCCGCCTCCTTTTCTCTGCATGCTTTATTGGTCTTTCGCCCTTGGGTAAGGGGTGGGGACGGAACTGAATTGTCTTCTGGTTCTGAAGTTTCCACCGAGACTGAGACATCCAGGCCTGCTGAGGCAGAAGGTTCCAGAGCTGAAACCCGAGTGTCTTTTGCTGCCGTTGTTTCTGGGGGGCCGAAGTCCGAAGGGCTTTCATCTGCCGGGGGGTCATCCTTAACTGCTGCTGTTTCTGGGTCCAGGGCTTCGTCCTCCTTCAGCGCATCAAAGCTGTTTTTAGTTTCTAAAGTTGCCTCTGCCGTATGGGTGACCTTTGGGGCCTGGGCTAACGGATCCTTTCGCCTTGGCTGCCTTCGACGGTTAGTTACTGGCTGAAAATCATCATCTTTGACTGGTCCCAGCTCCTCAGAGGTTTTGGGACAGCTTCTTGCGAAATGACCGTAAGCATGGCACCGGAGGCACTTAAAAGGAATCTGCTCATAGTCCATCTCTTGGATATGGCACCATTCCCCCAGGGAGAGTTTAATGGCATCCAGAAGTCCTTTTTCGAGATTAACCTCGACACAAATATGAGCGCATGTAAACTGTTCCCCCTTCGGTTCCGCCCTGTCCAGGAAGCGCCCAAGCTTATTTCCAATGTCCTCCAGAGAGCTTATCCCCCAGAGATGCAATGGAAGG
>ML777770.1:353925-367485 GCA_009831015.1 Picea engelmannii | reverse complement strand
TGAGGGCATTCTCTGCTAGGAGGAGGGCAAGCTTGCAAGGTTCCTCTGGATCTAGCTCCAGAGAAGGGATCTCCTCCATCTTCTTCACAAACTTGGACGAGAGAGAAGGCTTGGGTTTAGGTCCTGCTGAGCGGGCTAACGATCTGAAAGCTTCCAAAGAGTCTTTTTCCATATCGGCGGACGGGACTGGGGCCATTGGAGTAGGCGACGACCTCCTGCGCAGAAGCAAAACACATGCCAAACCCTCATGGAAGAGGGAATCGCAGCCCTGTGTTCTCCTGGTCGCTGCTCCACACGGCGACGCACCCCTGCAAACTCCAGAACGCGTGCAAGACTCGCGCTGCTACTCCGGCCTTAGACCTGTAATCCTCGCCCCTGCAAACTCCAGATCGCCCCTGTAATCCTGTAATCCATTGCTGCAATAAGTCACGTCCCTGCAAAGGTCGAGGGCGGCTAGGGTTTAGACCCTAGCCGCGGCCGCATTGCTCCAACTCTCTCCATTCCCGAACAATGTATTTTTTTGAATAAACGCTTGTTCGAAAATTTTTAGGCATTGTTTGGGGTTCATGTCCTTTAAGGATGTTAGGTAATCACAAAATTAATATTGTTTGTGCCAATGCAATTGAGTCATCGTCCATTATGAAAATTGCATTAACACTGCAATGTCAGATAATAGATGTTTGTCATGTGCCTAATGTCAAGGTCATTATCGCACAACACACTCAATGTACACAGATTTATGGACTCAAACCAACATTGTAGATTTTCATGAGAAAGCAACACTAAAGTCGATGTTCTTTGCAGGTCTGACAATTCTGCAGTTTAAGTACTTTGACAATGACAACCCTGCTTGTTCACTGCATTGTCCCAGTGCAGTCAGTAGCACTGTTCCCATTTCCATTGCCAATGTCAATGTTCGAGGCCGAAGCTATTTGGAGCCTGGGGTCATCACCTATGTGGATGCCTGAAGGTGAAACTACCTGGATCGAAAGTTGATTGTATGTCGAGTCTCTTGCTGCATCCATAGGTCCCTCAACACTATTTGACATAGAAACTGTCTGCCTGTCAATTTTGTTACAACTTTGGCATAAAACGTTCTGTAATTTCAGAATATTGATTCAAACACCCATACAGTTTCTCACGTTGGCTGGTATCCAATTTTATAATTTCCTACTGAGTGTATTCAGACATGTAGTAATATTTGGTGCCACTTCTGAACATTCCATACCTTCATCTGGGCCACTATGTCTGCCACCCCTACGACGAAAGATATAATCTGATGCGATCTGCAACATTTGATACACTTGCCAGACCTATGCTGCCGGAAGAAGTCATGTACTTCAACATAAGAACATTTTGCAATTGGCTTGGTTGTTCCTTCAAATTTATTGTAATAAAACAAAGAAGTTCAACATACAAATCTTTAGGCAAGCTTTTCAACCAAACAAATGATCGAATACAGGGAGAATAACAGTCACAACATACTTGAATTTTTTTACTGTCTCGACTTTTGTTGCCTAACATGATTTACTTACCCCATAACTGATGTCACATAAAATGACTCCCTCGACTTTGAATTGGGCCTGAATCGCATTTCTAAGTTGTCTCAAATTTCAATGGTCAGGAACATTACAAGGAAGACATCTTAAACCCCAAGTTTTCGACGACAGAGGGAAATTAATACTTAACAAATAATGGAATGTTGAATAACCACCCAATGCAAGCAGGCCATATCTAGAAGAGACAAGCTATTCAAAAAACTGGGATAGATCTAGTTGGAAGCACCAATTAAGTCCAAGACCCAAAATTGATATTCAACTCGTTGTTTTTTACGAATCAAGCATTTGATCGTTAAGAAGACTGTCAACAAGCTTCATTATTGTACATATTTTTTATTGGTCGACAACAGGCCAAAGTACAGTCATTGTGGAAAATAATCTAAGCTGTATTTTGTAACCCATCTTATTTGAATATAGAATATTTGCGGTTTTATTTTTTTATGGTGTTTTCCAATCTCTGGTATTGCTTTTCATTTTATTTTATACCTTTTTTCTGTGTGTCATTAAACATGGACGACAAGATTTTCTTTCTGCTGCCCGGTACTTCAATTTAAATAAAGGCTACTCTGTTCGTTCCTTACATTTTACATGGGAGAATAATTTGTTAGAGGCCATACTTATGTGGCATCGATCCTATACTTAAAGAAAGAAATTGGAGGACCCATCCTACTTTCATTGTTCGGGTTGCGTAAATAGAATGAATTAATGACTATTACAACAAGGCAGCTCAAGTGTTGATGCCATGTTCCTGTTCAATATCTTGCATATATTGTAGCTTCTTCTATTTGATAATATCCGTGCATATATACTGATATGAGTACTATTGGAATAAATATAAAAACTTTCGCCTGGCCACCGGGTCCCAGGTTTGCGGTATCCAACACCTATGTCCCCTGTTCCGTCATATACATCATGCAACCAAATAAATTCCGTGATCTACAATTTATGATTTAACTAGTGAGAACTCACCAGGGGTTCGAAAAGATTGTCATTAATAAAGGAACAATAGATTTTCTTCTGTGAGATACTTAGTCCTTTTCCCCTTTTCTACTTCCCGTCTATTTTCTCTTTCTGGTTATATACTTAGTCGCCTTTCTATGCTTGTGACTTCCAGGGTTGGCGCGCTGACATATCTTCATCTCCATCTATATCCTCACATGGCGAATCCGACCGACCACTGTTCCTTTCCATACTTAGGCAATTTTATGGCCGCGGTTACGGGGTTGGCGCTTTCGAACTCTGCTGCTTCTTGTTGCGTTATATACATTTTGCACTCAAAACTTCCGTGGTTTCAACGAAATTTGTGAACCGAACAACATCCTGCAAATTGGGAGATGATTTGCATTTGAAACATGAATAATCTATTAATATATAATAATATGAATACTATTGAAATAAATATAAAATTTTTCTCTTAGCCACTACTTAGCCAATTATCTGGCCACTAGGTCCCGGGTTCGCGGTATCCAACACCTATGTCCCCTGTTATGTCATATACATCTTGCAACCAAAGAACTTCTGTGATATGCAATTTATGCTTTTACTAGTGAGAACCCAGCAGGGGTTCAAAAACATTGGCATTAATAAATGAAAAAATGGATTTTCTACTGTTAGATACTTAGCCCTTTTCCCCATTTCTTCTTCTCATCCATTATCGCTTTCTGGTTATATACTTAGTCACCTTTCTATGATTGCGAGTTGCAGGGTTAGTGGGCTGACATATATTCATCTCCATCTATATCCTCACATGACGAATCTGACTGACCGTTGTTCCTTTCCATACTTAGTCAATTTTGTGGCCACGGTTGCCAGGTTGGCGCATATGAACTCACCTTTTCTTCTTCTCGTCCATTATCACTTTCTGGTTATATAATTAGTCGCTTTTCTATGATATCCAGTTCCAGGGTTAGAGGGCTGACATATCTTCATCTCCATCTATATCCTCACATGACGAATCCGACCGATCGTTGTTCCTTTCCATACTTAGCTAATTTTATGGCCGCGGTTGGCGGGTTGGCGCTTACGAAATCAGTTGCTTATTGTTCCGTGATATACATCTTGCACTCAAAACTTCCATGATCTACAATTCCACCGCGGGCGCCTCGTATACATTAATTTCACTCAAAGTATCTGTCGCTGCCTTCCATCCCCACTAACTTCATGTCCTTCCTAATATACATTAACTATGCTTTTACTAGTGACAACTGAACACACTGGTACAAAATAATTGGCATCTGGTCCTCCACCATATACAAATTGACTACCGGAATCCGACATCGTCCCCTCTTCCATGTTACACATTATGCATTCAAATGTTCCGAGCTATACAATTTGGCTGTCGGGGCCTCGTGTCTTCTGGGGAGACCTTGTCACCCTATTTTGGATCCTCGCATTGGCGGGTTCACGAAATCTCCAACTCCTAGTCACTGTTTCCAGTTCTGCCCATCCTCGTACTTCTTTCCAGATATGAAACACTTAAGGTTTAATACTAAAATGACATCATGCAACAACCGTAAAGATCATCATTAATAAGAAAAAGTCTCGAGACCCAACCATCCCTACAGAACTTGTCCATAAACATGCAAATAAGATCTTGCCAGGTAATGGAAAAGAGATTACAAATTTCAATATATTAGCCAAAACAAGTCCCGGCTAGCATCTCCTTGTTCCATACTTGGACACTTTTTCGATTGTGGGTTCACGGATTGACAACCTCAAAATTGTGTTTCGAATCTTTCGCGAGTTGCAAACTGTTAGCGATATTTATTGTCTCGGGATTAGGCGTACCCAAGTCTGCAGTTGGCGCGGGAAGCACCTGAACAATTCACGAGGTAATCCCTTTTTGTAGCAGCAAGTCAAGTGAGCGGGCAAAGTTTTGTCTTCAACAGTCAAGAACCATCCCCAAAGAAAATCGACAGTCAGAATCTTACAAGGGAGATCGACGAAATACCGTTAGCCGTTAGATCTCGGGAAGTTGCGACGGGGTTAACCCCTAGTGTGCAGAGGAGGAAAGTCGGGGTTCAGTTCATCGGAGAATCAGAGTTTTCGAAGATAAGAAACTCTTGCATGAAGGAATCGCGATCCGCGATTTCCCGACTGGATCAGAACCGCCTGACAGCAGGGACACATGGCGAGAGATCCCGTAGAGTTGGGGATCGGGGAACTGGAAGTCCTGAGCACATGACAACGGGAATCGCGATATCCCGATACGCGATTTCTCGACGGAGTTAAAGTCCGTAGCGAGATACAGGTGGCAGGGCCCACACACTGACGAGATTATCTGGGCCGTCCGATCTGAACAGACACGTGGTGCGCGATTAAGCCTCTTTGGCATGTCGCCCCTCGCAATTCCAAAACGCAAAGGATAGTCCCATTATGTTCCGATGCGCGAGGTGACGGGAGAGTTCGTGACCTGGGCCCACGGTATTGTCGGGAGAATTAAGAACCGTCGGATCTAAAAGGACACCTGGCGCAGGATTAAGCCATCTCGGCGTTTCGCCTCTCGCGACTTCAAAGGCACAAAGAACAATCATCCTTATTCGCGAACGTTGAAAGCCTCTATGGGGATAAAAGCAGGGTCACGGTCCACGATAACCCGAGAAATTACAAGAGCTAAGCAGAGGGGGGGCCTAAAGGTGTTGTGTCCAGTCGCCGAAAGCATCGTCATGATTTCCAGATGCCATCAGAAACGATTTTGCTCCTAGTTTTCGCTTAAAGTAAATAAAGATAAGAAGGAGTAGTTGAAGCCTCCTTTCATTCATTAAATGAGGGAATGGAGAGTCTGGCAAGATGTCCTCTCGCAGAGGTCCTGAGTACCGTTTTCCTCAGAGAGGCCATGCCGAAGTCCTCAGCTCGACGAAGAAGCCTGCGCACGCTAGCCGAGCGCTTAATGGCTCAGCTACACTCCTTACAGGAACCATGCATAGTCAAGGTGGCATTTAAAGAAAGATACTGGTACGAGTTCGATTGAGGTGACACCATCCATTGAAAGTTTTGAGACGCCTCTACTGGGCAAGAGGAAGGGGGAAGTATATGTAGGCATTTTTTCCATTTTGTAAGGATCGATGGTTGAGCATAGCTCCCTATTGTAATGTTTTAGCAGCTATTCAGTTTCCAGCTTGTGTATCTGTATATGAGATTTCTTGCTTTATGACAGACAGTTCTTCTTTACTCGTCTAGTTTTTTCATCTTATGCTAGGAAGTTCGTGATTGACTGAGTCACGCGAATTGTTGCATTTCTGTTATGATAAACGATTTATCGTGGCATTATTGTATTTTCTGGTGCTTTGTATTCAAATGCAAGAAGACCTTGTGTTGGGATACCTTCTTCTACAGTCTGTTAGGAACCTGCTGTTTATAATAGACCTTCGCACTTTTCTCCATAAGTCTTCCGCCTGTTCACCCTTTACTACAACTCACTGTCTGAAATTTACGCAAGACCTCACTTGCTCATGCATGCTTGGCCTGTTTTCAAAGTTGGAACACTACTATTTCGAGTTTCCTTCCATTTGATCACCCATCTATGAACAATCGTGACACAAAACTGATGGGCGTCGAGCTCTACTCCTGATAGCAATCCAGGAGTGATTTCCGTCGCCAACATTTCTGGCGCCGTTGCCGGGGACAAAGTTGAATATTTTCCTTGGGATAGAACGACAACGATTAGCTAATTCTGAAGGTGCATCAGATATCAGAACTATTGAGATTGCTGCTGTGCACCTGGCGACTCCATTGTGACGACTCCGCTGGGGATAACCTGCTCTACTAATTGTGGCGTTCAGAGGAAGACACACGCGGTCTCATCCACATCTGCCCTTAGCTACACCTGAAAACGATCCAGAGGTGGTTCTCAGAAAAGGAAAGGCCCCTGAAGCAGAGGCTTCCATCGCCGAAATAGGTAATCCGCCATCCCCTTTTGTCAGAACTCCGTTTTCTCCTCCTCGGTTTCTTAATAGACCTTCTTCAGAGGTTTCCCATTTCCTGAACTTTGGGAGTGTTCCTGCTGAGTTTTCCCCTCCTGGTCTGGGATTAGAGGGAGAAATCCTTGTCGCTCCCCTTTCCTCTGAAGCTCTACCTTGGCGTAGACCCACGACCACAGAAGATTTCCCCACTCCTGCATAGGGAAGAGAACCTGCCGACTGGAGCTCGATAGCCTGTTCCTTGAATCACCTCTTGTTTCCCACCCCGCTTCGAGATCTACTCCCGCTAGCCCCTTCGCGAACTCCTTCTCCTCCCAGCTCTCCTCCACCTAACATTACTATGGCCGGTGCTAATCCCCCTCTGAATAGAATGGACGCCATAGTTGCTGCTAGGTATGCTCCCTTGATCTTACCTCAACCCACGAATCCTTTCCCTGCTGGAGATTATTTGAAATATATTCCCAAGTTCACCGGGGAAGGGGACATAACTACGGAAGAGCACCTGGCTGCTTTCTATAGTTATGCAGACAACCTGAACATTGGAAATGAAGATGTTTGGATGAGGGTTTTTGTCCAGAGCTTGGATGGTGAGGTGAGAAAATGGTTTAGAGGATTAGCTCCCGGATCTATTGCTGGAATTGATGCCTCGGATAATGCTTTCCTGAGGCAGTGGGGAGATAAGAAGGATTTCATGTATTACATGACAAAGTTTGGGTCGTTGAAGAGAACGGAAGGAGAGTCCGTTCCCGACTTCTCCAAGAGGTTTAATAAAATGTACAACAGAATCCCTGCTGAGATAAAGCCCTCCGAAGCCTCTGCAGTGATCACTTATTCCAACGCTTTTGATCCCGATTTCTGCCTACTCCCGAGAGAGAGAAGAGCTGTAATGCTGGCCCATATGCAGGATGCGGTCATGGAGGTAGAATCTAACATATTGGCTGTCAACCGACTTAGAAACACAGGTGATAGAAGTACGTCCAAGAACAGGCCTAAAGCTTCCTCATCCAGTTCCTCTCCCCTGCCCAGCAGACAGATGAGACAGCCAGAACGATAAAATCACTTGCTGCCAAGATAGAAAAATTTGAATTGGAAGGGAAGCCCATGTACAGAAGTCCCCAAAACAATGATAGTAGAGGTTTCAGACGACCTGCTAACAATATGCCTCAGGTCTTCTCGAGGGAACAGAGGGGAAAGGACAGAGAAGATCAAAGGGTTCAAACCCCCCTCCAAAACAACCTAGTTGATCATGAGGAAAGAGAGGAGATAGACGAGTTTGGCCCTGGAATTCACTGTATTGAAGAAGCTCCCCCTTTTCCTCATTTGACACAGTCCGCATATGAAGAATCACTGATGAATGCTCGAATTCATGAGTTGGGGAAAGAACAAAAGCTGGTCACACTTCTAACAGGTATAATCTCAGATCGAGAAGGAAAGAAGGAGACTTTGACAGCCCAGACCAACCTATCATAGCAGAAAAACCTACTAGAACTGCAGCAACCACAACTAGAGAAAAGAACACTCAGAGTGCTTCACCAGTAACCAAAGAGCCTGTCACTGAGGTAAGAGAAGCTTCTAAACCTACCCCCTCCTTCAATTTTGAACATGAGATTCAGAAGATTAGAATTCCTGTACCCCTCTCAGAGCTAGTAAAAAACGAAGATTTTAAAAGATCCCTCTCCAAGCTGCTACAATCCGAGTCCCCCCAGCCCCCTGCTGACTCAGTAAACCTTCAAGATGAGAAGCCAGCCATCATCTTATGCCCCATGGTAGAATACAAATATGACTCATCCCCCCCCTTCTACACATCCCTGAACATACATGATAAAGTGCTGCATAATTGCCTCATGGATTCAGAGGCTTCCCATAACCTTATGCCAAAAATAGTCATGGAAGAATTGGGACTGGAAGTGACAAGAACTTATCATGATTTATATTCCTTCGATTCAAGGAGAGTGCAGTGCCTAGGAGTCATCAAAGACCTGGCGCTTTCCCTTTTTTAGCTGCCCATGAAAAGTGTGGTCATGGATATTGTGGTAGCCGAAGTTCCTCCCAAGATCAGTATGCTGTTGTCTAGATCGTGGATCAAAAAACTGGGAGGGACACTACATATGGATCTCACATATGCCACCATTCCGGTCTTCGGAGGGGAACAAAGGAGATTATACAGAGAAGCCCAGCTGGCCTATGTTGTCAGTGATGAAGCAGAACCTACCAATCACCCCATCTTTGCACTTGACACCGACTTAGGGTCTAGTTTGCTGTAGATTACCGATGCTCCTGAAATCTCTTTACTAATCAGAAAACATCCCAGCCCTGATCATCCGATTTCCCCTCAAAGCTCCTCTGTGTGGAAAACGTTTTTTGATGGAGCTTCTTCTAGCGAAGGAGCTGGCGCTGGAGTGGTTTTCATATCACCTTGTCAAGAAGTCATATCCCTGTCATACAAGATGGAATTCGAAGTAACCAACAACGTGGTAGAATATGAAGCTCTTGTTCTGGGTATAAGGGCCGCAAAAGAAATGGGAATTGAAGAGCTAACCATATTCAGAGATGTTGAGTTGATTATTCAACAGATAAGGAATGATTATCGCGCCCGTAATCCCCGGCTCAGGAATTATCAGAATGAAGTATGGGACCTTATTGATAATTTCTTCTTGGCTTTTAACATTTCTTTCATTTCGAGGGGAGAAAATACTTTGGCCGATTCTTTGGCTGTCTCAGCCAGTTTGCTCAAATTTCCTCTGCCGCCTATGATAAAAAATGATGTTGATATAATATATAGACCCTCGGTGCCGGACAATGTCAAGCATTGGATGGTGTTCGAGGATGATTCTGAACTTGAAAGGTTTCTCCAATCAGTAGACGAATTTTTTGCTTTGCATATTGACCAAGATCCTGATTCAGAAGGCGACCCTCGTCCTGAGAAATTTTTAAATAAAATCGCCAATCATCAGATCATTCAGCTGCCCAGTAATCACATTCCAAGAGGACTTGTACCTTTAGAAAGATTGTTTGACGGGAATGACGTGCCGGTAAAGGGCAGAGTCTTAAATGAAGAGACTGAGACAATCGAATGCAACATTGGTTCACAGGAAAAGCCCAGGTTTGTCAAATTGTCAAGCGGTTTGACTAGAGAACAGAAGGTCGAGTATACCGAGCTGCTAAAGGAGTTTTCTGATGTGTTTGCATGGACGTATGAAGATCTCAAGACCTATGACACATCGGTTATTGAGCACAAGATCCCGCTAAAAGAAGAGGCTAAACCATTCAGACAGAAGTTGAGACAAATAAATCCCATGTTGCTACCTATCATGGAGAAAGAAGTGAAGAAATTGTTAGATGCCCAAATTATTGTCCCCTTGAGATATTCTGAATGGGTGGCCAATTTGGTCCCAGTAAGAAAGAAGAGCGGAGAAATTAGACTCTGTGTTGATTTCARGAATCTCAACAGAAGCTCAAAGAAAGATAATTACCCCCTACCTAAAATGGAAATCTCAACAGAAGCTCAAAGAAAGACAATTACCCCCTACCTAAAATGGAACACATATTGCAGAGGGTAATTGGTACCTCCAGGATATCCATGATCGATGGGTTTTCGGGCTATAATCAAATATCGATCATGCCTGAGGACAGGGAGAAGACAACCTTCACCACTCCTTGGGGCACGTTCATGTATGCCAGGATGCCATTCGGGTTGATGAATGCAGGAGCAACGTTTCAGCGAGCTATGGATATAGCGTTCATAGGAGAGAAGGACCAGTTTGTGGTAATCTATCTGGATGATATCGCATTCTTCTCCAAGACAGATAAGGAGCACTGCTGCCACTTGAGAAAGGTCTTCATGAAGTGTTGGAGGTATGGCTTATATTTAAACCCCAAGAAATCCTTGTTTTCTATGAAGGAGGGGAAGTTGTTAGGCCATATAGTATCAACGGAGGGAGTAAGGATTGACCCTAGCAGGGTAGAAGCAATTCAAACCCTGTCTCTTCCCAGATCTAAGAAAGAGGTTCAGGCATTTTTGGGGAAGATTAATTTTCTGAGGAGATTCGTCTCAAATTTTGCCGAGCTGGTGAAACACATCACAACCATGCTCAGGAAGGGAAATGAAGTAAAATGGACCATTGAATCCCGAGAATCTTTCGTCCAAATAAAGAATGCGTTGACTGAAGCACCTGTGCTAATCAGTCCTGATTATTCCAAAGATTTCTTGATATTTTCTTTTGCTTCCTGTGATACAGTAGCGATAGTTTTGTTGCAGAAAAATGATCAAGGGAAAGAGAAACCGATTGCCTTCTACAACAGGGCATTAAGAGACGCAGAACTCCGGTACGAGATCATGGAAAAGCAGGCCTATGCATTGGTGAAAGCTCTCAAATCTTTAAGAGTCTATGTCTTGCACTCAAAGATCATTGCATATGTCCCTTCGGCCTCTGTGAGGGACATTCTTATACAGCCCAACATGGATGGAAAAAGGGGAAAATGGATTGCCAAGATTCTAGAATTTGATCTAGAAATTAAGCCCACCAAGTTGGTAAAGGGACAGGGTTTGGCCAAATTCTTAGCTGAATCCAACTGCAAAACCTTAGGGATTAGTTTCATAAATGAGCAAGCTGAGTCATCCAACAAGAATTTTCAGGATACCTTATCGTTAGCAGAATGTGACTGGTATCATGACATTTTGTATTTTCTGCAGGAGTTGAAGCCCCCCGATGGAATGGGAAAAAGTAAAGCGAGGGCTCTTAAGCTCAAGGCGGTCAGGTATTACCTCATTGACCAAACCTTGTACTGGAAGGACCCTCTAGGGGTATTTCTGATATGTCTAGACCCACAGGAAGCCCAGAAAGTTACGTTCGATTTTCATAGCGGCCTTTGCGGAGGCCATCATTTCTGGAAGACCATAGCCCACAGGATACTCCGAGTGGGATATTATTGGCCCACATTGTTCCCCGATGTCTGCAGGGAGATCAGAGCATGCACCAAATGTCAAAGGTTCTCGGAAAAGCAATAACTCAAATCTCTGCCATTGAAGCCCATAGTAGCTTCGACACCTTTTCAGCAGTGGGGGTTGGACTTCATCGGAGAGATTCATCCTCCCTCAAGTGGTCAGCACAGATGGATCCTGACTGCAACAGATTATTTCACCAAGTGGATATAAGCTGTCCCCACCAGAAGCACATCACACAAAGTAATTATCAGCTTTCTGGAGGATATCATAGCCCGATTTAGCTGTCCCAGCAGGATCATCACCGATAATGCTGCTTCTTTCAAATCTGAACCTCTGATTAAGTTCTGTGAGCAGTTTCAGATCTCACTAGTTCAATCCACCCCCTACTATCCCCAGGGCAATGGTTTAGCGGAATCCTCAAACAAAAGCCTGATAAAGATCATCAAAAGATTGTTAGAGGATAACAAAAGAGCCTGGGATTCGAAGTTGAAATTTGCTTTGTGGGCCGATCGTGTCACCACGAAGAGGTCTCTAGGCGCTTCGCCGTTTCAACTAGTTTATGGAGCAGAGGCGGTTTTCCCTACTCAACTCGCCTTACTTGTGGCGAAATTATTTCAAGACTACGAGGGAGAACCAGATCATATGATCGGAAGAATTCATCAGATAGTGGAAGTGCAACAGATCAGAGAACAAGCGAGGGACGCAGCTTATAGTCATCAACAGAAGATCAAGCAGGCTTTTGACAGAAAGGTCAAGAAAAATTAGTTCGAGATCGGGGACTTGGTCTTTAAGTGGGACGCACCCAGACAGGATAAAGGCAAGCACAACAAGTTTGACGCCCTCTGGATCGGCCCCTTTAAAGTCGCTGAGATTTTTTCCAACAACACCTATGGGTTGCAGGATCTGGAGGGTAAAGAGGTTTTCAACAACCCAGTGAATGGGCATTTTCTAAAAAAATGTTTTATTTGAGCCTTAGACGGCTCCTCTGTTTGTAAATATTGTCTTTTACTTCTGTGTTTATTTTCTTTTTATGTTTCGGCTTAATAAATGACTCCATAGCCCAACAGCAAGGCACTGAAGCTGCAGAATGAGTTCTTAGAGCATCGTAGGGACGACTCTATCCCCCATGGAGCCTAATGTTAGCGATATTTATTGTCTCGGGATTAGGCGTACCCAAGTCTGCAGTTGGCGCGGGAAGCACCTGAACAATTCACGAGGTAATCCCTTTTTGTAGCAGCAAGTCAAGCGAGCGGGCAAAGTTTTGTCTTCAGCAGTCAAGAACCATCCCCAAAGCAAATCGACGGTTAGAATCTTACAGGGGAGATCGACGAAATCCTGTCAGCCGTTAGATCTTGAGAAGTTGCGCGGGGGTTAAACCCTAGTGTGCAGAGGAGGAAAGTCGGGGTTTAGTTCATCGGAGAATCGGATTTTTCGAAGATAAGAAACTCTTGCATGAAGGAATCGCGATCCGCGATTTCCCGACTGGATCAGAACCGTCCGACAGCAGGGACACGTGGCGAGAGATCCCGCAGAGTCGGGGATCAGAGAACTGGAAGTCCTGAGCACATGACAACGGGAATCGCGATATCCCGATACGCGATTTCCCGACGGAGTTAAAGGCCGTAGTGGGATACAGGTGGCAGGGCCCACAACACTGACGAGATTATCCGGGTTGTTCGATCTGAACAGACACGTGGTGCGCGATTAAGCCTCTTCGGCGTGTCGCCCCTCGCGATTCCAAAACGCAAAGGATAGTCCCGTTATGTTCCGATGCGCGAGGTGATGGGAGAGTCCATGACCCGGGCCCATGGTATTGTCGGGAGAATTAAGAACCGTCGAATCTAAAAGGACACCTGGCGCAGGATTAAGCCATCTCGGCGTTTTGCCTCTCGTGACTTGAAAGGCACAAAGAACAATCATCCTTATTCGCGAACGCCGAAAGCCTCTATGGGGATAAAAGAAGGGTCACGGTCCACGGTAACCCGAGAAATTAGAAGAGCTAAGCAGAGGGGGGGCCTAAAGGTGTTGTGTCCAGTCGCCGAAAGCATCGTCATGATTTCCAGATGCCATCAGAAACGATTTTGCTCCTAGTTTTCGCTTAAAGTAAATAAAGATAAGAAGGAGTAGTTGAAGCCTC
>ML777770.1:327719-353875 GCA_009831015.1 Picea engelmannii | reverse complement strand
GCCTGCGCACGCTAGCCGAGCGCTTAATGGCTCAGCTACACTCCTTACAGGAACCATGCATAGTCAAGGTGGCATTTAAAGAAAGATACTGGTACGAGTTCGATTGAGGTGACACCATCCATTGAAAGTTTTGAGACGCCTCTGCTGGGCGACAGGAAGGGGGAAGTATATGTAGGCATTTTTTCCATTTTGTAAGGATCGATGGTTGAGCAGAGCTCCCTATTGTAATGTTTTAGCATCTATTCAGTTTCCAGCTTGTGTATCTGTATATGAGATTTCTTGCTTTATGACAGACAATTCTTCTTTACTCGTCTAGTTTTTTCATCTTATGCTAGGAAGTTCGTGATTGACTGAGTCACGCGAATTGTTGCATTTCTGTTATGATAAACGATTTATCGTGGCATTATTGTATTTTTTGGTGATCTGTATTCAAATGCAAGAAGACCTTGTGTTGGGATACCTTCTTCTACAGTCTGTTAGGAACCTGCTGTTTATAACAGACCTTCGCACTTTTCTCCATAAGTCTTCCGCCTGTTCACCCTTTACTATAGCTCACTGTCTGAAATTTATGCAAGACCTCACTTGCTCATGCATGCCTGGCCTGTTTTCAAAGTTGGAACACTACTATTTAGAGTTTCCTTCCATTTGATCACCCATATATGAACAATCGTGACACAAAACTGATGGGCGTCGGGCTCTGCTCCTGATAGCAATCCAGGAGTGACTTCCATTGCCAACACAAACAATGCCCAGAATTCCGCAATATACAATTTGTCCTCAGGAATGTATAAAAACTCTTAATTTTTGCTCTTCCCCCCCCTCTATTATCCCTTTGTGGTTCTATATTTAGTCACATCTATATGATCACTGGCTTATGGATTCACAAATTTGCAACTCTTTATCTATATCTTCACACCATGATCCCGACCGACCGCGGTCCCTTTCAATGCTTAGCCAATTATCTGATCACCGGGTCCCGGGTTTGCGGTATCTAACACTTATGTCCCCTGTTTTTTCATATACATCTTGCACCCAAAGAACTTCCGTGATCTTCAATTTATGATTTTATTAGTGAGAACTCACCTTTGGTTCGAAAGGATTGGCATTAATAAACGAACAATAGATGATGCTTATGGACTTCAACGAAATTTGCGAACCGGATAAGATCCTACAAATTGGAAGATGATCTGCGTTTGGACTAGGAATAATCTATTAATATATATTAATATGAATACTATTGGAATAAATATAAACATTTTCTCTTAATTTTTCCTCTTTTCTCCTCCTCTATTATCCCTTTGTGGTTCTATATTTAGGCACATCTATATGATCACGACCTCCTGAATTCGCAAATTGATAACTCTTTATCTATATCTTCACACCATGAGCCTGAACGACCGCGATCCATTTCAATACTTAGCCAATTATCTGATCACCGGGTCTTGGGTTTGTGGTATCCAACACTTATGTCCCTTGTTCCGTCATATACATCTTGCACCCAAAGAACTTTCGTGATATGCAATTTATGCTTTTACTAGTGAGAAATCAACAGGGGTTTGAAAGGATTGGCATTAATAAACAAACAATAGATGTTATTCTGTGAGATACTTAGCCCTTTTCCCCTTGTCTTCTTCTCGTGTATTATCACTTTCTAGTTATATAATTAGTCACATTTCTATGATCACGGGTTCTAGCATTGGTGGGATGACATATCTTCATCTCCATCTATATTCTCACATGACGAATTCAACTGACCGTTGTTCCTTTCCATACTTAGCCAATTTTATGCCCACGGTTGCTCGGTTGGCGCTTTCGAACTCTGCTGCTTCTTGTTCCGTGATATACATCTTCCACTCAAAATTTTCGTGATCTACAATTCCACCACAGACTCCTTAGCCTTTTTCCCCTTTTCTTCTTCCCGTGTATTATCGCTTTTTGTTTATATACTTAATCACCTTTCTATGATCGCGGGTTCCAGCGTTAGCGGGCTGACATATCTTCATCTCCATCTATACCCTCACATGACGAATCTGACCGACCGCTGTTCCTTTCCATACTTAGCCAATTTTATGGCCTCGGTTTCTGAGTTGGTGCTTTTGAACTCTGCTGCTTCTTGTTCCGTGATATACATCTTGCACTAAAAAATTTCACGATCTACAATTCCATCGTGGAATCCTCGAACTTCCAAGATTCACTCTACCATGGTTCACAAATGTTTCAAAGTATCTGTCGCTGCCTTCCATCCCCACTAACTTCTTGTCCTTCCTAGTATACATTATTTATGCTCTTACTAGTGACAATTGAACACACTGGTACGAAACAATTGGAATATGACGCTCCACAATATACAAATTGACTACCGGATTTCGACATCATCCCATCTTCCGTGTTACAGATTATGCATTCAAATGTTCTGAGCGATACAATTTGACCGTCGGGGCCTCACGTCTTCTGGGGAGACCTTGTCACCCTATTTTGGATCCTCGTGTTGACGGGTTCACGAAATCTCCAATTCTTAGTCACTGTTTCGGGTTGACGCTTTCGAACTCTGCTGCTTCTTGTTCCGTGATATACATCTTGCACTTAAAATTTCCGTGATCTACAATTCCACTGCAGACTCCTTAGCCCTTTTTCCCTTTTCTTCTTCCTGTGTATTATCGCTTTCTGGTTATATACTTAGTCACCTTTCTATGATCGTGGGTTCCAGTGTTGGTGGTCTAACATATCTTCATCTCCATCTATATCCTCACATGATGAATTTGACCGACCATTATTCCTTTCCATACTTAGCCAATTTTATGGCCACGGTTGCTGGGTTGGCACTTTCGAACTCTGCTGCTTCTTGTTTCGTGATATACATCTTGCACTCAAAACTTTCGTGATCTACAATTCCACCACATACTCCATATTAGCGAAAACAAGTCCGGGCCAGCGTTTCCCTATTCCATACTTGGACACTTTTTCGATTGTGGGTTGCTGGATTGACAACCTCAAAATTGTGTTTGGAATATTTTGCAACTTGCAAACAGTGCCCGGAGTTCCGCAATATACAATTTGTCGGCTGGAATGCCTTGTCACGAGCCCAGCCGTTCGCCATTCCTTTCAATACTTAGCCCCAAGTTGGCTGTATTTGCATGACATTGTACATTTATTGTCTGTCCCTATTTCATACTTAGACATTTTTTTGATTGTGGGTTCTCGGACTGGCGGGCTACTCTGTTGCTTCTTGTTCCGTGATATACATCTTGCACTCAAAACTTCTATGATCTACAATTCTACCACGAACTCCATATTAGCGAAAACAAGTCTGGGCTAGCGTTTCCCTATTCCATACTTGGACACTTTTTCGATTGCGGGTTGCCGGATTGATGGCCTCAAAATTGTGTTTGGAATATTCTGCAACTTGCAAACATTCCCTAGAGTTCTGCGATATACAATTTGTCCACTGTAATGCCCCGTCACGAACCCAGTCTTCTGCTGTTCCTTTCAATACTTAGCCCGAAGTTGGCTGTATTTCCATGACATTGTACATTTACTGTCTATCCCTGTTTCATACTTAGACATTTTTTCGATTGCGGGTTCCCGGACTGGTGGGCTTAGGATTGTGTTTCCAATGTTCTATGACTAGCAAGAAGTACCCGAAGTTCCACGATATATAGTTTGTCCATAGGAAAGCATCATCATGTCCGAGAGATACAATTTGACCCTCGACCCCTCACCTCTTCTGGATGTATCTTGTAGCCCTATTTCGAAGCGTCACCAACCACTTTCGATAATTATCCATTCCTGCTTGTTGTTTCGTGTGCCTGCGACCTTCCTACTTCTCTTTGGAAATATCAACAAAAACGAATCCGCTCAACCGTTTCTCTATTCCACACTTAAGCCACTTTTCTTGATTGCGGGTTCCCGGATAGGCGGGCTCACGTTTACACCTCCACTATTCCGTGGCCTACAAACATTACCCAGACTTCCTCAATATACAAATTTCCCTATGGACTGTCCTATCATAATCTCTTCGGTGTTCTGCGTATTGCACTCAAAAAGTTCCAAGACATACAATTTGACCCTCACGCCCTTACCTCGAACAACTATACCTTGTAACCCTATTTTGAAGCCCTCCCGACCGCTTTCCATAATTAGACACTCCTTAATTGCTCTTTCCCGTCCCCGCGACCTCCGTACTTCTTTCTTAATATGCAATTAGAAACCTTTCATGCTAACAACTCAACATGCATGAACCGTCAACATTGTCATTAATGAGTGAAACGCTCGAGGAGATCTCCCATTAATACACATTAAACCAAGATCTAAAGAGAGTTATATTGTCCCTTCCGATTGTTCATCTCAAACACGGGTCGTCGCGTTGGCTCGTTCAAGAAATCTAGAATGCTTAATCGCTCATTGCCGTATCTTCCATGTTCACACTTCTATGTGTGCAATTACTAGTCTTTAATGTTAACAATGCATCATGCAACAACCGTCTAAATTATCATTAATGAGCGAAAGTCTTGAGGAGATATCCCATTCACACACATTGGACCAAGATTTGTGCAGCGTTATATTATCCCTTCCAACTTTTCATTTCATTCATCGTCTAGAGAAAACAAACGTTCTTGTAAACTTATGGCAGCAGGTCAACAATGATTTTGTGGAGATACAATAAATATCTTCAGACATCAGGACCAGAACTTCTAGTGGTCCAGGGCATACTTTTACTATTCATCCCGTTTCGCCCAAAACAAAGTGATTTGGACCTCTGAATTTGCTTGTGCAGGTTGCGTCCCTGAGGTTTTTGACCGTAAGGAGGTGGTCTCTTGGTGCGCTGAAAAATATATTCCAAGATAAATAATTATTCTACTGTGCGACCATTCTCCTATTTCTTTGTCACCTCAGGTCTTCCGCAAGATGTTAAAATTGTTGGAGCCAACATTGAACTTCAGAGGACAAGACTGCAAGCAGTTCCTAGAAAAATATGATAACGGGTTGGACATATTAGCCAAGTTCCTTGAAGACTCGACAACAGTTCTTGAAGATATCCCAAAGTTGCAGGTAAGTTTCTTTAGAAATCCATTCCGAGAAATTGCTTGGTTGTTTACAAGAATAACGGGACATGCATCCATGACAAGCATTTCCCGTATAATTATTTATATTTTGTACTTCACAGTCAAGGAACAATTCATTTTCGATTGGGGGAAGCTAATTTCTATTGAAATTTGTTCCCAATTGTTACGATTCAAAGAATCAAATAAATTTTATATGTCATCCTACTTGATTTTCGCAATAGTGCATTGTTGTCCATTTCCAAATCTGTCTCTTTCCAAGAAAATAAATTGTGGATTCGACCCAATAACATTCTGGTACCAGGCCCTGTGGAGGCACAAGGCCTCCCATTGTTTTTATGAAGTTTTTAATGACTTTGTCTCAGTTTTAAAATATTTATTGTTAGGGAAGGATGCTTCGCGGATGTCTGGCCAGGAAACCAAGTTTATGAACAGGAAGGGCACACTTGAACAAAAGGAAAATCACAGTGTCCTAATGGTGTTTGGCTCCAAGGAAAATCCTGCTTTCCTTCCATGCCACATCACGAACAAGATGTTTGTTGTAGAAATAACAAGGCAATACAACCACTGGTTGCATTTTTTCCATGACAAGAAAAAAAACAACAGTTCATTCCTCTGCCTTGGAAAGTCGGGGACTTCGTGTGCAGAAACGCCAACAACATTGATGAATTCACAGGCCATTTCAAGAACTTGAACCTAACATATGATGAAAGGCTAAAAGGGTTCGACCCTAATGGTATTTTTCGAGAACATTTACTAGCATTTGGCTTTAGCAACTCTTTTATCCATATACACATGACCGAAGACAGGGACAATGACGACAATACTCCTACTTCTAGCGATTGCGACGTAGAGACATTGCAAAGCGCGATTGAATTGTAGAGACAACATGGGAAATTATCCAGTGAGAAGAGTGCATAGTCCCCCGCCATCACTCCCAAGAGCACGACATCATAGAGTATCGCTTCAATGACCCACCCCAGTAAGAAAGAAACCCATAAATATTCAAACGAAGGAAGAGATAAGAACCCTCCTCGCATAAAAACTGATAGTTCTCACAAAGTTCCACTGACGAAGAAGAGAAAAACCATTGTAGGGCAGGCGAACGAACCCGAAATTGAAAGTGAATAGATGCAACTTGAAATTGAAACTGAGCACATGCACAAAATTGGTATGTCCGCAATGGAAATAGTTGAGACCGACATTTTTGACGAAGATGAATCCTTCGTATTCCAGAGCGAGGCTTTTGACAGCCAATCTAAAAATATGGTCATTGAAAAGAGATATGTAACAAACAGGAAAGGAAAATATCGCACAGCGATTAACTTTAGGAAAATGCGGACGTCCCAAATCTCCCTATTTCACCACGTAACCAGTGATGCTCTGGATGATTCCATTGGAGGAATTGAAGCGGAGAATGCCAAACTGAAAGACCACGTCAGGGAATTTGAGGAGGCTTTCATTGCTACCCCAGAGTTTGCCAGTCCTTTAGTAAAAAATGTGCCTGCTACCACTGCAACCAAGATAAAAGTATCCTCCACCCTCCTTGCATCGTCTAGAGCCCTTGTAGAGAATGACATCAAGAAAAGAATGCAACTAGTTACTAAAGCCTGGGAAACATCACAAAATATAGCTTCCTTCCGAAAGAGGGCAAATGATTTGCACGAACATTTGCATGCGGATTTAAAAAATGATCAACATTTCTATGAACAGGTGCTGACCCCTTTTTCCAACCATGCCATCAACACCTCGGATTTGAAAAGAAGACAAGAAAATATCCCCTCCCCACAGTGGACCAAAAAATTAAAAGCATGTTGGCAAAAGAAAGTTAAGAACTTGGAGCTGATTGTCGAATCATGTAAACAAGCCATATTAGAAAAGGAAGAATTATTCACAAACATGATCCAAATAGACTTAGTCGGAAGTACCAACGAGGTTCATGACCCAAACTTAATTCTCAAATCCTTGTCAATGACCAAAGAAGCCTTTGATGAACAACTTGATATTTTAAAGGGGTTGTCTTTTGAAAAGTTTGACGACATCCTTGAATATCTTGTAGATGAGCTTGAGAGCTGGGTACTAGACTATTCGGCACACAATGAAGAAATTGAACAGAGTCTGCATAGTATTTCAATGGATCAAAGGAAATTAGAAAACGACCTTTTCGACATAGAAATCCGGGATGAAATCAACGTGGCCCCTATGGGAAGCTACATTGAAGAATAGTTCCAACGGAGAATGGACAACCTCATCGATGAAGGGAAACAACCGGTTGACATGATTCCAGTGACTGTCGACGACAACAACAAAAATGCATTGGCTTCATAGTAAGTCTATACTGATGTCATCTTGTTTTATTTATCAATCCAATTATTATACCTCTTTAAATAGAAAACTCCAACCAAACACTTATAACTTCCAATTTCTTCTTTACAGGTATTCCTCTCTACCATCGCACACTTCTTCTTTCTACATTCCTAATTCTTGTACTTATTTCTTTTTATGGTCCGCGGGAGCCCCAATCCCAGTCTATATGACAAACACATTTAAATTTCTAGAAATATCGAACAGATTCCAGAAATATTTAGATTTTTGATAAATTTCAAAGAAAACTAATTCGAGAATGATAAAGTATTCTATTGTATTTGAATGTTTAATGTGTATGCTTTAGAAATATGGAACTTTGATAAATTTTAAAGAAAAAGGAACCTTTGTTGCAATAGATTATCGATATTCTATTGCGTTTGAATGTTTGGAACAAAAACAGAAAAGACCAACATCATAGCAATTTAAAAATTTTCATGCCTACTCATCTTCAAATACTTTGAAAGCTCTTGGAACCATTTCATTTAATTTTACTTTAATGTATTTTACTTTTATGCCTATTCTATTTTTTAATGTGCATGCTTCAAAAATATGGAACAAATTCCAGATTTTTGATAGATTTCAAAGAAAACAGGAACCTTTGTTGCTTCAGAAATATGGAACATATTCAACCTTTGTTTAATATTCTATTGTATTTGAATGTTTATTGTCTATGCTTCTTGGTCCTTTTTGAACCTTTGTTGCAAATCATTTAGAGATAAGTTTTTAAGTACCATGTTTAAACTATATACACCCCAGGAAAAAATTTCCTCGTTAGCATATTAATGTGAGGGGTCATCTACAAGCCAAATATCTTGTGACTGGCCAGTGGCACGTTGCCACAAAGTCATCCTCTGCATGGATACCACATGTACTTTAACTTTCTTCACACATGTCTGTAATCGGTCCCACCGTAGCAGTGCATTTATTCCCATTCCAACCTGGCAGGGACTACGCTGCCATGCAACACTTGTTAATTTTCACTTTTACTTCAACGGTATAAAATCTCACATATAAATAATTGGCTTACAAATAACACAAAATCATAAAATCACATAAAAATTAAAAATGTCAAAAGTTAAATTACAAGACAACAAGATCTATGCTTGGACTGTAGGTTAGTGGAAAGTTATCCAAGAGTTCAATACATGTTCTTGTCTAGGGCTTTAAGCCTAGGGTGATATTCCCACTTCTTCTCACCTAGCCCCGCGAAAGGTTGAAAATGTTGATGCTTGAGACTCTCTAGTCTTTTGGCGTCAACGATGATGTGTCAATAGTCACATTCAAGTGAAAGTAGGGAATGGACCATTCGATTACAAAATCTATGGTTTGGTTTGATCTAATCGTTTGATCGGACGAGCAATGAAATCTTTTAGGTATAATTCCTATCAGTCATTGAGTGCGAGTGTGAGGAGGTTTAAGCGAAAGAGATGGTCGATTTTATCGATGACCAGTGATAACATCGACATCAACTGATTGACATGGGAATCCTATAATGAGACAAATAGACGCTGCAAAACCTCAACGAATGATGAGAATGAAACTTGAGGTATGAAATGGCACTATCGTGTATCAATATGGATGATCATGTAGCAGTGCCACTTGGAATGTGCCGTGGCTAGAAAGGAGTTGTGAATTTTGACAAGGGAAACTTACGAATGATGACATGGACTTGGTACCACTGACACATGGAATCTTATGTGGCACATGAAAGACTAGCAAAAGGTCCCTTCCCTCGTTGATAATGGATGATTGAGATTGAATTATTATTTTAATCAGAGAATGGATATTGATCGAGGCTCGAAAATACACATTTAATTTTGTTCGACGATTTCAGTTATGAAGTTCTTAGCTCTGCCCGATGGTCCCATCAAGCGATATGGGAAACTTAATTGTGCATGTGTTGGCGTAATGAACCGACTGATGCCCGACGGACTTGTCGAGAGTCGGGTCAATTTCGATGACTTTAACAATTTCTTTTAAATATTACGTCCCCGCCTGATCCGATACCCTCATCGGTTGTCAGGTCATTTTTTTGTAAAGAATTGTGTGTTTAAACGTCTTCTACTCAGACAATTAGTTTTTTTAAGATGATTACGACCTACTAGGTCTCAATGCAGGCTCGAGTTACTTGTTCAAAGGGTCAAAACCAGATTCAAGGAAAATCAAAGGAATCCAACCATGCACAACATTTTAAAGGTCGATGAATGCAAACAAATTGCAACAAATTTAGAAGTGGTACCCCAAATTTCATGAAATTTTGAGGGTGTGTTGAGTGTTGAATAAGACGCTTGAAGATTTAGGTGACTAGGATAGCAATAAATTTTGGTAGTCGAGTCTAGAGGTGGTTGGATCCCAAGGCACTAATGATAAGAGAAAATTTGTGTGTTTGGCATGCAAATAATTGTAATGGGGTGCCACAATTCGCTGTTGATAGTTTTCAATCTACTTAATTTGAGATATGCATAGAGAAAGGACATGAGAGAGCACCCAGATATAGAAGCATGGTTGATCCACTCATGCTATTTTCCTCAAATTGAATCAATAAAAGCCAAGATATAACATTGTTGATGACTGTTGGTGCAAGGGGGTGTCATTCTTTGTGAAGAGAATGCAATGCATATGTTGGTTGTTTGTCATGGTGATATGCAGAAAACTTGGATGTATTATTTTGGTACATAGTGTGGAATGGAGTGTTGGGTCTGCTAGAGTGTGTAGACAACACCTTTTTTCGATGAGTGGAGGTCTCTTAGAACACACCCTTGTGTGTTGTAGAAGTGTGCTTTTGTGAGCCGCTTGGAGATCATGCTCTTTTGGGACAAATTCATGCCAGATTAACACTGCAAGGGTTTTTGGCACCATGTGATCCTTGGATGGTTGTTGAATTTTGATAACTGAAGAAGGATGTGGCCAATATAAATTATGCCTTACATGATCAACATATGAGTGAATAACCCGCGGAAATGTTTTGCTAGTTGAAGATATATTTGCATAAGTTTGTTTTGTAATTTTTCTTTGGGGTGTTGAATAATGAAGGCTTGGATGTGCAAAGGAGATAATAGAAAAAATAGTGATGGTGGAGTCTCTATGGGAGTGAGTGGATGGTGAATGGAACATTGATATATAACATTGGTGGAAGAAAAAAGAGGATAGCATCTTAAGAAGTACTCAGTCAAGGAGTGTTTGTTTTTTGGTTCAATGCATTGGAGGAGGAGGGATAATGTGGGTAAAGAAGTAGGTAGATGCTTCTTGCATAATTTTCTCATTTGCTCGGCACAATTGTAATAATTTTTTATGGAGTTGATTTTATTTTTCATGTGTAAATGAACATATGAATGTAAGACCTATTTAGGCATGCATACCCCTGGTTTCAAGTTTCATTGGTAAAGTCTAGATGTAGACCTAGGTGATAAGGGGTGACATGTTGTATTCCCTGGAACTCGGTAAATAAACTTTGAGGGGGGTAGGTGAATATCCCAAGTCAATTTTAAAGGGGTGAATGTTGGAATAATCTTGACTCGGTCATAGAGTAGAAGATAATAGTCATTGATGAGTTTACTTATGGTGGCTTACGAGCCCATGGTTTAGGTAACCCATGGTTTTGCCCATGGTATTTGATGCAATGAAGCCTATTTAAAGGCTTGAGATAATCCATTGTAAGATACCTTGATTAGCCTTTTTGGTTTGGCTAAGGCTAATAGATCTATTAGGTGTCGGTTTTTATGGTTTAGGGTTTCCAAGATAAATCTTGGCGTCTTTTGTGCTTGATATTTTACTTTGTACCTATCTTATGTTATTAGTTTCTTTCTGAGTTTACATTCTGTGCACTTTATGGATTTAATTTTAATTTTCTTTTCTGTCACCGTTGTTCTAAGTTAGTAATAGATGGTTATGAATGAATTGATGTTTTAATCTAATCTATTCACTTGTATCATTCATTATTTATGAGTTTCTTCTTTTCTTTAACGACTATCTGTTTTGGAAGTGCAAGCAAGAGTTTGTGATTTACCTTCTATTTGCTTAATTAGTTTTCTTCTAGAGACGAAGGTTTTAATAGTTTGCTTTCTACACTTATATTAATTGCATACTGTACATTGCATTCTACACATTCCCATTACACCCCACCCATTTTAGTAATAACTATCGAGCCAGAATCTGGATGGGTCTTTTATTCCAAACAATGTGAGGTATAATTCGAACTTCATACTAGGGAGTACCCCTGTCTATTGAAGGGCACTTCGCTTGCATCAACACAATAGCACCATTATTCCATACAATGCTTCTATAATTATTGGGGTTCCATTGCGGAAATTTGATACATTTACAAACCTTATTGTTGCCACATGTCTCTGAACCATTCTCCAAACTAAACTGTCACCCATCTAAATGGGAAGACATTAAAGCAAATAAAAAAGTATAGAATCTCAATAGGGATGGAAAAGTAAACTAAGGCAATAAGAAAACGTGTTGTCTAATTATTCTATGTTTTAGCCTTTTTCATTGGAATTTGATGACATAAATTTGAACGAAATCACAACTTTCTGTTGTTTAAATTGCATTTCTGAATGCATAAATGGATTTAGTGTGTTGAAAAACCCCTGGGACACTCAAATTATACAAAATTAACCACTCAAACATGCATATCCAACAATTTCTTGCTGGATTTCAAGCAAAATTAAACAAAAAAAATCCTCGAAAAAGGACCAAAATGTAGAACAATTAAACTACGACATAAGAAAATTATTGAACCTCTAACATCTCATTATTTTCTCAACATTCCACCATCGTCCCCCTTCATAATTTCATTTAGATAAAGAATTCCCATCCTCGACGAATGAGATTGCATCATTTATCCACAATTACTTATCAAAATTTCAACTAGCTATAACATATTACATCATTTATCCACTTTTATCACTTTCCATTCAATGCCATTTTTATCCATTCTTATTTTAAGATCTTTTTAATTTTTTAGATATTACAAACCCAAGCCCATCCACTAGCATTGCATTTTTTTTATTTTCTCAACTTTCCACCATCCTCCCCCCCTTCATAATTTCATTTGGATAAAGAATTCCCATTCTCCAATAAGATTACATAATTTATCCACAATTACTTATCAAAATTTTAACTAGCTATAACATATTACATCATTTATCCACTCATGTCACTTTCCATTCAATTCCATTTTCATTTTAAGGTCTTTTTAATTTTTTAGATACATATTACAAGCCCATCCACTAGCATTGCATTTTTTGTTCCTCTTTTTCTTACAATCACGTCAATAATTAGAGATGCATAAGTTTTTTTTTTTCCATGAAAAAAATTCCCTCGAATTTATATTAAGTATAAATTCCTTTACATAATAAAGCTACAACTGTAGCAATCGAAGTCCAGAACATTAAAATAAATCTGTTCCCATAACATAAACACTGTCTCCACTGTCAAAACAAAACGCCCAGGATGCAGAAGTCGCCCATATCGCTGGAGGATGGAGAAAAAACTGCAATCTAAGAATCGATCAGAGAGCCATTTCTAACATCTCCCAACAGAGAAAGCAATGGCAACACACTGAAATTACAAACAACTGTACTAAAGGTGGCTTCAATCTCCTTCGAAGAGATTGTAGGAAGTAATTTGACTCTCAAAACCATTATCACTATGGTAGACGGAGAGCCTACCAACCACGACACTTAGTGCCCTCTTTGATAGAGCATCAACAGCCGCATTATGGACCCTGGGAATATGGCTGAACTGTATGTAGGAGAAGTTGTTTGCCAGCTTCCTCGTTTCGAGTTTCCAGCCTTCTAAGTGGACATAATTGAGCTTACTGATTTGATTAATCCAGTTTATGATAAGTTTAGAGTCTCCCAAAACACAGATATGGTTTAATGACCAAAAATTTGCAAGTGAAAGTGTGACCCATAAACCCAAGAGCTCGGCTTTGTTATTTGTTCCAGCTCCGCAATTAAGAAACCAGTTTGTAGTCCTTGACTGGTGGGCTCTGAAAGTGCCTCCTGCCCCGCAACAGAGACCGCTGGAGAGAGCAGCACCATCAAAGAAAACGAGAATAGTGCCATCCGTCCACTGAATATCACAATAATTAGAGATGCATAAGTTAATACACACTACGACCCAATTGGACACATTTGTAATATTCGCCACTTGATAGAGCAACACACTGTAAGTGGCACATGGTGACTTTCACAATATTTAACCATTTACAAACAAGTGAACATCTAAAAATCCCATCAAGTAAGTTATTACAAGATATATAAAATATAATGAGAAACTCTATTGGAACACATTATTCAAAAGAATGTGAGAGAAATAGTTGTTGACTGAAAATTATAATGCTAATGTAGCAAATCCTACAATATTATTGACAAAGTTAACCCTTCTTGACAACGGTTAATAGTGGGTCTAGTAGCAAATCCTACAATAATATTGAAAAAGTCAACCCTTTTTGACAACGGTTAATAATAGTGGGTCTAGTAGTAAATCCTACAATAATATAGACAAAGTCAACTCTTTTTGACAACTGTTAATAGTGGGTCTAGTGAGATTGCAAAATGGCTAAAATTTAAATATAAATAAATTTATTTCAAAACAAATCTATGTCTACAATACAACATATTGGACATTGTGGTCTTAGACTTAGAAAGGATTTGTATATCATATACATTGTGATGTGTCTACAACACATTGGTCTTTGGAGCTCATCAACATATAATAATTCGTATTGATCTTTTAACATACATATATGTGTACTTTAGACCTTATGATGAACCCATAATAATGATGGTTTTGAAATTATTGAGCTAAGATTCAATTTAAATGATGGACCCCTTCTCTTCTCTCATTGGCCTTCTACCAAATGAAGCATGCAGTTGCAAAAATGCTTCTGTTAATTTTTACTTGTAATGAGCTAAATTTATTTATAATTATTATAAGTTAGTAAGGACAGACTTCTATCTCAATTATAGGCTCTCTTGAACAATATGCCTTTGTCTATAATCCCATTTCCCTCACTACTTTGTCTTCCAATAACCTTAACCTTAAATGCTCGGTTATAATGCTTGATTTGCATTGTTTATTGGATTAAAATTACTTCTAATTCAACAACTCTTCAATTTCTTTTGCTTGAACTTTCATCTTTGACTTGTAATTGAACAACAATATGTCTTCCCCTGTGCACACTATTGCCCCTTAAAGGGTAACAGTCCCAGAGCCACCCAATCAACTAATGTGGCATGTTCCAACTAGCATGAGATTAGTCGATCATGCCATTCATATGTAGATGATCTACTTATTCTCCCTCAATTAAATGATGATTCAACTTCCATCACTTAAATACCTCAGCCATGGTATATTGGTTCTATCTAGCCTCACACTTCAATTGACATATGCACTATGGATGGTATGATATGGTTTTCACTATGATCTATTTGAAATTCCATGCATTGGTGATTTATTTGAGTGTGGTGTTACAAATTTTCTGAGTTATTCATGAAAGTGGTAAACACTAAAATGAGATCCAATAACACTTTGCCTCGTTGTACCTTGGGGGATCATAGTTTTACTTTAGAAGTGTCATCATTTCTCAAGTTAGTTTGTACTAATAGGAAACTAGTTAAGGTAGCACTTTCCACATCCTCACCATACTCAACATTTTCTATTTTCCCTATTTCACTCCATTCTATCCATTAAAAAGGTTCATCCTGTTCATGCTTGACTTATCAAATGCCACCAGAAAGGTCTAATTAAGAAAGCCTAAGTCAATAAAGCTGAAAAAGGCTAGAGATGAAGAACAAATAAAGAAGTAAAAGCCAAAAATATTTAAGCTTGAGCAGTGTCACCTTACTATGAGGTCAATTCCCCATGCTTGTCAATGAATAACTAAAGAAAAAGGGACTTGTTCAATAAAATGAACACATAAAGAAAAATGTTAAAGGGGTTGTGAGAAATAGTGTCGAGGAAAGGTAACTCAATGCTAAAGCTCCCTCTTAAAGGCTCCTATATAAAATCCTAGCTCTTGAAAGCTAGTTGAATAAAATCACAAGACCTATACATCATATTAAATAACTTTGAGGGTCATCACATGAAGCTTTTTCCCTTCCCCTTTCCATAATTATTCATCACATCATTTACCTTTTTACCTGGGGACTTAGGAAATAATCATTGTCCTAGGACTTGTCACATGCATAAGGGTTAATGTTTTTTCCCGTTGGTAAAACTTAGGAAAATATTAAAAATAAACTTTACTGTTATGTTGTGTTAAGAGAAATCACTAAGTGTGCATCACCTAATGGTTTGCAAAGAAGTTGGACCCATCACTCCAAGTGGGTTCCCTGCATTAAGAAACATGTACCATGCCTTGAGATTCATGAGACTGCATTGGGATCTATTTACCCATATATAGTCATATCTATTGACATTGTGATCGTTCATGAGACTGCATTGGGATCCATTTACCCATATATAGTCATATCTATTGACATTGTGATCGTTTCCATTTACCTTGGGGATCAATGCATTTCATTGGGATACATGTCACTGCTTTGGTATCTATGACAGTGCATTG
Organism: Picea engelmannii; assembly: GCA_009831015.1. Lineage (NCBI taxonomy): Eukaryota > Viridiplantae > Streptophyta > Pinopsida > Pinales > Pinaceae > Picea > Picea engelmannii. Next base: position 337,867 of record ML777770.1, on the reverse strand, counting down.
GGCTATGACGGGGATGCCACATAATCACAGTTCCACATGGATCGCTTTATGAGGGTTCCCCTACTTAGTTGGATGATATTAGTCCACATGTGTTACTCATTCTCTCACATGGACCACACGTGAGGTTTGTTGAGGTAGTTGAGGACTTGGACCAAGTTGTTACATGTTATGGACCAGGTTGTTACAGTTGGTTACAGGTGGTTGAGTTGGTTATTGCCTTTTGGACCTTGCACACTTGATGAGGTACCTTGATTTTGGTCACACATGCCATTTATCTCTCATTCTAGATGGGCACACTCTACTTTGGTGACGATTCTTCATTATGATGTGTTGGATCCTCACTTCATGGACATTTTATGAGGGTGCTCTATCTTTGGACCATTATTTGAATAGATCATGGGACATTGACATACGTTGAGGAGGGAACACCTTTATTTGTGTTATATTGGACCACACATGTGGTATTTTGGTCTTATTATCATTATTTTATAAGGGCACCCCTCCATTTTGGGATTTTGTTGTAACTACTTGAGTATTGTCCAATGGTTTTGACCAATGGTTTCTTGTGCTCCTTGTTTTTTCACATGGTATTGTATCTACCCATGGTTTTCTACATGGTTCTAGGACACCTCTCCTATATAAAGAAGGCCTTTCCCTCATTTGCAATTAGAGTTGGGAGAATAAAGGATATCATTTGAAGCATTTCTATTTGTGTTATTGGTTTTAGCTTAGTATTTCTTGATCAAATTCTTGTGAGGGATCTAGCAAGAGGGTTTTACTTGTAATAAGTGAAGATGGATTGAGGAATCTATCTAGGAGCCACAAGAGGAGCAAAGTCCTACAGTGGAGGAGCTCCATAAGATAAAGGTTTTCCTTGTAGTCTTTAGTTTTCTTTATTTAGAGTACTAGAGTATCGAGTTTAGAAAAGCTTCATTTTCTTTCCAACTCTTACCACTAGGATAGTGTAGAGGCCACCCCTTTCTACTTATGGAGCTAGTAACACACTCCTATCACCATATAGATCTTGGAGCACCAAGACCTTCTTGGGGAAATTTTTCAGGTACACCCTATTGTAAGTTTTAAACCTGTGAAGTAAAGCAATGCATATAGATTCTTAAGCAAAACATAATTTAATCAATGGCTCATACATAAAGTACACAAATATTTTATACCGGAAACCCTCAACCGAGAAAACCTTTCTTATATTCATTATATGGAATTTCACCATTCACTATACAATATATACAATTTTTTTAGGTATTCCGTAGATACCAAAACCCTAATCCCTAAAGCTGGGATTATTTTTAGTAAACCGCTAAAAATAGCAAAAACCACCCAAAATTGTTTTTTGGGGCGCTACCCCGAACCCCGTTGGCCCCGGGCCGACTGTTGCGCGTAACCAGGGGGGGTCATACCTGCCCCCCTCTGTGACCCCCCTAGGAAAGTACTCGGCACACACGACACTAACAGAGCACTACTACGATGGATCATCATACACAGTTGTCGAATCTGACACACCCCCACACACACATGCAAAGAATATAACACATACCCAACACCTATGGTTTCCCAGAATCCAAAAATTGTTTGCAAGAACCAAGATTCAAGGAGTATTGGTTGACCCCATAGCTCAATAGGGTTTAGGCACTGGTCTTTTATTTATTTTTTTCTCTCAAAAAAATAAAAATTTAATCTTTTCCTTTTTGTTTGTTTTGCAGCTTAGGGTTTCATTGCTTGATCTATTAATCTAGGTTGCTAGATCTAAGTTTATTTTCATTGCTATATCTAATCAAGCTTAGATCTTTCTGATGCTAAATGGTATTTCAGGGCTTATTTATCCTTTGATGTTGGCATGGTATTGATCTTCTACTCGTTAACCTTCAGATCTAACCGTTAACTAAAAAAGATAAATGTAAGTTGCCTAAACTTTGATATTTCATATTGAGTTATTATTGATTATGCTTGGATAACACATGTTGAATTCTAGTTTTGTTCCTACAAGGGTTTATATTCCATCATGTTGAATTCTAGTTTTTCTCCTACAAGGGTTCATATGCCATCGTTTGAGTTTCCTTCATAATCTGTATGGTTGATAAGGACAAGTGGATGTTAAAACAGGGTGAATGACCTAACTAATAAGTGAAACAATTTGTGTCCTTGAAGCTGGACGCCTAGGGTTTGGAGTTGGCACTTCTGATTTTAATTTGTTTATGGTGAATGTGGAATGATCTATGACAAAATAATACTTCTAAACACTTTCATAAACACATGAATGCATAATATATGTGATACTTCATTTCTCTAAAACAATAACTCTTGTGACAAATGGTTTGCTAAATCTGCATATGGTCAAATCCATGCTTTGACACGTCATTTTTTTTTATAGTGTTTGGGCTTATTTGCAATCTAAATCATCCCTTTAAGTGAATCGATGTCATAGATTGAGGAACGATCCGATATATTGCACTAATGTCTCAATGTTGTGGGGATTGTTGAAGGTTTACTTGCCAATTTCTGTAGCTTCCTATAATCTAAATGATGCTCATCTCAATAGATTGACAAACCATTCACTTAAGTTTTGGCTGGTGTTGGTGCATGTTCACACATATTCATACAGTGAATGATCCCTTGGATGTTAATGATAGAATTGATGTTTGTTTACTGTCCACTGTTCACATTCTGAAATGCACCAAACATATGTTAGATAGTTGACTCTATTGGTTTTAAAAATGCATACATATTCAAAGGTTCTACTGTTGGCATATATTTCTCACACAGTCCTCAATACTTAACATATACTATATCTGATATTTGTTGCAAGTTTATGATAATTTCATTATCATATGGGGCATCTTAAATATGGTCTTCCTTGAAAACAAATCCATGGTTACATCATTGATTTTTGGTTATAATTTTCTCTTGAGCACATTGAGAAAGGGTGCTTTGAAACTGGTGTCTCTTATGCCTTTTTTAATACTATTGATACATTGGAACTAATCACTATTTACATGATATAAATTGTGGAATTCTCTAGGACTATCAGTGGTATCATCGTTTGATGGTTATAATTTGTGGAAAATCTGTTTTAAACACCAACATATTCACTATACTATTTTTCTAAATGTTTTTCACACATGGAATGGTCATTGTTTGAAATTACAAGATTTCACATTCTAAGAATACAAGGGATATCTGTTCTCATGTTTAAGGATGTACATTCGATACCACTGTTGAATGATATAAGTCTGTTCACTTCAAGTGATATAACTCTGTTGTCCTTATTATTCTCTAACAACAATAATCCATTTGATATTTCTTTGGTCAATTTGCATGCACACGACTCTTGGAGCATAAAATTTTGATTTTAACAATAAGAATCTCGAATCCTGAGATGAATGGTTGATTGGATACATATTTCTTGCTATCATTTCATGGTATATAGTTAGTTAAGAAAGACTTGCATTTTAATTTCCAAGCATAGTCTTGAATGAGCACACTTGTCCAAAAGAAATCCTAGCTAGAGATATGATGGAAGAACTAGAGGTAGTTCAAGTAGAGAGTATGTCTATAAGTGTGCAAGAATAAATGGGGAATACCCCAAATGAGGAAGTGTCTAGGAATGTAGTTGAGAAGACAAGGATACCCCAATATGAAACCATGGTGATAGAATACTTTGAGGTCCTTCGATTAAAGGTTGACATAATGAAATGGAGAAATATTGTAAAGTCATTTGGCCAAGGCATCATTTCGTTGTATGCAAATAACTAGGTTATACATAGAATTCAAGAATAATGGCTTGAATTTTATGTCTAGACAAGGGGGAAATGAAAATTTCTATGGAAATAATGGGATAGCAAGAAAAACTCTTTGCATGGTGTTAAGAATATAATAGCTAGGGTAAACAAGTTGAAATTACATAAGAGAAGTTTGAATCTATTAATTGTAGGTCACCTTCCCATGTTTATGCTATTTCCTTAAAATAATGATGGATATCCTTCCAGATTCATACCTTGGCCAAAGGTAACTCCTATTCTATATTTACACATGATGGATTTTTCTAAGTGTACTATGCTTGTCATGAAGAAGATAGCAATTTGGTTTTTGAGTTTTATCAACATGAGTTCCTATTCGGTAGTTAGTGAAAATTGAATTATAACCCCTTTGTGGGGGATGCTCAACTAAGAGAATTTACTTCATTTTTGAAACACCAAATTTAGTGGTACCAGGAATGGTCACAATTGAGAAATGTTGAGCAATGTGCAAATTTGTGGGTAAGAGGTGAACATAGTGTTCCTCCCATGGTGATACTGGAACATCATAAAGTGTTGAACCACCTCATATATTTTCTTACATAAGACAGTCTCAAAGGGATACTGTTACAAAATGTGAAATACAAATTAATTAGTCAGGTCTTGATGCTTTACTTAGTTCTCAACAAATATGGGAAGTCAAGTCTCCGAACTTAGAACGAAAACACCTCTGTTTTGTCCAAACCTCAATATAGATTTGAATAGATCTAAATTGTATATGGATTATTTTATAAGGCATGAGACATAGTGGATAGGTTTGAAGTTTCATTTTCCTCTCATTTGGTGCCCATCACCTAACTCTCAGTTAGGCTTTATGCTTTTCTAGGAATCAACATAAGGAAAAAACTTTGTGGGTAGATGTGAAAGTTAGATTGGGGTATTATATAATGGGTGAGTATGGTCAAATTCCTTTCAAATGAAGAAATATTCATGATAATATTCCTATTTAAGCTCCTTTGATTCAAATTACTAGAGGAGTGATTGTAGGGTTGCATAGGGACATGCAACTGATTTAGTTGGGGGAGATGATGGACCTTTGTTTTGAAATTTTCTTACTATATTTTCCTTTTCATCATCCATCCTTTTGCCTATATTCTATCTTGTCATTATCCATTTCACTTCTTAGTTTTAAGATGAAATCCTTGTGGTATATTTAATTTCATTTCTAAGTTTCTAATATATTTTTGCTAATGTTAGGAAAGTGGTAACTTATCTAAATTTTATTTGGTTTTAAAAATGGTTGTGGAAGATGTTGTAGAACCATTTCTAGTCTCTACTAAACTTCATAAGGTGTACTACAAGCTTGAGTGGTTGTGGAAGATGTTGCAAAACTGTTACTAGTTGCAATTGAACCTCATAAAGTTGAATACGAACTTGAGCAACGAATAATGGAACATCGTCGCAATAGATGTAAAGTCAACATGCTACAGATCCACGTGACATATGTTTTGAAGAACATTGTAGAACGTGTTCTTGTTTCCTTTTTGTGCACAATGGTGAATTGTCAAGTAACGAGAGAAGCAAACTTCGTTCTATTATCTTGTATTGTTGGTGATTAGTTAGTGATCTATTTGTATTAAATAAGAAGGATCAATCTTCTAAAAACTACAAAAGAATCTTTGTTTCTCAAGTAAGTTTAGTTTAGAACCTTTTTTGTTAAAATTATTATTGATCATGTCTTAATTAATAAAGACAATTTAGTATATAAAGCCTAGTTATCTCTAATACATGGTTAGCAATGATAATAACATATCTATTGGTGTACTGAAGAATTGTTATGTGGTAATATAAAGGAGTTCAAGTTCGATCTCTTTATATGCATTTTATGTGAGTAGCAAGTAGATTGTATATGTTTATCTAAGTTCTTCTGTAGTTAACACCCAACACTTTCATTGTATGGAGGCAAGGTCCACTCAACATAGTAATATTGTTTTTATTTTTATTATCTTTTATATGTTTGTTCATAGGATTTATTGATGACTATGTGGTTGTTTATTCTATTAAAAAAGAGTTTTCAATTTAAAATTACACTAATGTGATTGTGTCATAGAAGTAAATTTCGTCGAAGCATGGATTATTATTTAAATGGGATTTTCATTTAATTATGTAGGTGTGATTTCCAATTTTGTAAGCATGATTCTATTATGCAAGTATGGCTTAAGTTGAATTATGAAAAGTGTGGTCGTATTTGATTCTATAAGTTGAATATTGTTATGTTTTATGTATTCAGTTTTTATGTTTTATGATGCTATGTTAATTTCAAGTATTTGCCACTAGATAGTTTGGATATGGGGAATTGAGAGTGGTGTGAGTGGGGGGAGGGGTCAGATGAAATTTTACCTTCACATGGTTGGCCTTGTTTAGTAGAGAATACATTATTTTCAAAGCTAAAAGAAGCTTGGTCGAGTATGCATTTTTCATCTTACTTTATACATATATTGGTAGAATGTTAAATATGGTTGAATAAACAATGTATTAGTTAGTTGATTATACATTTTTTATGCCTGTTGCAATCATTAGATCAAATGTTGTTGCAAGAGAATTGTCCACCTTATGTGTTGTTGCTAGATTTTTGGTTGTCAGGATGATGTAAGTATTCCCTGTTGGCCCTCGACCAAGTTTTGGAGAACCTTGGTCGTGTTTGACCATTTTTGGGACTTCGACAGGCTGGTCAAAGACGAAGCGAAGATCGCGGGATCTCGCCCCCTTTTGTGGGATTTTTGGGTTTAGGGTTTATGTAACGGGTATGGGATGTCGGCCCATGGGTTTACCCATGTTTAGGCCCCTTTTGTAAAGTATAAATAAATAGCTTGGCGATGTAAGTAAGCGGTGCTAAGTTAGTTGTAAGCCAGTGAGCTAAGTGCAAATAGTTGTAAATGCTTTGTACATATTTTGTGTTGAGAACTTGCAGAGCTAAGTGTAAGCGATTGTAAGAAGGCTCTGCGTTGTGCCAAACTCGGGGAAGGAGGATCTGGCGAGGTGCACACAAATCTCCTGTCCTATGCGGAGCGGATTTTGTGGCTCTGTGCATGTAAGAGGATTGAAAGAAGATAATAAAGAAGACGAAGAGTTGGTGGACGTAGCCCCACGCTGGGGGTGAACCACATATATCCTATGTTATGGTGCTTTGTGCTATGTTGTTCATGTGGTTGTGTATTTATTTGCTTAGAGATTATTCTGGATGAATGTTTAATGCTTAGTGATATGAATGAATGCTAGATATGACCTACTTCTATATGCTAAGTGCTTAGATGTGCTAGAGCTTGTTGAATACAACATTGTTCTGTAATTAAGGTTTTACCTGCGATGTGAATAAATACTAATGAATGTTAAATGCTAGGTGCTCTGTTAAGTATTGTGATCATAGATCTTTGTCCCAACTAGGTTGTAGACACTTGAGTCCTACAACCCCCCTGCCTCTACCTCGGGTGAGACTTCATCTGGTTTGTAGGTGTTTTCGAAAGGGCCGATAGTTAGGGTTTTGTTGGTGCGTTGTTGAAGCGTTGAACCCTGGGTCTGCCCCTGTGCCAACAAATGGTTTCGTTGTCGGGACTTGAAACTGTGATTGTTGGGAATTGAGGAAAAGAGAAAGCTCTATGCATAGATCTGTTGTTGTAGTGTGAAATACTCTACTTGACTTGTGAAGCTCCGTGCCAAGAAGAAAAGTCTGATTTGAAAAAAAGAGGTAAGATCTTAAAGCTTTGTGCTCTGATAAAGGTAAGATAAGTGTAAATTTTTGTTTCGAAAGAATGGATCTAGGTATATTTGATAAATTTTGTCCTAGTCTGAAAACTAGGGCACACCTAGAAGAAAGAAGATGTGATATGAATAGATCTGATACAAATATTGAAAGATATGTTATTCCTATGCATAGAAAGAATTTTTGGACTAACAAGCGGATGCAGGATCCTAGAAAGATTTTTTTGCAGATCTATCATTGTGATTCCAGTGTGCAGTACAAGAAAGGTTGGGGATCGTTCAAGAGAAAGAGAGGATTGACTCTCTGTTATAGTTGCAGAAGACCATGACATCTTGCTAAGGAATTCCCTGGTAGAAGTCCTATTTGCCTTTGTTGTAAGGCTACTCGACATGAAGTTTTGGATTTACCTGGAATGATTGCTAAAGTTGAGAAGATGAACATGAGACAAGAAAATCATGAGGAAGGTCAAGAGACTAAGAATATGCTAAAGAACCAGAAAGAATAAGAGGCTATATTATTGCAGATGAAAGAAGTACTGAATGATCACATAGACATCAATTTATCAGATATTTTAAAAGAGAAAGAGTGCATAGAAACAAAAATAGGAGACTTCGACATAGACTGTGTATTGGATGCAGAAACACACGTGAACATTATGACAGAAAGTAGTTGGGAAATCTTAGGAAAGGTTGCTATAATTCCTTCATTGGAAGGAATAAGATTATTTAAAGGAAAGCTGATAACCCTATGTGGAAGACTTGCCCATGTACCTATGGTTTCTCATGGAACATAGACAAAAGGAGACTTCGAGGTCATTAAGTTTGTTGAGAACAACGCCCCTTTTGCACTTTTGTTAGGAAGGACTTGGATTGAGAGAGATCATATCCGAAGGAAAGAAGAAGAGGAAGCTATAGAATAAAAAAAGAAATAATTAAGGGATTTCATGGCTAATAGAATAACACGCTTAATAGAAGAACAAGAGGACAAGTCGAAGCAACTGAGGTCCAAATACTTAGCTGTCGAAGTTGAAAGAACAAAAGAAGACTTAAAGAACCTATCCATCCAAGAGAGTAGAGCACCTACTCCAAAAACAATAAGAGAAGAAGTTTTATCCTCGAACCTTGTGAAAGATCCTTAACAGTGCGAAGTTACTATGCTAAGAAAAGATAAGAACAATAATGGAAAGAGGAATCCAGAGACGCAGATCACAGGAAATAAAGCTAGAAAGCTTAGTAAGAAGAAAGCAAAGCTAGAAAAATTGCAGGAGGTCCCAGAGAGGACTTCGTAGAAGGTAGACTTGCAGAACTTGAACCTTGCTGGAATAGCATAACAACACCGACTGGCACTTCACCATGATGAAGCAATATCACCGTTGGAGGTGTCCCAACCATTAGAACGACGCTCCAGAATGGCTAGAAACAAAGTTATTGCCGGAACGTTCGCCATTGGACCATTGGGACCACACCATAACGGATGGAATCACATTGATTGAGCCATTCCTGCCCATTGGAGGAGTCCGTTATGACATTGTCTATTTATCCCGTCAAGCGTTGCATCAGGACACTTTTGCCAATTGTGATTATCTGAGCCCACAGAGAACTAATCACTTTCGCACAGTGTTTGTTGTCACCTCGCCATCCGTTCTTCTCCCTTGATTGTTTGTTCACCGACCCGAGATATCTGATCTTGAGCGTGTATGTCAGGCGACCTTAGCCGAGTAGAGAAATCCGTCGAAGAAATCCTCATAGACCTCATGGATGAGAAGGTCCTATCCGCAAGAGTACATGCCTCATTGACGAGAGGAGTGCAAGCATCCCCATCGACTGAACGTCGATCTGGGCCATCCCGGACTGCAACAAAGAAGAGAAGCAAGCATCGTGATGAATATATCCCACCTTTGGCTGGCTCAGTTAGTCGTGATAGCATCCCAAGGGACTTCGGCTATACATTGATTACTATGTACCTCCCGAAGGGGATACACGTAGTTGGACTGCAGTTAGGACATATTATGACACTAAAGATCAATGACTTCAACTTAGGATACCGCAAGAACTATGGCATGCTCGCACCTCACAAGTACTTGATAAAGACAATGGGGAAGAATTCGAAGATAATCCCCCAGCCGTGGACTATGGACATCACAAGATCAACCATCCTCAATGTGATGAAGATACCACACTTCAGCAAACGTCAAGAGGTTAACGCGTACGTTATGTTGGATTACTGAGAGGGGGGGTGAATCAGTAATAGCGTAATTATAATCCTTTTTCTTCAAATGTTATATCAATGTAGAATTATTATCCAATAATGAGCAGTAAGAAATAAACAATCAAACACATACACAGTACACCAGTGTTTTACGTGGAAACCCAAATCGGGAGAAAACCATGAAATGCTTTTTCTTATATGTCTTGAAGAATTATATTCATTGGAAGCACCAAATTCCTTTGTTTTCCAGCTGCAACTGGAAGGAGGCTCCAACCCCCTAGTTTCTTAGGCTACAACCTGAGGGAAGCTCCAACTCCCCAATTCTCTGGATACAACCAGAAGGAGGCTACAACCCCCAATGTTCTCCAGCTACAACCGGAAGGTGGCTACAACCACCTGTCCTTGCCCCGTCCTGCCACCCTGAAGTAGAA
>ML777770.1:279775-326551 GCA_009831015.1 Picea engelmannii | reverse complement strand
CACTTTATTATTTACCTTTTAAAATCTCTTAAACCACTTTGATTACTTTGACCTTTTGGAGCTTCTAGATGACATATGAGGGTCCTCCAACTTCGTAAGGCCATAACTCTCAAACCGTGAGGAGTTATGTGACGTTCTACATAACACCAGAAATGGCATGAAATGTAATATCCATATAGAATAGTATTATCTGAAAATATATCATAACTCATAGCGTTACCCATCAAACAAACTTGGGTCCATTACCCAAACCTGGGGTCTCCAACTTCTCATGGCCATAACTCTCTAACCGTGAGGAATTATGTGATGTTCCACATACCACCGGAAATGACATGACAAGCACTATCCATCTAGGATATTTTCCCTGACAAATTCACTTTCCTTCATCTCATTATTCCACAATTAAGCATGGGTTCTCTTACTCCACAAAGCGTCTTCCTGTGAGGGCTTTCACCATAAGGGGACCACTTCAGAGTTCATCCATATTTACTTCTTATCAACCATGACAAAAAAATAATGAGTAATATTTACATCAAACAATATTGGGTCCATTACCCAAACCTTTGTTCTACAAGGCTTGACATCAATGACAACCAACCTTAATCAACAATTGGTAGTTTAGTGGCAATACGACTGCCATTAGACCAAAACCTGCAAGTGATTGGTAAACTCATCACCGCCAGAGTTAATGGATCCATGGGAGGCTGTTAGATCATGTCGCGAGTCTCGAAGGAGGTGATGAACACCAATTCAACAATCTCCCCCTCAACACCAACTGAGATACTCAACACCAATCAAGCGAACTCGAACCCGTAACCTTTTCTCTCTGATACCAGTTTAGTGGAAGTACGGATGCCGTTAGACCAAAACCCGCGGGTGATTGGTAAACTCATCACTTCCAGAGTTAATGGATCCACGGGAGGTTGTTAAACCATGTTGCGAGTCCCGGAGGAGGTGATGAACACCAATTCAACACGTTAAACTCCTCCTGTCATGGTACCATGGTGGTTACCTGTGGTTGGATCGACGCATCATAGTAGATATGATGTTGATCCATCGGATCACCGGATTGAGCATGCAAGGATCCGACCCTCATGATTTTTACCCAGGGAAGGCTGCAGATCACGCCCTGACACAATGCATAAAAGAAACTTACGACGATGTAGAGAAAGGGAAACGGGGCTACAAGGTAGCCTCCATCCAGAATGACACAATGTGCCTAGCTTTCCAGTTGATCGCTGGTAAACTCGTCAGGAAGAATTGACCAAGGCAGGTCACAGGGTTCATCATCGACCTCGCAGGAAAATGGGTCGAAGGGATGCATATGAACTGGGTGAGCTACCTTGTCAACCAGTTGGAGCAAGATTTTCGCGAAGCATAGGACTAGGGCTATGGGTTTCATTTTAGCTGGTTACTAATTCTCATTGCCTTCATTGGTTGGGAGATGCCAGAAGGAGCGACCTTCCTTGAAATTGAGTCGTTCGAACCATTGGTCGCGAAGTTCACTACGCTTTAGTATTCGAGTGACATGGGAAAACAATGGCAATTCAACACGGTGTTCCACACATATTATTTACAGCTGAAAAGGGCCATTGAATATTTCCCTCACATGACACCGAATACCCTACACAGGTTCATGCCACTTGCGAAGTTCCGCGCAGATAGGCATTTCATTTACATCACTGTGTGTGGGGATGAACATAAGGAAGATCTCCAGTCCTATTACAAACTCATAGAGGAGGACATGGAAGAAATAACCAAGGAATGGCCTGCAAATTTCCTTGTACCGGTCGAACAAACAAAACTCTTCGACCCTGACCTCATCGAAAGTCCCGTAGTCATTCAAGAAGAGTATGATAGACCCAATAGCAACAGGAAGAAAAAGAAGGAAGAGGTACATGAATTGAACAACACATCAAAGGAAACTACACTAGATTCACCTGAAGAAGGAGGAGATGAGGAAGTAGACAAAGAAGAGGACGAAGGGGAAGAAAACAAATAGGACAAAGGGGAAGAAAACAAACATGAACATGGCGAAGTGACACCACCTAAGGATCCCATCACAGAGGCTGAGACATCCAAGAAAAGAAAGGGTTCCCCGAAGAAACCTTCATCGCGAAAGAAGTCAAAAGACAATAAACCTCCATTTTAGATTGTGCTTATGGTAGATGACATTGACCTCATCATCACCGCTGTATCAGATACCTCAGAGGACACTTTGCAGCAAAGTGAAGCCAAACAAGAGACAATTTTGACAGGATCAAGGCAGAGATCAAAGGGGTACAACAGGCTCTTTATTCAAGCCGCACAGTGTCTACTGCGCCGTTGTTAGCAGGGGACATAGAAGTAGAAGGTGAGCCTACCCAACTATGTAGATTAGCAGATTCGATAGAGGCTCACCTTTGTCGGGTCCAAGAGGAAAAGGAGCAGGCCACAGAGGCATTAAATCAAGCAAAAGAAGAAGCCCTAGAGCAATGCCAGGTTGCGCAACAAGATAAATATGACCTCCAGATGAAGTTTGCAGAGGATAAAACGCAGATCCAGAAGGAAAAAGAATAGATTCTCACAGAGCATATGGGAGTCAAGGAGGTAGTCACCAGAGCACTTCATTCTGTGCCAGGCCTCACACAGATAGAAGAAGACACAATGGAGAGTCAAGTGGAGAAGCTCGCTGAAGCTATTCAACAGCTTCAAGCAAGAGTGGCCGAAATGGAACTGCAAGTTGTGCCAAGAACTCCACAGGAAGTGCGAGATTAGAGGGAAGCAACTGCTCGGAGCACAGTAGAAAGAATCAAGGCATTGGCCTTAGAATGCAAGAAATTAAGCAGTATAAGTGCACAGACCTATGAGAGCCTTGCAGAGGACCCATAACTAAGGACATTGGAGTCACAGCTCTAGGAGGCAAAGAAACAAGCAACGACAATACAAGCACAGTTGAAGCCACTGCCAGCAGTCGAGAGGATGAAAAGGTCCCAGGAACAACGCACCGTTCAACAACAGGTCCATGCCATCCAGATTAGAGTCATGGAAGTGACCCAGAGGCTACAACCAATGCATGATGAAGCCTGCACACTTTTTGAGGAGATTGAGGGACAAAGTGCACAACTAGAACAAGTAGTCACCATGGTGGAACAATGATTGGAAGGACCGATGATCAAGAGAGTTATTGATGAGTTCACCGAGCAGGAGGCTCTGGCGAAGCAGCAGGTCGAAACAGCTTGAGCCAAGCTCGAGTCCTTCAAAGCAGAGTTGCCCAGATCAGAGTGACTCGGAATGAGTCACATGTGAGTGTTGGGGGCCTGTTGGCCCTCGACCAAGTTTTGGAGAACCTTGATTGTGCTTGACCATTTTTGGGACTTCGACAGGCTGGTCGAAGACGAAGCAGAGATCGCGAGATCTCGCCCCCTTTTGTGGGATTTTTTGGTTTAGGGTTTATGTAATGGGTATGGGATGTCGGCCCATGGGTTTACCCATGTTTAGGACCCTTTTGTAAAGTATAAATAAGTAGCTTGGCAATGTAAGTAAGCGGTGCTAAGTCAATTGTAATCCAGTGAGCTAAGTGCAAATAGTTTTAAATGCTTTGTGCATACTATGTGTCGAGAACTTGCAGAGCTAAGTGCAAGTGATTGTAGGAAGGCTCTGTGCTGTGCCAAACTCGGGGAAGGATGATGTGGCAAGGTGCGTGCAGATCTCTTGTCCTATGCGGAGTGGGTTTTGTGGCTCTGTGCATGTAAGAGGATTGAAAGAAGATAATAAGGAAGACAAAGAGTTGGTGGACGTAGCCCCACGCTAGGGGTAAACCACATATATCCCGTGTTATGGTGCTTTGTGATATGCTGTTCATGTGGCTGTATATTTATTTTCTTAGTGCTTATTCTGGATGAATGTTTAATGCTTAGTGATATGAATGAATTCTATATTTGACCTACTTCTATATGCTAAGTGCTTGGATGTCCTAGAGCTTGTCGAATACTGCACTGTTTTGTAATTAAGGTTTTACCTGGGATGTGAATAAAGACTAATGAATGTTAACTGCTAGGTTCTCTATTAAGTATTGTGATCACATATCTGTGTCCCAGCTAGGTTGTAGACACTTGAGTCCTACACCCTCCCCTGCCTCTACCTCAGGTGAGACTTCATCTGCTTCGTAGGTGTTGCCGAAAGGGCCGGTAGTTAGGGTTTTGTTGGAGCACTGTTGAAGCGTTGAACCCTGGGTCTACCCCTGTGCCAACATTCCCCTTTACTCTTTTTACAATATCTTACTTAATTATGTGCCTATTTATTTACCTAATCAGTTCATCATATATACTTGTTATTATATCATGATTTTTTGTAGGTCTTGGCAATGGAATGACAATTGTTAGATCAACTTGTATCATGATCTGCCAAATACACTTCTAAGCTAGCAACAAATGCCACATTTGTCATATCATCAATTATGAACACAACCATTACGGTTCACAACAAGTCCACGTGACTTCAAATATCAATATTATTTGAGCCTTACCTTCAATCTAGTGCCTTTCAAATTTCAACATACCTTGTAGCATGGAATGACTTTGTGACATAGGAAAAAAACCTAATAAACCCGAGCTCACAATTGCTCTTGATGTTCCTTCTATATTTCTTGAAGAGTTATCATTTCATATTCTACAAGCAATGATAGAATTTGCTCCTCAAGTTCCGAAACATGTAGTAGGAAAACCATAGTTTACCTCGCATCATGACAATGATCATCATTTCCACTTTGAACAACCATAAAATTGTACTCTTTAACATGGTCATTTCCTAGGCATTCTTTATAACCTACAAAATTTGGACTGTTGGAAAGTTTCTTTATTACTAATGGAGGAATGTGTTATCTTGACCTCAATGTATAAAGAGGGAATGACCATCTTAGCCACCCCCCAAAATACACATTTCAATAAGCCCATTGACAGCCTCAATTTTGGACATTTTTTACTATATTTTCCTTTTCATCATCTATCCTTTTGTCTATATTTTATCTTGTCATTATCCATTTGTTTCCTAGTTTGAAGATGAAAGGCCTTGATGTATATTTAATCGCATTTCTAAGTTTCTAATAAATTTGTAGTAATCTTAGAGAAGTTGTAGCTTATATGAATTTGATTTGGTTTTAACTACGGTTGTGGACGATGATGCAAAACCATTTCCAGTTGCTACCAAACCTCATAAGTGGATTACAAGCTCGAGTGGTTGTGGAAGTTACTGTAGAATTATCGCCAGTTTCTACGAAATTTCATGAAGTTGAATACAGACTTGAGTAGCAAATATTGGGACATAGTGGCAATATATATGAAGTCAACATGCTATGGTTCTATGTGGCATATATTGTAGAACCTTGGTTCAAATTCCTATTTTCACTATGCCTCTATGATGCTACCAAACTTATGGTCTTTTTCTACATAAGTTGTCCAACTACTATTGTGTTGGCTAAGATTCATGTAGCCAAAGATATGAGACACATTGAATGAAAGCTCAAGCACTGCCATAATTTGAGTCTTCATGATGCGTATGTTCTCAACTTCTAATAATAACAAGAACATTGATTAATAACACGGATGAATGTGCAATCTAGAGTAGGATATTTCACCCACTTTGACATTGTACTTAAAAAAAATGTCTGCCATCATTGAAACACTAAAGTCCAAGACATCGATATAAAAACAAATTCATTAGCCTATCACCGATGTTTGTTGATGACACATATCTATATCATCGGTGGCATGTGATGTAAATTAGCAAATCATAGATAGTAACACTGATATGGTGTCAACCTATCATTGACCCATCGTCTATATTTTGAAGTTGGCATAACATTGTAATGTTGATTCGATGTCGCTATATCATCAACCTATCATCGATCTTTCAAACTTGGCATGAGGTTGTAATGTTGGTTCTACATCACTATATAAACAACCTGTCATCAATCTTTCAAACTTGGAAGGTAGTTGTAACTTTGGTTCTACATGGTTATATAGACAACAAGTTGTAAGCCTATCAAACTTGGTAGGAGGTTGTAACATCACCTATACATGACTAGATCATTGGGCTATCATTAGTCTTTCAAAATTAGCAAGAGATTGTAATGTTTGTACTCCATCATTGTAACATTGATCACATGTTGATTTTTCATTGGTATTTTATTGCAATGGTGTCAATATTTTGACAAATGGAGGGAAAGTTGAAGCTATTTACCTTTCCATATGTCACTTTAATTCCATTATAATTTGACAACTGGATGATGCTACTGAATGTACATCAAATTACAATGAAAATTTTTCAACGATGCAAATTTATTTCTTCCAACACTAAGTAACAATAATAACCTTGGTACAACATAGAACCTTGCACCCAAATTTAGTAGTGAGACTAAAACTAAATGAAACATGTTCTTTAAACTTCCATGGTCAACCATATTTACCATTAAGATTTGGACAAGAATCTACATAGATTATTTTTGGGTCCCGATGATGAACTCAACTGATGGTTCGAAACACCGACTACCAAATAATCTATGTGTATTATTCTCAAAATTTTAATGGTATAAATGAAATATGTCAATACATTGATAAATTGTATGAAAATAGACAAAGTAGACTTACTAAAGCACTACAAGGACACTCAATTTATATTTTTTCAATTACAAATGGTAATGCATGCCCACCTGCTATGTATATTGGAAGTGTTTGTTTGCACACCTTAAACAACAATACAGGGTACATAAGCAAGGATATGCAGTGATAATGGCATGAATGCTAATAAAAAAAATATAGAGTAAAATTGATGCTTGCACGACAAGCCAATACAAATTTGGATGTGGCAACTAAAAGGAAAATAATTATGAACAACTTAGGTGTTAGTAGATAGTTTTCAATACTTACTAAATGACGACATACATCTTTGGTGCAACAATACATAAGTTGGACAACAAACTTGCAACAACCAAATGCAATGATTGAAAAGGCACACAAATTAGAATTAATAAGCTAACTAATACACTATGTATTCAAGCATATTTAATATTCTTTCAATAATACTTAAAATAGAACATACCAAAATACATACTCAAGCTTCTCTTCATTTCAAGAATAATGTATCCTCTACTAAACAAGGTCAACCACGTGAAAAATTTAAATACCTACCAAATTGTAGCCATGACCAACCTCAAAGGAATAGCTAAGCCAAAATTTTCCTTTTGCTCTACCCATAAGATCAAGTCTTATCCTATTGAATTTGGAGCCTAAGGCTTCACCAAATATTTGGAGGAAATGCATAATATTTTCTATTGACTCGTATTCCTCAAGAATAAAAAAAAAAAGGGTGATCAAATTTTTTTCCATTAACCAACTATCCAATACCATGCTTAAGGAGAGGGATACCTTTATTTATCCCCAGGAAACTATTTTCTTTATTTGAATATGATCATTTTGAGATTTTCATTTTAGAATGCTATGGTAACTATTAGGATTTTTTAAATTCATTTTCTTTATTTGAATTTGTCAAAGTTATTTTTATTTGCTTTATAAGAATTTTCCAAAGTCATTTTATTTAATTAACTTCAATTCCTTGAATGTGTGTATGGAAGAATATTTTTTTAGTTTACTTGCTATTTAAATAAGGTTTTCTACCTCCCCTGGATGGGGTGTCACCGAGCACATTGTGCCTTTCCACTGGTGGAAGGACACTTGGCCTCACTCACCACCTCATCTTGCCACCACACACTGCACTCCCTCCCTCCAATGCTCACATTTAACTCTATGAATTCAAGTCTTCGGGTAGAGCACCTCCATTATCACCCTCACACATGCCTCGTTATGTCGATGGCGCTCTATTACGTAGACACAATTAAGGTGATGGGTTGGCCTTCCAGCCAGTCCCATCATGAGCTATGGAGCTATGGGTTATCCTTCGCTCCGGTCAGTTCTTTCACTCATACTCACACCTCAGCCCTAGCTCCTCGCAGCTCCAACCTGGGCTTTCTTCGTCTCTGGTTCGTGCCCATTCTCTTGCATTTCACTTCTGACCCCCCTCTCATGTGTTTGTTCTCGATGCCAAGGCAAAGAGGAAAAACAAAGAGAGGGTTTGCGTGGTACAAAGCACAGGGGAGAGGCTCGCATGGGCGAGGAAGGAAAACTACACCAGACTTGCCTCAGAATATAGGTTGTGTCTCTACCCCAGATCTCCCTCCTCTATCCTCTCCATGGGCATGCATAGTGGAGTGGTTTGATAGCATGGGTAATTCACTTGGATTCACACATGAGCTCAGCCCGAAAGCACCACCATTACACCAGTCTCCCACTCAACTGCCTTCTTCGTCTGCTCTCCTTATCCCGACCGCCCCCCTCACTTCCTCCTCCTCCCACCATTCTTCTTCCACCTCCCCCCACACCTCTTTCTCCTCCCCACACACTTCTTTCGCAGCTCCGCCACCACCTTCATCTCCTCTTCCGCCCTTGCTTTCTCCTCAACCACAAACTTCTTGTGCTCAGTGCGATGGGTTTATGAAGTTGCAAAATTCTTTGGACAACATCGAGAATTCGGTCTTCGAAGTGAGGTGCGACATGGGGGAGATGCTGAGCAGAGACGTACTCACAGAGCATCACGAGGAGTGTTTGGAGACTCTCCTCTACGCTCTCCTTCACACCACTCCAAATATAGGCACTTCAGCCACAAATTTAGTGCAGGATCCTAAAAAAGAACGGAAGCCAGGCCCCAACTCTGTATGAAACAACGTTCTTAGTTTTTTTTTATTTTATTTCTTTAGATGGATTACTTCTCTTGGTTCTAGCCCTGCGAGGTGCTTTAGATTCTAGTCTTAGAACACCATTTTGTCACAGGACAATTTTTTCTCTTTTAACTACAAATGCGAACTGTTGGAACAATTGTGAATTGCATGGACATGTGGCCGCATTGGTTTCCCATCCGGGCGATGCAACCACTGTCTCACTGTTCACCATGACAACTGCAATTTTTTACGCCAGAAGGCTTTAATACAACTCTCTAACTTACAAAAAAAATAAAATAAGGTTTTCTACCTTATACTCATCCTTTTTGGTTTAGGGACAATGCAATTAGAAGAATAGCTATCTAATTAATTCACGCAAATTGATAAGATTATCTATCCTAAAATATTATGCATATTTTTTTATATTAAATCATAATGAGAGAATTTTTGGGGTATATGTGTTTTTTTCAAAATACTTTTTTTTTTTTTAAAGTAAAAAAGGTGTTACCTGCTATATTATATTGACAAAAAATACATAGAGATATAGCGTTATTGTGGCCACCAAATGTGCTGCCATTTTACCGGAAATCAACACAGTTTGGGGCAAGTATGTTGTTTCTAAGAGAAAAAGCCAAAATACTGTTTCACCATCTGTCTTGCTCGAAGGAAGCCAGGATAGATGGCAATATATTGTCTTGACATTGAACCACAAGATTGAAACCAGACTAAAATAGACAAACTCAAATACCCGGTGACCTGTTGCCCTCGTCCTCCTGCCACGCTGCTTTGGCTTGAATGACAAACGGTTGGGCACACATTGGACATTTGCGATTCGTTGGGGTCTTGGAATAAGAGTCTAGGAGCAAATCCAAGCGCTGTCCCATGAGGCAGGCTCGGTGCTCTTGATCTGCCATTTGTCCTCGGAGTTCAAACACTAGATCCAGGTGTGCCGCGCGGAGGAGTGGTGCATGCATTCTGTGTGTTCCTGCCTCACCTGGGGTGCCCATTTCTGCTTCTGCACTGGCCTCGTCCTTGTCCTTGGTTGCGATGTCTGTGTGGTGCATCATTACCACACAGGTTCTCTGCGAGACCTCATCCATGTATGCCACTTCCTCGACGTAACACATTGGGATATCCTCACAGAGCCTGCCCCTCGTCTTATCTCTTGCTTGAGGCTCCAGGGCAGTCGGGGTGTCTTCCGGGCATGGTATTTCCTCTATGTAGCAGGTTGGGAAGTCCTCTTCAAGATTTCCCCTCAAGATGCTTCCAACTTGAGTATCAGGATCAATTGGAGGATTTTCTTCTCACTTGATGTCTGTGGGCTACCAATTATCCAGAGTTGGTGGGGTCTGAGCTCTTTGCTCTGTCGCAGACTCAATTACTGGAGCATGGGGTGCGAGACGGGCGACCCTCGCTCTATGCCGAAGAATAGCGTTTGCCAGCGATAGTGCTCGTTCCATATGTTGCCTCGATTGTCTGTGAGCAGTGTGGGTGTGCCAAGCCGATCCGCGTCGAGGCTTGCCTCGCTCCCTAGGCATAGTGGAGGAGGCTTGAGAATAAGACTCACCCGGAGTTAACAGGACACAACGAAAGACACACCAGAGCTTACAAACGGCGGGGAGTTTCAGAGTAGGAATGATCCAACTGCGTCCATACCTCTTTGCTTTCATCTTTGTGTGGGACGGCTGCACCTGGCCTCTCTTTAACTCAGCCATACTTAATGCCTTCATTGTCGGCTCTTTCGCGCGAGGGAAAGGTTTGTCATCCGGCGGTCGGCTGTAATGACCTGCTCCCATCGTTAATGCAAATAGATGGGGAGCGGCCTACAACATTTAAACCTTGGCTTAATGCTATGCCTGGTGGCAGTATGGCGCAACG
Source organism: Picea engelmannii (assembly GCA_009831015.1). Taxonomy (NCBI): domain Eukaryota; kingdom Viridiplantae; phylum Streptophyta; class Pinopsida; order Pinales; family Pinaceae; genus Picea; species Picea engelmannii. The sequence goes on along the minus strand of ML777770.1, from coordinate 315,924 downwards.
TGTCACCCCATCCGGGGCTTTCAAAATACTTTTTAATAACAACACATAGTTGAAATACTATCAAATTTGAACTGACAATAATCCATGACAATGATCCATGAAACAATTAGCATACAATCATCTAACCAATTACATAACCCAACATCAAATCAATTACATAACCCAACATCAAGTCAATTACATAAGCCTAAGATGAGAAATATGCTCAAAACAACAAGGTCAATTACAAAGCATTGAATAACATGCTAATCAACATTAAACAATATGTTCACAAACATATTTTCACTTTATAAGAGACCATGGCTAGACATTAGGTTGTAAGCCTTTGGTGATTATTTGATGGAAACCATAAATTACCTTCCAAGTAAATTCCCTATCAAACTTTCATGCTGATGATCTTGACACACCTTATCACCATGTATTTATACATTAAATACATTAATTTGTGAGCCAATGATTTTAACCCTTGGTGACTATACAACAATTTCTTAACTAATTAATTAGATGTAGATAATGAGTCACCTCCGAATAAATCACCTATCTCCCATGCACGTTGACACTCTTGACTTGCCCTTAAAGGACACCATGTATTTATACATTAGGTTGTGATTTTGACATAATAATTTGAACATAATTGAAAATCATAAAATATGGTTATCTTATGTAATGTATATGATAGCTTGCAATCATATTTAGCATGGGAAATCAAGGGGCACAGAGGATTAATATGATCATATCAAGATGTTGTATTTCCTTTCAATGCAATCACATTAGGATACATTAGGTTGTGATTTTAACATAATAATTGGAACGTAATTGAAAATGTAATGTATAAGATAGCTTGCAATCATATTTAGCATGGGGAATCAAGGGGCATATAGGATTAATATGATCATCTCAAGATGTTTTATTTCCTTTCAATGTAATCACATTAGGATGGTTGGTCTTATTATAACTTTCTTTTCTAATATTATGGAGGGGTATTGTTTTTTGGTTTGAATCATGGATCTTTTTATCTTATTATTATAAATATTATATTATGTATATTTTATTTTATAATACAATAAGTAGGGATTAATGGATTTTGTATATTTTGTATTTTTTACTCGTTAAACTTTTTTGTTTGAAGGGAAAGGGAATCTATCCTTACTTACAAGGGAGCATCATTAGTGCCTTCTTAGAGACCTTCCAAAATAAGTACAACTTAAATAATGCACACATTTGTTGCATGCCTCAATAAGAAACATGGATGGAGCATACCCTACCCGGGACAATAAAAATGCATAGGGAAAATCTGTCATTACAACATGTACAATGGTTTTCCTTGTAACACAACATGACTATGAACACAATAGTTTTGTTCCATGTGCAAATACCTAAACATTGAAGTTATAGATAACTAGAATGGTCTAGGATTCCACTTAGGATTTTAATGACATAGGAAAATATTGTTGGACTCCATAACCTAACACTGGTGTACAATGGGGCTATCCTCCATCATTTTGAACTTCGTTATGCATTAAACCAAATAATTATACAACATCATGGGTTATACAATAGGGTCTAGTCTCATCATTTACATACACAATTTTCATTAAATTTGGAAATAGAATAATGGTTGGTTCACTCACTTCTTTAGGCACCATTTGTCCTAATTCATAGCTCCTCTTTATCTCTCTATTGTGTCTCCTTTGTATATTATAGGTGGGATAGTAAATAATCATCGTGGTCTCTACTCAACCATTTTCATTAACAGTTTATGATATTTTCTCCTCTACAACATGCGATCCCCTCTACCATGCTTCCTCTGTTTTGTCTTATATGTCATGTCTCCTTTGTAGATCATTGTCTCCTTTGCAAGTCGGTCTACTCTAATAAATACATATGGATTGGATTAGAACCAATATCAATGACTGCAAGTCATGGTTGCGAGCTAGGGTGGGTTTGCTTCATGCACACTAGAGGAAATTTATGGTTTGTAATGCATATATATATATATATATATATATATATATATATATATATATATATATATATATATATATATATATATATATATATATATATATATATATATATATATATATATATATATATAATGTATCGTTTAATTATTGATGGAAGTGTCAATTCATGTGAACAATGGTTATAGACAAACACCTATTTGTCAGAGATCTGCTTGAACATTGGTCTCAAGTAATTTGTAGGGAGGTATAGTGGGAATAATGGTTTAGAACATGTGTTTCCTCCTTGGAGGTCACATGTTTGAATATGGAAGGGGTAGGTTATCTACACCTTTGTATACTAAGTAGTCAAATCATTGTGTAAAGGGGGTCATTTGTCCCACAAACAAGGGGATATCATACAACAAATTTGGTGTCTCGCTAGGTTATGACATTAAAATTGGATTATAATTGCTTTTATTTTCATTATAATTTCAATTTTTGTCAATATCTACATGGAACTAGATATGTCAAATGGACTCAAAGATGGGATTTACATTCAGCCTGGTGTCCATGAATATTTACAAAAGCTTGACTAGATTAACATTCCCTTTCAATGTCATGGGAGGATCATTTTATCCATGTCACTCTTCTCAAGGAAAGTGGGAAACCCCAAATTCATTTGGTCTCCACTCTTCTTCCTTATGCAAGGGAAGGCTTTCAAAATTGGGCTTGACTTATCTAGAAAAATTAAGTTCATGAACACAAACTCTCCTTATTTGACAATTTTATTATCTTTTTACCACATGCTTCATTGTGTTATTATTGCCTCCTCCTTATTGGTTGCTTTGGTATCCACCTCACTATTTAGCTTGATATATACCTTGTGATTCATTTAGACTTAGGTCTTCTCACTGTGCAACTTATATTGGGAACCTCAACTTTTTGGTATGTCAAAGGATGGTGGTTCATTTTCTCCATGCCACTCATCTTAAGGAGAGTATGAAACTCTTCCTTGTATTGCCATTGCCTCCGCCTGGTTGATTGCTTTAAACTCACCTTACAAAATTCATGGTTTATGAATGAAATCCAAAAACTCCCCAAGGTATGAACTCTCTAAGAAGTCATATAAACCAAAGAGTCATGATGATCATCATAGAGAATTTGGGGAAGATAGCTCACTGAAATTTTTCTAACAATATCTCATATTCAAATTGTCATAAAGAACAAAGTCCCATTATGACAAAATAGGAGCTATGCAATACATACTTCTTTTTCTCGTAGATTAAAAATTAGTTTCTTTTTCTTACCTCTATACAATTCTATGCTCATTTCTTTACTTTAGAGTTATTGTAAAAGTAAACAAGGCATAATTGAACTTACTTTTCATTAACCTTTCTATTTCTTCTTATTATTTTTTTTAATATATTTTATCATTATACATTTGAAGGTATGATCTAAAGTCCATTACAAATATTTTTTTCCCGAATATATTTTATCATTATCAAGGGAAACCCTGATCTAAAAATCCAATTTTTACTACTTTATTACAACAATTTTCATGATCTAAAGTCCATTAAAAATCCATTTTTTGCCACTTTATTAACAATTGGATTTGTGAACATTTGTCATTAAACTCAATCACTTGTGCTACATCATAGGATCTCTCTTTCATTACTTGTACTACATCATAGGGTAGCTTCAAGTGTGTTATCTTGTTAACATATCAATAGGGAAAGATGGGAAAACACCTTTATGAAAAAAATTAAATAGCTTTATAGTTTCCAAAAACGAATTGTTAGGTTTAAACAAGGAGTGATGCTGTCCTATTAAAGTCTATAGATTTCCATCACCCACTCACTTAAGTAGATTCAATTATTGGATTTTGAAAGTAAATGTGTGCCCCAATTATATGGTGAATGTGGGCTAGGGAATACCATTTCTCTTACAATGCATACACAATACTCATAATTTGATTTTCACAAACGTGACTCCATTTGTTCTATATCGCTTAGTTGATGTTTCACTATTGGATTGAAAATGAAATGTTGTTAGAACTCTTTTCTCACAAGCTTATTATAAATGTGTGATTAATATCAATTTATATTTATATTTTTTTTGAAAATTCCATCCATTATCGTTCCCCCTTGTCCACTACTTTGGACTAATGTAAGAAATTTATATTTGTAATCTTTTTGAAAATTCCATCCATTATCGTCTCCCCTTTGTCCACTACAAATTTATAGTTGTAATATTTTTGAAAATTCCATCCATTATTGTCTCCCCTTTATCCACTACTTTGTATTAATGTAAGAAATGACTATATATGCTTTTTTTTTTTGGGTATAATATTGTAAAACGAATAAGTATATCACATGCATTATTAGTCCTTGTTAAAGGCTTGAGACTATAACAATTCTTTTAGTGTTGATTGTGTTTTTCTTTTCGTATTGACCAAAAATTTGGTGATGTTGTTCAAAGTTAAATTTTGGTGGAAGCGATCTAATTCTTTTTTTCTGTGTTATGATTGGTCATTCAAAACAACATCTTATTGCAGGCCCGACGACGAGAATTGAATATGCAATTTAATTATGCAGGTTTAACGGATGGTTGGAAGGGCTGGATGTATGACTATGAAATTTCCGAGACCATCATGGTTCACGAAGCGTGCTGCGACGTCAGCCGAAAATTGGTGGCATTTAAAGTAGTGGGCCAAACAACATGCATACATATTTATTGTTCAGTGTATAGAATTATTTTATAAAAACTATATAAGACTTATTGTGCTTCGATTGTTCATTAAATTTAGTACGATTCATAAATTTTGAAGGGATTTCTGTGTATTGCTTGACATGATTCTGTGCAATAGCTTTCACAGACTACAAGGAGATTTGATTGAATTCTTTTGTTCACACTATACTGTTCTATAAGCAAGGAAGATGAGGAGGGTAAGAAGTCCCGTGCATCAAGTATCTTACTATTAGGCAACTGGTTGCCATATTAATATATGTATTTTAGATAAGTGCAATTAGTTTTCGTAGTTAATGTTTGATAGAGTTTTCTTTGTGCATAGTGTGGTTAGCTTTGTTGTGTTTTGGTTTTTCTAGACGAAATTCAAGTTGGGTGTGCCCTGTTGCATAGATTGTGTCGGCCGAAAATAGTCAAAAGTGAGTAGGGAGAGAAGGTGTTATGTTTTGATGTTGTGGTGTTGTTTGATAGTTTGTCTGGTTGTGATGTTGTTTGATAGTTTGTCTGGTTGTTGTTTGATAAAGGTTTCTTTGTGCATAGTGCAACTACTTTTGTTGTGTTGCTAGTTTTTTTGAGCAAGTCAAGTGGGTGGGAGGTTGTTACAAAGACTGTGTAATGCAAAGATAGTCAAAGGTGAGTAAGTAGAGAGGGTGTTTTATTTTGAGGTTGTATTGTTTATTTTTTTTGGTTGCTTAATGTGTTTATCTACTATGTCATTTATCATTGCTCAAAGAGACAGAGTTGTTTTGGATTTGCAGGTACTGGAAGTGGCGAGTTCCAAGAGTTCTAATTTTGGGGTTGTGGAAATGTGTGCTAGAGTGTAAGAAATCATCTGCATTGTATGCTATATGCCATGGAAAATTAGTTCCTAATTGTTATTTTGCGTTTTCCTGTTGTCGGCTTGTATTTTTCATCTTGTTTTGCAGTTAATTGATGCTATGGAGATGGTGCAGGTGTAAATGTAGAGAGTAGTGCATTGTTTTGCATGTGTTGTGGAACAATGTTGTTTTTAGGTTGGTACATTGCAATGTGTTGCATTTGTTCTCTTTTTTTGAGGGCCTTGATTGTAGTATAAGCATATATAGTTTAGAAAGACATACATTTTGTAGTTTGCGAGGCTTTTTCTATGAACATATGGTGGAACTTTTATGCGTCTATGTCTTATGCATCTTGGTTGTGGTAGATGAGTATCGTCAATACAACCAGTCATGTGTATTTTCAATTCTTGTGCGAAGAATTCATGCCATGTGCTTCTGTGTTGTTGGCTTGTATTTTTCATCTTGTTTTGCAATTGATTTATGCTATGGCGATCGTGCGGGTATAAAGTTAGGGAGAAACACATTATTTTGCATGTGCTATGGTGTAATGTTTTTTTTAGGTTAGTGCATTGGAATGTGTTTGACCTATTCTTCCTTTGTTGGGGGTTTGATTGTAGTATATGCAGATATAGTTTGGAAAGACGAACATTTTGCAGTTTGTCCAGAGGCTTTTGCTATGGATATATGGTGGCACTTTGTTTGACTATGTCAATGCTTATGTGGAGAATTCATGCTAGTTAGGTCATGCTATCCTATGCGTCTGGATGACAGATTGTGATAGGGGATGTAATTTGGATGATATTCTAGCAAATTGTCACATGTTGATTTTGATGGATTTGCAAGGAAAGGGAAATCATTTAGAGATTTTATGCTATGCGAGAGGCAAAACTGTGTAGAGGGCAGAGATATGGCTATTGAAAAACTTTCTTTCAACCTCAAAAGTGGGAAAGTAAAAAGGCTCATGACAAACAAATTGTTCAAATAGGTCGCAGACCTGGGTTTACGACAAAGTGAAGAGCATGATGCCAATTTGCTAAAATATCTTTTACAGAGATTAGATACCTTTAGAATAACAATAGGGATAATAAAAAACCATGTAGCATTTTACAGATAAGCATCATATTTTCTTGGGACTACTTCTAGATGTGTGGTGTTTGCTTCTAAATAAGAGCAAATCAATTTATTATAAATCAATGCTATTTTGAAAATTACATCCCTTGTCACAATGACGAATGCATAACTATTGGAAATGATGATGTGCGAGAGGGTGACCTATGCAGGTTCTCGATGCAAGGCTTAAAAACATATCATCTTAAGTACACCAAGTATAGCTGTGCGGGGTGGACAAGGATTGTATAATTTGGACCCTTTTGCTGATTATTCATGCAACTTATGGTCTAAGTTAGGGAGCAGTGCATTATTTTGCATGTGATGTAGTGCAATGCTATTTTTAGATTGGTGCATTGCACTGCGTTTCATCTGTTTTTCTTTTGTTGGGGGTTTGATTGTAGTATACACAAATATAGTGAAGAAAGATGGGCATTTTGCAATTTTCCCAGAGGCTTTTGCTATGGATATATGGTGGCACTTTGTCGGGCTATGTGTTGCACATCTGGGTGGTGGAGGATGGGTATCGTTGACACAACCAGTGCTATGAATTTTCAATGCTTGTGCGGAGAATTCATACCAGTTATGGTCGTGTTGTCCCGTGTGTATGAAGGGATAATTGTGATAGGGGTTGTAATTTGGATGATATTCGAGCAATTTGTCACATGTTAATTGTTAACACCGAGTAAATTGTTTGGCTGGAGAAACAACTTACAGAGGTAACCACAAAACCACTTTAGAACTGGACACTAGTTTATTCAGTTCAGAGAGGGATCTCTCTTGTCACTTAGTCTCTAATAGATAGGTTTTCTTGCTAGATTGATGGCTAGGTTTTGATGATTGAAGAGATTTTTATTGAGTGTTGTTGGAAAGAAGGAGAAGGATCTCTTGGGCAATGGAGTCAACCTTTGAAAACGAATGAAAACAATGGATGGTAGGTGGAACTCTTCAAAGGAACAAAGGCTAAGTAGGTGATGAACTTTCAGTTTTAAATTTGTTGTGTAAGGTGAAAGAAGAATTAAACATATAACAAAATTAGAGCACCATGAAAGATGAATTCTGATAAGTTAAGAATGGAACACAAAGTTTAAATCGTTTGAATCTAAAGCACCATTAAGATGAATTTCAGACCCTTTAATCTCCAATTTAAAAAGATGAAAAGCAGATGAGGAATAAGAAAACAAGATGTACATACAAAGACTAGAGCACATACTTCATGCCACCACCATTAGAATCATTGTCTTGAAAAGTTCTGGACTTCTGCATTTGTGTTTCATTTAGATTCAAAATATTTTTACAATATCAAGAAAAAATTCCTTGCTTCTTCCAACCCCCTTTTACATAAAAAATGATCAAATATATAAGAGCTTATTGCCACACTAGGCTACTAGGAGTCAAACTACTGCCACCTATAATCATGGATCTGGTTACATTGAAGGAGAACAACTCCTAAACAACTTTACTAAAAACAATAAATCTGATTTTGACCATCTTAAATGTAAAACAAAATATCTTTTACAATCATAGATCTTGAGTAAAATTCAAATATGTTGTTGTGATGAATCACCAAGTACATTTGGAAACCACTCCGAGGCATCCCATGCATTCTTGAGCAACTCTGCCACCTTTGCATAGAAAATTGAAGCTACTGTTGTGCAAGTGCTACCTACAACGTTTGCATAGCAACTTTGCGTAGCGCACTTCATTTTGTTGAAACCATTGCAGATCCTGGTGGAAAAAACTCACTGGAGACCTATGTTTACCTCAAATATTGTATACCAATCACCTCGTGTTTTCCTTTCTAATCATGCGTGCCTACAACATTTGCGTAGCGAGAGCTTGCTACACAAGTGCTGTGTATGACAATTTACCAGTCCAAAAACTACAACTATGCTTAGGAAATGATTTATTTTTCACCCTTCTGTAAAAACCATTAACCATCATTATGTCCTTTGTAATTCCTCAATGCAAGCTCCCATAATGAGCACAACTTATATGACATAATCAAAACTTGAGATGGCCTCTTACCCCAAAAAGACAAAATTGTAAGGTTTCTTCACTCATATCTCTGCAATCTCAGCAAGAAGGTTCAATCTATCTTTACCTTCTCCATCAAATCTCATTTGTAACTTTAAGGACTTGTTTGTTTTTCTTAGTGACAGATTCTGCCTCTTTAAGTTCTGAATTTGCTTGGATAAACGTGCATTTTTCTTCAATTTTAATTGGGCAATTGAAAGTGCTGCACAAGAATTTTTGGTGGCTAGTCCACATCCTTGGAAATGCCTCTGTATCCTCTATTCTAATGACCTATTCTCTTCCATGAGCTAGATAATTAGGTCCTGGGCCTCCCTTAATTGTTTTTTTAGCCGCTTCATAGTTTTCTCACCCTCTCCAGGTGATGTATGGGGTTTTTCAATTGCTGCAGGCTGGCCTTGCACATCTGCACTCTTTTTCCTGGTTGAGGACCTTGTTACAGGAGCTACAGATTTGGATGAAACTACAGTATTGGGACTTTGCAAAAATTCCTTCTCCTTTGATATTTTATTTCTAGAATTTGCCTTAATTTGTGGTGTCTGTGCCTCAAGATCCTTCTCTGCCAACTTCCTTTTCAATTCTCTACTCTCCTGGTAGAACTGAGCTATGAAATGCTGAGCTTCTCTGAGTTGTTGCTGCATCTCCCTGACCTATGAATCTTTCTCCCCTAACTTCACTTGTTCTTCATCCATCTCCTGAGCTGCAAATTCAACAAAATCTATATAAACTGTGGGTGTGGAAAGCCTTCTAGCAACTGACCTTGTGATTGGTCTGTTGGGTGCCTGTGTCTCTTTTGGCTCATCAGTGAACTGTAGCCTCCTACCTATATTCATAACTGGTTGGCTTGGCGATGGGCCCTCAATCTCTTTTCCCTTTCCCTTTTCAACAACACTTCCTCCTTTTCCTCATGAGCTATTAGAAGCCAGTCTTTCAACAAACAAGGGGGTATCTCCCTTGGGAACCATGGGGATGTTTGTTGATGTCAAGAAGGAATCCTAGTCTCTGTTTAGTTTTCTTAGCTCCTCAACCACTAACAACTTTACCAAGGAGAAGTGGAACATGCTATTCTTAAGTTGGTCATCCCTGGCTTGGACTTTATCTACCATTTTGCCTAAGCTTCTATACAGGCAAAAAGGTAAGTTAAGGGGGATTTTTCCCGTGAAATGCATGAGGAGTTTTATATGGTGTTGGTACACCTTGTCAAACCTACCCTCACAAGTGAAATACCTTTGGATTACTCTCAACATCTTCTCATAGGGTTCCAAAACATACTCCCTGGGGATAGTGGCACCAATCTTATGCTTTCTATACTTAGGCTTGAGGAAATCAATAAAAACCATAGGCTCTAGAGGCATACCTTTAAACCATTTCTCTCTTTGTATTGGAATATCTGTTGCAGCTGCTATGGTCTCCTTTGATACTCGAAAGGTGACCTTTGCAATGGTTGTCTTGACACCATTAAAGTTTAGGGAAAACTCCTTTGTCAGCTGCATGTTATACCCCTATATACTTTCACAAAATCTCATACACCCGGCCTGCTCAAAAGACACTATGTAGGCAAGGTATGAGGTTACCAAAGTCAAATCTTGTGGATCATACCTCAACACATTTCCTCCCATGTACTTATTCTTTTTCTGAGTTGTCATGGTTTTGTGATTTTTACTTTGCAAGGGAAACTTTTAAAACTGTTGAAAGCAGATGGGTCTTCGAAACTCAACAGGAAAGCTTGCGCAACAGTTTAGTAGGGATAGGGTTTTTGCTTGAAATAAGTGTAACATGATTTCGTTGTATGAGAGGCAAACTATTTAGGAGATAGGCTAGCATAAACAACAGGCTTCGATGGTTTTTTCACAGTAATACAAAGAACAAGGAATGAGTAGCAAAAATCACAACAATAGTCATTGTGTAGTGAGGAATACTACACAGAGTTTGCGTAGCGAGGGGAGTTTGCACATGATTTGCGTAGCGAGGGAACTGTTTGAGTAGCAGAGGATTTTGAAGCTTGCTTGAGAGGTCATGGCTTATGCACAGGTCGAGGGTGCATGCAAATGGAAAAAAAGGTGGCAAAGATGCATGCACGAGTGGATAAGGAGCGGATTTGAAAAGGAAAGTACTCGTTTATAGATGATAGAACTTCCCAAGCCAATTCAAGAAACTTGTGCAACGAATTTGACTAGCACGCACATGTTTTGAGTTTTCCAGTGGTACAAATAACATGAGACGTGATCATTATCCCTTTTCTGACCTCATCAGATGTGATGATGAACAATGATACCTTTGACCTGACCTTCATCCCTAACCTATGACTCGACTTTGATACATAATTTCCTATTTTGTGACATGATTTCAAACTAGGAAAACAAGGATCTTTACAAATCTTTCATTATGATGGACTTTTATACCCCTTTGATTCCTTGTTTTTCATGATGGTGTATTATGAAATAGACACAAAACCTTTTGACTCAGACCTATGACTTGACTCTCCTTTGACATGCATATTTCCCTTTATTTGATCAATGAACTAAGGGTTTTAAATCATGTCATGAAACAAAACACACTCACTGTGACTCATTTAGGAATTCCTTGGTCTATCTAAGCATGACTATGAAAACTTAGAAAAAAACTTTAACCCTACACCAAAAAACAAAGATGCTCACATTAATTTTGACGGATTTGCAAGGAAAGGCCAATCATTTAGAGATTTTGTGATGTGCGAGAGGCATAGCTGTGCAAAGGGCGGATATATGGCTATTGCAAAATCCATTTGGAAAGTAAAAAGGCTCGTGACAAGCAGATTGTTCAAATAGTTTGCATACCTGGGATTAGGACAAGGTGAAGAGTAGGATGCCAATTTGCTAAAACATCTTTTACAAATATCAGATAACTTTTGAATAACAATAACCATAGTAAAAATCCATGGAACATTTTACAGATAGGAAACATATTTGCTTGGGATTGTTTCTAGATGTGTGGTGTTTCCTTCTAAATCAAAGCAAATCAATTTATTATAAATCAATCATCTGTTTTGCAAATTACGTCTCTTGTCACAATGACAAATGCATAACTATTGGAAATGCCGAGGTGGGGGGAGGGTGTCTTGTGCAAGTTCTCTGCATAAGGATTAGAAACAAATCATCTTAAGTACACCAAGTATAACTATGCCGGGTGGATGAGAATTGTAGACTTTTGACCCTTGCGCTGGGAATTCATGCAACTTTTGGTCTGGAGACTGACATTCACAAAGTTTCTTGCATAGAGAATTGTGCAATTGGTAGAGTAATGTAATCAAAGCTTCCACATAGGTGTATACTACATAGAGTCGGTACTTTGTCTATTTATCACTTGGTCTATATTCAAATCTTGTGTAGAGAAATGATACATCTAGTCTTCCCGCACTACCACAGTTCCACATTTGGCATCATGTTTGATAGTGGGTGTTGTATGCATAATGCAATTACTTGGTTTCATTCGTATTTGCATTGACATTGGTGTAGTGTTTAAACAAACTAGTTCTCACTTATCAATTGTATTGCTGGATCAAATGGTTGAATGAGATATTCTTGATGTGAAACATATAAAAAACGTTTTTTGTTACTTGCATATTGTCCAAAGATAAATAGGTTGCAGTGATGTCATTGCATCAATGACAATAGCAAGATTCACATCGGCCAGAATGTCTTTTACACGTATATCGACTACCTTTCCAATAAAAATATCAATAATAAAAAACCATCGAGTAGTGTACAGATAAGAAACACATTTTCTTGCAGTGCTTCTAGATGGGTGAAATTTCTTCCTGAATTAGAGCAAATCAATTTACGATAAATTAGGGATCCATGTTGGAAACCATGTTTCTTGTGACAATCATCGATGCAAAGCTATTGAAAATGTGGAAGCCTGGAAGTGTAGCAATGCAGGAGAGTGGCCAGTGTCGGCTCTCTGTAGCAGGCTTAACAAATAGACTACCTTAAGTGCACCAACTATATCTATGAACATACGGCAACACTCCGTGCCGCGATTTCTAGTGCAGGTTAGTAGTGGCAAAGGAATATGGCTAGAACAACCAACACTATGAATTTTCAATGCTTGTGCAGAGAATTCATGCCAGTTATTTTTGTGCAATTTGGTAGTTGCTATTGCAAAATCTCTATCCAACATCGAAAGTGGCGAAGCAAGAACAATTTTGAGTAGCAAATTATTGAAAGACAAATAGATTGCAACGCTGGTACTACCCCAAATGCAAGAGAAAGATGCCAATCCAGTAAAGTGTCTTTTAGACATATATCAACTACCTTTCGAGTAGGAATAAGCATAGTCATAGACCATCAATCAGTTTGTAGAAAGCATTTCATTTTCTTGGCAGTATTTCTAGATGCATTGCCTTTCGTCCTAAGGGGGGGCAATGAATTTGTCATAGATCAATGGCCTAATTTGGAAATTGCATCGCTTGTCACAATGGTGGATGCCAGAGTATTGGAAATGCAAAATTGTGGAAGTATAGAAAAGCGTGAGGATGTTCGATGTAGGTTGTCCCCACAAGTATGAAAAATAGAGGGTCTTAAGTACACCGAGTATAACTGTGCAAACTAGATGGGGATTCAAAATAGAATGAGTGAATGCTTGTTCTATTTTTAGTTCTTGTGCATGATTCTGAAGTTTCGAGCCTTGGGCTGAGAATTCATGTCACTTATGGTTTCACATTTGTAAAGTTGGTTGCATAGATGCTTGTGCAATTGGCAGAGCGATGCCACCGATACTTCTGCATAGATATATAGTGCACATACATGATGCTTTGTCTATTTAGCACCTGGTCTATATTCAAATCTTGTATGGATAATGGTTAAGTCTGCTCTTTGCGCACCGCCACAATTCTGCATCTTGCATCATGTTTGATAGTGTGTGTTCCATGCATAATATAGTTACTTGGTTTATTCATTTTTTCATTGGCATTTTATTTGCAGTGGTTATAGATGCGTCTCGTTTTGCACTAAATCAGAGTAAATCAAATAATGATAAATTGGTGACCTATATTGCAAATTATGTCGCTTTTCACAATCAGGGATGCAAAACTGTTCGAAGTGCGGAAGCGCGGAAGTGTAGCAACGTGGCTGGATGAGTCATGCACTTTCACTGCGCAAGCCTTAGAAATAGACCGTGTTAGGTAGACCGGGTATAGGTATGAACATGTTGTGACACTCGGTGCAGGAATGTCTTAGGAATTTTGGCGGCGACAGAGGAATATCGCTAGAACAACAAGTACTATGTATTTTTAATGTCTGTACAGAGAATTCATGGCACTTATTATAGTGTGGTTTCTCACGAGTTGTTGCAAAAGCTTCATCCAACCTCAAAAGAAGCAAAGTAAGATGGATTTTGACTAGGAAAGTATCCATTACAAATAGATCGTAGACCTGGCATTACCCAAAAACCAAGAGCAGGATGCGAGTATGCTAAGTTGTGTTTTACACATATATCGATTAGACCATGGATAAATTTACAGATAAACAACACATTTTCTTCGCGTTGCTTCTAGATGTGTCGTGTTTCGTCCTAGTGCGTAGAATTTAATGATAGTGTGTGTTGTATTCATAGTATAGTTACTTGATTTTATTCAAAATTGCATTGGCATTGGTGTGGTGTTTAAGCAAAACAATCATATTTTATCAGCTGTGTTGCTAGATCAAATCGTTGAATAAAATATTATTGATGTCCATCATTTATGCAAAAAAAAATTAGTGGTTGGTTGTTATTTTTCTTTTTTAGGCATGGAGTAAATTGGACAAGGGCTATCTCAGAAACTATATATATGAAAAAGTAATCAAAGTTAAACAAAGACAAAAACAAGGTATGCTTTTTCAAGATTGGTTTTTTTTAGGTTAATTCATATATATATATATATATATATATATATATATATATATATATATATATATATATGGATCATTCTCAAATGGTCTGCGACTAGGTTTTCCCTGGCCGCAGACCCCTCGTGCTTCTCTCCTGTTGCCCGGGTGCGGGTTCTTCTGTGGCCTCCTTCACCCTAAAGACACTTTCTCCCCGACGTTACTCTCTATTCTTTGGTGTCTTTCTTCTCATTTTATCCATGCGAGGCATATCCTTTCTCCCCGATTGTTTGTTCTTCGTGCAAGGCTCAACCTCTCTTTGGTTGATGGCGACGGTTAGTAGCTCTAGCAACAACTCTCCTGGTGATGCTGCGCCTGTCCCCGGGCCTTTCGCTTTCTCTGACCGAGTCATGTACTCGGATCCATCCCTCTTTCGGGTGGTTCTGCGATCACAACGATTGCTTCTTCCATTTCAGGATGCAGTTTGCTTGCGGGTGCATCTGTGGGGGTGCTTCCTGGGTTTCTTTTCCCAGATCTGTTGTTTCCAGGTGAGGCAACTCCTTCGTGGGAACGTAGATATGGGGTTGGGTCCTAGGGTGGGTTCTTCCACTTTTATCTGCTCTTGGTTTGCAGTTCCTCTCTCGGGTTTCTTTGGTTGTTCAGGGTTTGATGTATGCTCAGATTTGAATCCTATTGGTGGCTATCGATGTCTCCTCTCCTCCAACTGACATGGGTTTTTCTAGAGCTTTGAGGTCCTGTCTTGGGCGTGTGGTGTTTTACAATTTGGCACTTTGAGGTCCTGTTGAGAGGGCATGCATTTTCTGGTCTCACGTTGGTCAAGGTCTCCATCGATGTTGCTTCTTTCTGGTCTTGATGATATGAGGATTTCATACCTCTCTGACCTGGTCCTTTCAGCCTCTTGGGTCTATTTGGGATTGCATATTTGGGGTCTTTCCTATTACGGGATCTCTAGTCTGGGATTTTTTTTGGCCCAGTTGGGGTTTATTATCCAGTTCTTGCTTCTTCTTTTTTTCTTTATGACATTCTAGACAATTATTGTTCCCCTTGGGATGTTTCTACCCATGCTTGGGTCGTGCTAAATGCACCTACAAAATGTAATTTTTTTATCTCCGGATGAATAGAATTACGCCTTTTTTTCTGAGGAAAAAAATAAAAAATAAAAATAATATATATATATATATATATATATATATATATATATATATATATATATATATATATATATATATATATATATATATATATATATATATATATAGGCGTAACTCGAGCATCATCTGAATGACAAAAAAGTAAACTGAACAAAATCATGTTTTCATATTCTTTCTACATATTTAGGAAGTTCTTGTTTCTGTGTTGGATCAAGAAATTGTGTGGGGCATTGCAAGTAGTTGATGTAGTAGATATTCTTGTCACAGAGAAAATACAATATTGACAATTTGCATTGTTTTTGCATTTCACTGCATTGATTTGCATTGCTGTTTGATTTGTTCGATGCACATTACATCTAAAAAAACACCAGTGTTAAAAAGGACAATAGAGAAAACAAAGAAACATGGAACAAGAGTTACAAAGGTGCATTTTTCTAATTTCACTGGTGTACTATTCATTTGTTGTCCATTAACATTGTGTATTTCATGCAAATTGGACATAAGCGTTTATTTACGCATTCATTGGGTTTGGTTTACTGCTTTCACATGAAAATGAAATAGAACAATTGCAGGAGAGAAATAAGTAACAAGCAATGTAGGAGAAGAAACTGAAGAACAATGTCCCAAGAGAAGGTACGCCTCTAACAATTAGACAAGAAACAACCTTTTTTTGTGACTTATATGTAGATGCAATAATATATATCGACGCTGTATAGTATTGTGTATAATCGAAAGTGCAAACTGCATCGCTTGCTATCATGTCAGTAGTAAGTTGTACATCCAGTGTTTGTCAAGATTTGATGTCCACAACTCCAAGTTATGTGCATATTCAATGTTTTGTGATGAGGTGAACAAATTGTGACCAAAGACTATATATGAAATACACAGACGTGCCAGTCCTCTGTCAGATGTGAATAGACATTGTGTTGGCCGGAATTGCATTGACGAAGTAAAAAAATATATAGCATTAAAATAGATAGCCATTGAATTGAGAAAATACGTGCTATGTTGAAAAACAAAGTCAGAATTTGGATTATTTTCATTTAAAAGAACAACATATACAAATGCACAGTAGTAAATTTCATAGAATTGTGCTATATACTTTGCTCATTTGAGCAATGGTTGCATGGCTGTCATCCATAGATTCTGTGTTGTTAATATGTGCTTTTCATGTGGTTTAACGCTTATCTGTTAACAACATCGCTTGATGCAGTTGGTACAACAAGAAGAGAAAGCGAGGATTGTGTTCACATCTGATGCACGATGAATTGCTTTTCCAGAGATTACTTTTTGTTACAGACTTCTAGCACTAAAATTTGGTTCTTAGCAAGTTTCAAACGCTATTGGCTTGGTAGTTCTTGGCTCATGTCATGTTGGTTGGTTAGAAAGATGCTATATTAAATTGTGTGCATTGTGAATGTTGTTAGGTTGGATACCCACACATTACTTGAGTAAGTGCAAATAATCTATCAGGGTTGTTGTTACAGTGCGAGACAACCTTTGGAATCAATAAGGTCGTCCTAGAAGTAGCAACTCAATTTGGTGTACATTTGTCTAAGTTGACAACGTCTCTCTGCTTTCACTTTGTCTGGATCGATGAAGCATGGGCGTGCTTCATATTGTATTTCAGAAATTGAAGCAGTGGCTGGTCCAAGTGTTGTAGCTAGAACTTTGTCCAGTTACTCGAGCACTTGAAAATTGCAGGGATGGGATAATTATTGCAATGGACAAGCCCAATGTCATCCTCTTGTCTAGATTAGCTTGGTTGATCACCAAGAAAAGGAGGACAATTGTAAGACATAGAGGCGGTAGTCCAAAAAATACGTCTGCTGAGTGCAACAAAGGTGTTGATCCATGGCAAGATGCGCACCAAATGTTGACAGAGAGAGTTGGTGAACTGCAGGAACTTCGAAGCACAATTCAAGCAACTATTTGTCAATGTTAGGAATCTTGATCATTGACTATACGCTGACTCCCCTTCCTAACAATTTCCTTCTCAGTTCGAGCCGACATGAGAATGAGATAGTGGGACTGCATGTGATTTGCATGGACTGTTGCCTGTAGTAAATCACATGTTTGCTAGGAGAAGCCATGGATGCAAGGACTTTGCGGCTGAACTGTGATTCCTGGAATAAATAGACTTGATACCTGGATGACTAGTACAACTTCTCAATTGACAGTGAGTGGAAGTTCTATTCATGGATAAATGCGAGTTGGATGGAAATACTATGGCCCTGGAAAATTGTATAAATTGTTCAAAAGATAAGCGAGAATTTCCATAGTGATGTTCTTGTTTTCGGCCTAGGTCCATGCACCAGTGTTCATGTACTGATAGGTTACATTTCAGATCTACATTCCTTTGATGCCATATGAAGTGTGAACGATTCACTGTACTCTTTGTTTCCTTTTCCCAATGTCGGGTGATAACTATGCACATGTGTTGTACGTGTGTGATTTGGCTATATCAGATTGCTTGACACATCGATAGTGCAAAACAATCTGTAGTACTTGTATCACCTATGAGAGAGTGCCGTCATTTACATTGTCCTATGTACTATGCATGACTTCCTGTGTAATATGATATTTGCAAATCTATTGGCCTCTCAAGTTTTCTTGTAAATGGCTAGGTAAAGAAGATTTTGGAAACAAGTTTTCCGAGAGATGGTTACAACTTTAGTTAGTGCATCATTTGCATGGGAGATGTTCATAGCTTCAATACTAGTCATTAATTTATAGTGCTTGTCATTTGGTAGCTTCCTCCAACTTAATGTCTATGTCATATCGTTCAAGTTTAATAACGAAATTTGTCCATGGACCTTCTAAATTTTCGCTTAAGGAAGATTGTTACTGAGATACGTGTTGCATATGCTATTAGCATGTAACAATGCCATTTTCTTTTTCTATTTTCTATAGGTTTGTTTCTTTAGATGCATTTTGATAAACCTGAAACTTGTCAATAGTACATTACCAAGGTCGTATTGCTTTAAGGCCAGGTCCATAGGGCGTATTTACTAACATGTGCTTTCCTGACCTGAGTTAGTCATGGAATACATACAATGATTAGTAGAAATCATTGGAAAGCTGATAGAAAACCACAATATTTACTTCACACAAGTTCTAATTTTCCTTTGTTTTTCGCAAACCAAACTACCATAAATCACTCGGTCATCGTGCAAATTACTTGGTTGTTAGAGTTCCATAGGATCATGCAATCACTTTACCATTGTTTGCTAATTGTTGATGCATTTCAATTGCGGGATCTAACTCGAAGTATTGTGCAAATGCATATAGATCATCTAGCAAAAAAGTACAAGTTCACCATAGTGGACAATACTATGTGTCAAGGTTCATAACAGATTCTGTTACACTTGGAAAATATTTTACGTTTGTAGATATTTCAGCAGTTTAATCTTGTACATGTCATTAGAAATTTTGCAATGCTATGTGCTGTATCATGCAAAATGTGATTTTGTGTGTTGCATAGTTGATGTGCATCTGTCCTATGAAAAAAAAAAAAACATCCATGTGTCAATTTAAAAATAGTATAGAATATATTATGTGTGCTACATGTTCAAGTATATGTTGTTGTAACCAAGAGAAGTTGGACAAGAGAGAGAAGTATTAGTACTGGTGCATTGCAGACACACTCCCAACAATAGAGCCACAAGTAAATTCCTATAGGCTATTTTTTGTTTGCACGTTGCAATAACATGGTCGACTAATAGCAACATGTGCTTATGCAATTTGCAAATTGCTTTATTTAGTTCAGGCGACACATGTATACTTGGAATTGAAGCGATCAATGTTGGGGAGTTAAGTGTGATGGGCACATGTGAAGCAAGTATCTATGCACAATAAGACCAATTGGAAAGATGTGTATATAAAAGTGTGCATTTTTCATTTGGACAAGAAATACATTGACATTGTTTTTCATATTGCTTATTTTCTGCAATTGCTATTGCATGATGCAACTCCACAACTTCGACATTGTGTCAATATAAGACTTGAACAGTTGCAAAATTGGGGAGGTATTCATTAGAGACATGATGGTTGTTTACAACACATATTTGAATAAAACAAATAGATCACACAAAATCTTGCGTGCTGACATGAAAGACGAAAATGTCATGATGACAATTACATTCACTGTTCTTGCACACCTCATTAAAAGACGCGAGCAAAAGATTGTTCCCAGAGTTGGAATATCTATTACAAATTTCAAAATTATACCAAAAAGTGTTTATGACCATGACCATGGTGATTGTGATCGTGTTATATCGATGCTTGAATCAAGTGTTGTGGAGACAATGTATCCATCGTGCAAAGAATACAATTTCATACCAGGCACAATAATCAAGCAATCTTTAAGTAATATAGACATGTATCCCATCGACACTATTGGAGTTGTCGTGACCCTGGCTAGGAAAGTTGGATCACAATATAATTTGCATATAAAAGATGGAAACATAGAGGGTGAGAAAGCAATGGTATGCTTTTCCATTGTCAATTGTTTTTTGTTTATATGCTACTATGTATTAGGTGTAGCTATATGACAACAACGATATTTTATGTTTCAGCTACAACTGTTTGAGACATATGGACATTTCTTCGCTTCATTGGAACAACAATTGCAAACAAGGAAATTTCCCATTTTTCTATTTAAAAATATAACCAAGAGGAGAGATGCAAAAAAAAAGGTGTTACTCACAACACAATCAACATTTATAATAGAACTCACAACATAAGTGGTCAAAGTTCTAAAAACAAATAACTGGGTCGAAAAATGTTGTAAGTATAGATTGACAACTCTATCTACAAATCTTGTGTACAAGACTATTTGAAAACACACACACACACATCCTAGATTATTAAACTTTGTACTGTATAAACAGGTCGAGGGTACAATGATAGCTGCAAATACATATTCGAATCCATTTGAACCTGTTTGTGCAATTTGCAATTCTCCTGCATGCATATGTGTTTTGATAAAAAATGCAATGTTTGACTGTGTAAGATATAATCAGAGATGCCCTTTTGTATATAAACATTGCCTGAGTGTTGTTATACATACAATTGACAAAAATAATGTGTAGTGCACCGCCAGAGAACCTATATGGCAGGAACTGCTTCCTAGCTTGATAGACATAAAATTTGAAATGTATTTTCAAAAGAAACCCAAAACGGTTTATATGCTGCGTGATTTTCAAGTACATGGAAAATTTACATTGAACAAAGACAACGTCATGCTGCATGTAGGATAGAGAGTCGACAAGGACAATGTCATTGTGCATATGCAGTGACTTTTGTCTGTTATAACATTAATTGACTTTGTCAATTTAGGTTAGTTTTCACCTAAAATTGATTCTCTTACTCTTGACTGAAATCCCTTCAAGTCTAGTTTGATCTCTTTCATGTATTCATTTGTTTCGTTTTAAATTTTTGTATTTTTGAACCTTAACCTTAACCTTGATCTTAAAATCCTCAAAATATTGAATAATGTGTTTTTCTCAAGTCTTGCATCATTTCTCGAGTTAGTTTTAAAGCTCATATTGTATACACAATATACATATTGTATAGCCAAGTCATAAATAAACCGATAAAAGTATGCTCAAAACTTAACAAAAGGGGAGAGGGACATGAAACTCTTTTGATACCGGATTGATATCTGTCCGCTACTACTATGATTGTTTTCAGCTGCTACACAGCTCATAAGCATGTAGCACAAGTAAATGGGGTGAGAATCAAACTTGAGACTTTCTTTATATCGGTCCCATGAAACTCTTTTGATACCGGATTGATATCTGTCCGCTACTACTATGATTGTTTTCAGCTGCTACACAGCTCATAAGCATGTAGCACAAGTAAATGGGGTGAGAATCAAACTTGAGACCTTCTTTATATCGGTCTACATCCCTGTTGGCAACACAAGGCGTCCTATATTATCAGAACTATTCTCCATTTTTTTAACAAGGGAATATATCTTAAGGAAATAAACCTCCACGTTTAGCGATGTCTTCTTCCCATTTGTTATCGCACTGGTCATAATATGCAAAAAAAAATTCTCTTCCACAAAGAAAGTTTCAGATTGGGCGGTCAACAAACAAGTGTTCTGGTATGGTAGGCATCAATTGCAAGTTATATGGATGTAGGGAACAACCTGGAAATCACTATCGGAAACTTGATATAAAGATGGTTAATGCTTGCAAAAACAAATTAAATCTATTTTGCTTAGAATGTTTAAACTCTTAAAACCCTGGTTCTTGCCCATCTCTGAAGATGGAGTTTGGCACTAGAATTGATTTTGTAATTCTCACATTATTTATCACCATTTGCCCTGCATTGTCCTCAGTATGCAGCGTAGATCTAAGGTTCGAATCGATGAGAGTTGCAGTGGTGCACCTGAAACCTGGGCAGAGCCTAATTTCCGTAGCAATAAACGAGATGTCGAAGCAAAAAAGCCCTACCCTGGTGGCATTCAATGGAGGAAACTGTCTGGTCGCTGAAGAAGCCGTCAAGATATTTTTCCTAAAGCTGCATCAGAGGCCCATAATTACAAAATCAAGTGTGTGCCAACTGATCCTGATGGAAGTGACCAAACTATTGCTCAATGGAATATAATTTCTAAAGATTTCCAGACAACTGTGCCAATGTAGATATGGAACCCAATCAAATTTCTTCAAAAGATGCTGAAAATTCTAGAGGACTTATCATAAAACTAAGAACATGTGTTTCTTCTTAAGAGGTCACAAGTTCAAATCCAGAGAGATAGGGTAAAGTATGTATATTTCCATAGACTTTACCAGTAAAATCGCTGACCCTAACCTTAAAAATAGTTTATTATTATTATAATATATGTTATAAAGTGAGAAATACATGCCTATCTAACCTGACTCGCAGATTGGTTTTCTGTTACTCTGAGACAAATGATGCTGGAGAGGAACATGTTGCTAAATTTGCAGGTCTCATGGGAGCAGTGGTGTCAGATACATGATCTAAAGAAGTTAATGTAATTACAGACACAGATGAAAACGATTCTGCTAGAAGAACAACCAAAGTTCTTATGGGAATCCTGCAAGGAAAATAGATCATTCAAAGACTAGATCGCTGCTTGCACAAAAGAAGGGCGTCCTATTGAGTAAGATCCCTTTGAAGTCACTCACAATGTTCATGGATTATATAGTGGACCGAAATGCAAGCGAGCATGTGCTGCAAAAAGGGTTTGAAAATGATCCAAAGGTCGAATATTTTTCTTCAGTGGATATTCTATCGAACGGAGATTTTAGTTCAAGAAATGAGAAATGTCGAGCCCTTTAAATCAATCTTATTTGTATACTAATTTTAGTCTGCAGTTCCACATTTTAAAAGGCGCAAATCTACAACAGATCCAATATTTAAGAGGGTTTGTTTAAATCAATCTTATTTGTATACTAATTTTAGTCTGCAGTTCCACATTTTAAAAGGCGCAAATCTACAACAGATCCAATATTTAAGAGGGTTTGTTAACTATGGATTAGGAGCGTCCATATTGAAAGAGTTTGGTTGACTTGTCCAAACATATTTTATTATGGTCTCTATGAGCAAATCAGGGATCTATATGTATCCAAGTTTATTATTCCTTCGAGAAAAGTATGGATACAGAAGCAGCTTATCATTATAATGCTATTTCTGGAAGAAAATCAAGAAATATTTCAAACAACCTTATTTTATTTATTTTGGCAATCAATTCCATATTTTAAGGCATCAATTTAGCAATCATTTTCAGAAATGAAGTAGCCATTTAGCATAGAGGAAGTTAAAAGCAACAACAAAGGAAAAAGTTGTGGGTAGATTATGAAATAATTTTGGTAACAAGGACTATGTCCTTTGCAGTGAAGCTTGTAAGGCTATTGCAATTTTCTTAGGCATGTAGGATCAATCTATGGATTCACATCTTGTTCTCAATAGAACCTTGTCTTTCTTTCTTTTTCAATTTTAAGATTCTCATGCTACATCTCTGTTTTCTTCTCACTATTTGAATGTAATTGCAAACAACAAATTTGGTACGACTACCACTTCCATTCACAAATTGTAAATTGCATGTTTGATTTGTGTATGTTGAAGATAAATAAAACACAATAGGTCTTACAACTGATTTTATCATCTCTATTTTGCATAGAGTATTTATGCAGATAGAGAGTTGTAGATTATAGGAATTTGAGTCAATATCAACCCTGTTTACTGTACATTCTATTAGCATTGGAAGTCACCTTTGGATTACATTGAAGGTAAGCCCAGTACCCATCAGAGTTTTTTGGTGGATGTTGGTTTTATATGAGTGGAGGTCAATGGACAAAACTCAATATATGAATGATGTTCAACACAGAACTGGACAAGAAATGCACAGGGAAGTGAGGGCCACAACTAACTTCAGTCATTGAATTGAGTTTAAGTGTGAGCAGAGAGAAGACTTAGTAAGAAATGTGGACAAGACTGTTATGGGCATCAGGCCTTCAAGCAACTTGGTGAAGAAAAACTCATACTCAAGATCACTCTTAAGCTCAAGCTTCAGACACTGAAATATGTCCAAACAACACAGTCACAACAACACAATGATCAAACCTACATCACCACGCAACTATAACAACTCGATTGGATCCTCCATGCCCGAGTCATTCAGTGTAAGAGGGGAAAAAATCACAAGGAAGCTGACTAAAACTGGTCACGATGCCGCTGCAATCAAACCTACATTACAACAACATAACAACCCTCGACTGGATCCTCCATGCCCGAGTGTTTTAGCACAATTTTTACAAACAAATGAAAAGAGGCTGACTTCTGTTAATCTGAAAGTATCAAATCCAATACATAACCAGAGAACAGTTCTGGCATCAAAACATTGCAAAATAAGGAGCTCTGATAAACCCGTTGGCGACCATAACAAAATATTAAAACTATCTATTTATACTCAAAACAGTCCCTAACTATCATGAGTGTGATCTGATCACTACAGTCAAAGCATTGCATCCGAGCAGTCTTCTTTCAGACTGCGCATGTATCCCTCTGTCAGACGTGAGCTCAGATCGACATGGTTTTTGCAAGGAAATCTATCCATAGGGGTACCACGAGCTGACGATTTAGTCCCCACGATCGGGCCTTCCATGCCTTCCATTTATGGAGTGATTCAAGGTTTCAACCACCAGCTCCACTTTCATTAACTGCCTTTTCTCAGGATTGAAATGTGACTTAATTCCCAAGGGCGCGACCACACACTGCTCTCGGATAGGACGCCATATAAACACGTGATTGCGGGGCCTCTCAAAGGTGTTTTGGGTTCACACCACTTTTGAGCCCGCAATCCACCACCTTTCACCATGTATTAATTTTTCCAAACCATGGTTTCGATTGCGAGACCGCTCAAGAAAATTATCGCCTGAGCATGTTGCATCCCCGCAATGAACTATGGGCATAGATCTGGTCCCGATCCGAGATCTGGGTGCACCTTCTAGATTTAGCGCAACTGCTAAGATTAACAACTCGCTAACTTTAGAATCCGCCAAACTATGCCCCGGGGGGGAACACTACTTTTGACGTTGAACAATAACACCTCCCGGAGGATGATCTAACGTGGTGGCCTGACGTCACCATGCTGATGTGTCATGAAAGTGGAGTGACACGTGTCACTAAGGAAGAAGCGAATGATATGCCCACAATTGCTTGGACTGAGTGCCACGTATCATTGTTGAATATGTGCCAAGTGTCACGACCGACGATTGCGCCAGATGTCCATACTGATGATTTCCCAGTATCCTCTTAAATCAACGACTGAGGTCTCCTTCGGGTCTCCGAGCTCCGTGAAAATCAAATCTCAAACCTCACTTACCTTTTGTGCTTTTACCCGGAGTTCTAGATCTGGCGACGCGTGGCTCTTGGATCAACGGCTAAGATCCCTTCGGGTCTTTGGGCTCCGGGAAAATCAAAACTCAAATCTCACTTTTTCCCTTTCGCTTTCCTCCAAAGCTCTAGATCTGGCGTCCGGTGTCCATTTGAATTTGACGGCTGAGGCTTACTTCGGGCCTTCGGGCTTCGGGTGTTTTGAAAGTGAAACATGAAAAACCCCCGAAGTGAAGGATCTGCTGCCATGTGTTTCGACACTTTGGGACTTCAACCACTTCGGGACTTCAGGCGCTTCGACCACTTCGGGAATTCGGGCACTTCGGTGCTTTGGGACTTTGGGAGGCACTACCGCTAAGATCAACGACTCCCTGCTGATTTTGAGATCAATGGTCCATTATTGCTTCAAGAGTTCGGGTTTTAGACCTTTGACAAACAACTTTAACAATATTTTGAGCCCTCGATTCCCGTGAACCACCAATATGATATTCTCAGGAATGTCTGTCGCTGAAGCTGATCTCGCCTGTTGCTTGCATTTCGAGCTCGAAATGGACTGCTCTGAA
This sequence comes from Picea engelmannii, assembly GCA_009831015.1. Taxonomy (NCBI): domain Eukaryota; kingdom Viridiplantae; phylum Streptophyta; class Pinopsida; order Pinales; family Pinaceae; genus Picea; species Picea engelmannii. The sequence goes on along the minus strand of ML777770.1, from coordinate 289,826 downwards.
TGCTGCGCTTTGACGTTTCTTATGCAGGCTGCGAACTTGGACAACCTGCTGCCCTTGACAACTATATGTGATAACACCTTCAATGTATACATGTTTAAGGACCTACACGTTACTTTATCCTATTTATTTTGTTGGATTTATTTGAATTCCCAACAGATCCATCTTCTTCATCTCAGGATTGATAGAGATTTCTTTTTCCCTCTATTATGTTTGAGATTTAAATGTCCTCTTATTATTCTTCCGCCTATCATTTATAACTTTTGAGCTCTGTTGAACTAGGCTCCATGCCCAATGGATTAGGCCTATGATTTGAAATATTTAATTTTTTTTTATACCAGTATGTTGTCATTCTTATCATATCTACCTTGTTTATCCTTTTCTTTACCTTTCAAATATGGAAACCTATGTTTAATGATGAAAGCTGCTACTTAGTGACAATGAGCAACCAATAGTTTTAAATCACATGAGAGATCCCTCTTTGGTCCAAGAGCCAACTTGTGGCCTAAAGTTGGTTTAAATATGTCTATGGCATGGTTTCTAAGAAACCAAGAACCATATCAAGTTACAACATTGTCTACTGCTCTTCAATTTCTTTGTGCAGATACTATAACTATGATCTAGTTATTTATTTATTTATTTATTTTTTATTGAAGAAAATGCTGATGCGTAATATCATATACATCGTATATACATATTTCCCATGTACTTATTGAATACCAACAATAGTGTATGCATTGAGTCAAATGTATTTGCTAAACATTGTTAGCATTGCAATATCGTTCTATTGTATTCTTTACAATTCGATTATGTCAAAATTTTGATGGACATTGGACTAGATGTTTAGATGTTATTGGTCATCTCATTGCAACATTGATATATTGTTACAAGAGATAGATTGCAATTGGAACATGTTTTGTTTTTCGATGCTTCAAGTATTGTGGTTTCTATGGAATTTGTAACCCAACCTTGGTATCTTTAGTGAATTTGATGTTGTTTGGAAATGCAATATGCATCTCTACTATCAGTGTCAGAAATTGCTGCTAAAAATAATTTCACAATGTTGTTGTACAAGAAATCACAATCACATTTGTTCTTCTTACATGTATTGATATGCATCCGTATATTTCCTTGCTGGTTTGAATATATATTTTTTACTGTTTCATCTGGTGCAACTAAGAATAGAACATACAATAAAGCTTTTGCATAAAAATCAACCTAGGAATTTTGTTGCTTGCTTATTGATTATAACATGGCTTGCAATGATCCATGTGGTTTCCATTGATTTAAGCAACTTAACTTGAATTTATATTATTTCTATTTCTTTTGTGTCTATGATAAATGTCTCATACATAAACACTAAGAACAATGTTCTAATTGACCTATATAGAATCAAATGCAATCAAACTTAAAAAAAAAACACATTGTTATATTGTTGCATTAAACCAAATATTTCCCTTATTGTGCAACACATATGTCCATACTCATATGGAATTAAATAACAAACAAGAAACCTGGTAAATCATAGACGTTTAAACTAAAATCTATATATGGCACACATTTTCCACAACTTTCCCACAACTATAAACAACCAACAACTATAATAGCTTTTGCTAGTCGACATTACGTTCAACCCTAAATGTACATATACATGTAATCAATTAAAATGCAACTTCCACTGGGTTCAATACATCACAAATATATGTCATTTTTCAAGTATCTAAAGTATTAGGAGTGTGGAAGTGAGAGATCGCAGTGCAATGAATTGCCTAATTTCTCTGCACAATTCTTATAAAATAGAACAAATATAATGTTTTTGGGGATACACATCTGCATAATGCGAGATGACTAAACATATGGATGCACAAAATCCAACAATGTTCGGGTGTGCATATGTGCTTTGTGACCAGAGAAGTTGCAAATAAATTGTACTCTTGCAAGTACTTGAGACATCTGTGTAGATTGCATTGGTGATGGACATGTGAATTTGTGCATTGCAAAGATATGGTGATTTTAAACGTGCACGTGAAACGTAGCAAATTGCAAGTGAAAACGTATCTAGTTTGGAGTTTTTCAAAAGAAAGGAAGCTTTTTGGTCATCATAGCTCATGTACCCGTTACTGTAGTACAAAATTCTAAATGCAAATCTTGAGTCAAATTCTTTTGTCAACCCAATATCTATTTAGATTATGCTCTAACATCCCACACTTTCATGCATTTTTGCATGGGTTGAGAGATAAAGTGAATAATCAATATTCTCAATAAAAACAACATACTTGGTGGTCTTGATGTGCAATTTCATTTAGTTTCTTGTTTCTATGAATCTTGGGAAGTTCCAAATCATAAAAATCTTAAATTAAATAATATGCAATGGATGCAGTCATGCTAGATTGTCACGTTCCTATAGGTTTATAATGCAAGTAGGGTTTCTTCATTGATTTTAAAGTATTTTGATAGAATTATTGCCCTTCAACAAAGGCCTCAAGATCTACAACAATTTCTTCTTTTCTAATGAGATATATAATGAACATGACTCCCATGGTTAAGAAGGATTTGGGCATGCTCAAAGTATGAATATAAGTTGCAATGCTCATGCATCATATGGATAGATAGATTACATCCTCTCTTATATTGGTGTTCACAAAAATGTTTGATTTTGTGATTATGTCCAAAGTTTTATATTGTCATTTCTAACACTTTGAAATTCCTTCAAAGAAAACATGGCTTAATGATTATGAATTATTATTATTATTAATGTATATATAATCCATCAAAAGGTTATATTTGAAATTAAAAAGTATGTTTATTATTACTTTCTATTGAAATATCAACTTATCTGTCTCGTGGTGAATTTTAACATTTTAAATAATTAGAAGGGCAATATTTTATTTAGATTTTTTTTTGAAGTGTGTACCTAGTTTACTCTTGTCAATTGAAGTACAACTATTTTTTCAACTTTTCATGGTGGAAGGGTTGAGTGAATTTATGTCCTTCAACTTGAAATTAAGAGTAGCCCTTCAAATTTGATCACTAATTGCATTGATATAGTCAACATTAGTTTAATTGAAGTTTATTATGACCAAGTCAATGTAGCTCATAATTAGTAATGCCAATATAAAATATGGAGATGCCAATACACTTATGTATGTCGAGATTGAGTCAAGTCGAAATAAATAAAAAATATTTCACAAATCCACATTGAATCCCATTGTCAAATTTGTTTTTTTAATATGTGTTTTTTTTTTCCAAGAAAAAAATCATACTTTTTATTTCAGTATAAAATCGAAAGTACATTCCAAAGGTGCAAGAAGCACAAAATAAAAAAGGCCTAAAAATATCCTTTCATGTATCTGCTAGTTTTCTAATGAGATAAACCAAAATGCCTATTTGTTCCATGAATATTTCAAAATAACTATTCCACCAAACCGATACCTAAAAAAGAAGAGAGACAACAAAGAGAAAAATATTGTTTATATATAAAAAAACCAACTAAGACATGACTCAAAAGTTACTGAAATTGAACTCTTGTTTGACGATGAATGTACCATCCTTGTACTCATCCAAATGAAACATGTTGATAGGAAGGACAAAAGCCTCCTTGGAGAGGGTGTCTGCTCGACGATTATGTTCTCTAAATACATGAGAAAAAGTAATGTTCTGGAATTGAACCAAAACCTCTTTCAACTATTGAGCAATGTGCAATGAGCCCCAGATTGGAAATTCAACTCTTGTCCTACATCCATTAGATAACCAATTCAGAGTCTTCGAAGACCTGAAGGCATATGACATTTCTTAAGATAACAACTTTTAATAATGCAAAAAGTGCATTAAAATCTCCCATATTGTTTGTACCAGATCCCAATTTTGCTTTTCCAGAAAAAGAGTGTCATAAATAGATATGTAGAGTAAATCCTAGTCCATAGAGTTGTCTCTCGTCTTGGATGGCCCCATAAAAAAAACCCAAGATTTATCACATGCTCCTCCATAGCCCATAGAGTTTTTGATTCGTGCAGATTGTTGTGCAAATGTATTATAGATAATGCTCAAATTTCAACTTGAACTAGGGAGGTGAGGTTATCTTTGAATAGGCATTTATTGCAAGCCAACTAGATGCCCCAAGCCGTGACAATTGGGAGATCTCTGAGATGTTTTAGGGTATGTCTCTAAAAAGAAACCCTATAACATTCCTTAACATTATGTTTATTCCAAATATCTTAACAATTTACCTAGAGCTCCAGATGGTCCCATACCAGTTTGGTATAAGGGCATCGTAGAAATAAATGGAAATAATCTTCAACCACTTCTCGACAAAGACCACCGAAACCAAGGTCCTCGAAACCCCTCCTTTGCATCTGATCCCAAGTAAGCACATGAATTTTAAGAGTTATCCAGAATAAAAGTATTCCTTTTAGGGGTGCCTTTGATTTCTGATTTTTTTTGAACCACGAGGAATTATTCTCCAGATTAGCCTCATGCATAGATTTATAACCCATTCTTTCCATGTACTGACCCCTTGTAGCATTGTAATCCTACTCCAGATTGTCTTCCCCTTCCCTTATTCTAATATTATATTTTTTAAGTTCAAAAGTAAAATTACCCCGCGAATTATGCCAGGCCACATCTGTAACACACCCAACCTTAAACTTGCTGGGTCATGCCACACAGAAACTCTTACAGAACTTTATAAATTGTAACATCCCCAGGCCTGGGCCATGTCNTATATATATATATATATATATATATATATATATATATATATATATATATATATATATATATATATATATATATATATATATATATACACACACAAATACACATATTCTGCAAATACACATATTCATGTGAAAATAACGGTAAAATGTATATGCATCATATGCAAGCAAAACCCACAAACATAAACACATGTAATATACACATCATGTAAATTCATACACAATTGATACTTATCTTTTATAGAAGACCACCAACTTCATGCAGACCTTCCACGATCCTCCCAACCTTAGACCATGCTACTCAGAACTCTCACCAGTGGGTCACCCTCGAGCTGGGACTAAACTCCACCCGAGTAAAGGGATTCCTAGCTAGGTTGAGACAAATAAGACAACATGAAGGATTTCATCCCGGAATCCAACTCAAGCTAACAACCTACAACCTCTCATTCCCCACATGCCTATCCCACCCCAGGAAGTGTGCCCCTTCTCTTCTCAACGATCATTCAACTACCCCACTTCCCTTCCAAGGATTCAACAATAAGCTAGACATGAAGTCTTAGAGCACTGTAGCTGCCTTTGGGCTCCCTCAGGAAACCACTTTCCCAACAATTCTCTCACATGGAGATAGTTTCTCATAGGCTTGACAACCCAATTCTTCAATCCACATGCCTAACAACCCGCCTATTCAATCCCACAGGCCTCACAACCCACTTTTTTAGTCCATAGCTTAAGTCAACCAGTTACAAGTAATGGTGAAGACCGAAACAACATTCAACTAATGCACAAGTGATAGAAACAACAACATTCAGGGCATGGAACAGATACTTCTCATAACATAAAGGTACAACATTGGCTCAGGTAAGTACAGGTGGTCCATGCATCCCAAAAGGGATATGTGTTACTACTGATGACATGAAAGTACAAGAATATCTCAAGACTGTGTACAGGATACAGGGGTGCGTGAATGATGCAGAGGTCGACTGATGGGGAGGATGGCTGAGTGCGTGAATGGATGAGTGAGTGGGAAATTGAATGATTTCCCCACCTTTATTTGCATGCGCCCTTGATGACACATGGCTCTCAAGGAGCTCAGTTCTCTCCACTCGTAATTCATTCTTTTTCCCATAAGAACTTAGGATAAAATAATTATCCTCACCATAGTTTTTAGGAATAATATTATAGTATTCCTTTGGCAATAACCCCTCTAGCTTATCCCCCTTTCCTAAACTCTTATCCCCTCCCTTTCCCTTCATAGTGGAGTTTATTCCTCCATACTCTTTTATTGTGGTTGGTCTTCATGAAGCGATGTATTATATTAATGATATGAGTGTTTACATATACAAAAATAGGTTGACTGACCTTTAACATCTAGGCTCTCCATCCTAATCATCACATAAGCCTCCAAGCTTATAATCACCTGGCTCACCAGCCTATAAAACATGGTTACGATTCAACTGGGGCTCGGTCTTGGGGTATTACAACATCCAATCCAATATTAATCATAGAGAGTCACCCTTGACTCCAAACTGTGGTAATATCCTGACTAAAAATCTTATTAAGAGTGCATATACCTCTCTCATAAAGGAAAGCAATAATATTTGCGGGTAGAAAAATACTTGGATTACATCCAACAATCACATCCATGCCGATGCCAACTTGAGAGCCTGATTTAACAAGCCAAGCAAGATGATCGCCTACCATAGGGAAGGCCTGAGATATAGCTTTCCATTGATTTGACGAATTTGCGGTAGTCTTCTGACGAGTACAGATCCAATTTATAATTATCCTAGGACTAATATATTTAGTGATACTAATTTGTCACCACAAACTATCACGAGTAAGGAAGACCCATAAAGACTTCCTTGCCAATGCTTTCTTGAATCCAAATACATTCTTTAGTCCCTAATTGCCTTTGGCTTTGGATAAAGCAATCTATTTCCAGCTAACAAGATGTGACCCCAGGTATTCTGCAGATCCTTTCAGATTTCATTAAGAATACCTTTTGGAATAAGCGCTAAGGGATGTCAGTACACAGGGATCGCTTTGAGGATTGATTTTATGAGAACAAGTCGACCCCCACGAGAAATACAACTGTTGGACCAAAAATTTATCCACTTTTCAACTTCAACAGAGGACATTTCCAATCAAAGATGCCATATTTGATGGGCTTGATATTGAAACCTAGATACTTGAACCCATCATTTAACACAAGAGCCTTGTATCCAAAAATTTCAGTCACATGTCGTCTAGTATCCAACACAATCTCTCGAAAGTATATAGTAGATTTTTCATATTGAATTGCATTCCTATAGCTTCACAAAAAGTTTCAATAATATTTTTGTATCGTTCCCCTTCCATTGCATTGCATAGACAAAATAAGAGAACATCATCCACACATAACCAATTTGTGAGGTGAATGTTTTGACCAATCAAAACCCCTTGGATGTGATTTGCTTGTCTGGATTTTATGATGAGATAACTGAGACCCTTGGTGATGAGAAGAAAATATACAGAGAAAGAGGACATTATTGACGGAAACCTCTTGAAGGCTTGAAAAAAACATAACCTACACCGTTTATTAAGACTGAGAAAGATGAAGAAATTAGACAACTCATAATCCAATTCATGAACGACAACTCAAACCCAATATGAATGAATAGGAATTTAAGAAAATTCCAAGATACTTGAACCCATCATTTAACGCAAGAGCCTTGTATCCAAAAATTTTAGTCACTTGTCGTCTAGTATCCAACACAGTCTCTTGGAAGTATATAATAGATTTTTCCATATTGGATTCCATTCCTATATCTCCAAAAAAAGTTTCAATAATCATTTTGTATCACTCCCCTTCCGCTACATTGCACAGAAAAAATAAGAGAATATCATCCATAAATAAAAAAATTGCGAGGTGAATGTTTTGACCAATCGAAACCCCTTGGATGTGATTTGTTTATCTGGATTTTATGATGAGATGGATGAGCCCCTAGATGATGGGAAGAAAAATATATGGAGAAAGAGGGCAGCCTTGACGAAGGCCTCTTGAAGGCTTGAAAAAAATAGAACCTACACTGTTTATTAAGACTGAGAAAGATGAAGGCATTACATAGCTCATAATCCAATTCATGAATGACAACTCAAACCCAATCTAAATGAGCAGGAATTTAAGAAAATTCCAAGAGACATTGTCATAATCTTTTGAGAGATCAAATTTGAGGACCGTAATGGGTCTACTTGTAGGTTTGATCGCGTGAACTCCTTCTTGAGCCAAACCTATATCCTCATGGATCAAACAACCTTTTAGAAAGCCAAATTGTTCCGATGAGATCACCCTTGAGAGGAGTGGCTTTATCCTTATTGCAATAATCTTTGCTATAATTTTGTACAAATATTTACAAAGAGAAATAGGATGGAAATCACTAAAATTTCTAGGATAGTCCACCTTTGGAATTAGAGCAATGAAAGCAGAGTTATAACTGCCGGGCATCCTCCCTGACTGATAAAACTGCTCCACAATATTGAGTAAATCAACCCCCTTTATATAAAAAAAATCTGAGAAGAATTTCACCATCCAAGCATCTAGACCTTGATTCTTATCTTTTTGAAAGGATTTTATAATACCCAATAGTTCATCTGCCATCGCTGGCTAATAAAAGTCTAAATTTTATTCATCCTTCACTAACCTCGAAAAATGTGCAAGGACCGAGAGAATATCACCAACATTCTCATGCTCATGTGCCCTGAAAAGAATCCCAAAATGTTCAACTCCCATGCTGGCTAGGTCTTTGAAGCCTTTAACTTTATTCCCCGAATCATTGAATAGTTCCCAAATCATGTTGTGGTTTTTGCGATGATTAGAAAAGTTCTGAAAGAACTTTGTGTTTTGGTCCCCCGCCTCCAACTAGAGTGTCTGAATCTTCAATATCCACTCCCTCTCCTGTTCCAAAATGAGTTTTACCCTTTACTTCTCTAGCTGACACATGTGATCCATCTGTTCTGTTGACAACCTGGAATTATATAAAAATTAGCTAATTTAGACTCAGTCTAGAGGATAAGTTGTGACCTCTGCCTCCTTTTCTTTCGGGCCCAAACAACCACCTTTTCTTTTAAGACCTTAAGGCTATGCGAAATTGTGCACAAGAAAGAATGTCCAAGTCCACTCGAAAGTAAGTCTAGTTCTCCAAAGAAAGATTATGAAATTCCTCCTCTTCGCTCTAGTGAGGATTGTACTTAAATGAAATGCTTGGCCTCTAATCTCCTGTACCAAATTCAATAAAAATAGGCAAGTGAACCAAAATATGCACTTTTCGAGATAAGTACCTCAATTTTTGACCCCAAATGTAATTTTGTCTCCACAATAACGAGGTCCTATAAACTATTGATAATGCTATGGAAAATTCATTTATTATTTTTTTTAAAAGGGAAGAGATTATTTAAAAAATATATTTTATTAGAAATAAAATCTTTAATCTTCGGTTCATCAAGAAATAACTTTTAATTTAATAGCTTCCACAAGGTTTTTTTTTTTTTTTTTTAATTAATTTACTTTTTCATGAAAAAGATTTCGAATAAAAATATCCAATGGAGTATAAAGTCTCTCGGAGGAGATCGTCTTTTACTATTTTAGTTGTTTGCTCATTATCAAAGAATGGGTTGGAGCGAATCATTTTGATGTTATTATGCTCTTTTTGGGTTCCTTTCTTTATATTTTTTTCCAGTAGAAAATTAGCTCAATTATATGAGTGAAAATATAATTTTTTTACATCTCTATGTCCACACATATGTTCATAGCAACACAAGTCCAAAGACCATGCTCATAAACAAACACATACATCCCCAGAAAGTTGCCATAGACCAGAAAGTTGCCATAGATACAAAACCAGCACGCAGGCTACAAAAAAGAGAAACAAAACAGGGCTAAAAACCCCAACAAGCACCATAAAACAAACTAAACCAGAATCCGCATGCCCCCAAAGGACCTCAAAATGTTTACCCAACACCGCACGCCCCCAAAGAACCTCAAAGTGTTAACCAAAACACCACACGCCCCTAGTGTGGACCTCTTCGCTCTGGTCCAAAACCTCTTCGCTCTAGTCCAAAACCTCTTCTTGCCAAGGAGAAAGAGGTCAAGTAGATCTAGAAAAATCGATGAGAAAACAAAAGACCTGTCACAATAAACACCCGAAGCCACCACAACCGCAAAACTCTGCCACTAATCACCACCTCGCACCCGAAAAAAATCCCTCGAACACAAAGAAGGTTGCCCAGAATGTAAGCGAGCCTCAATGTAAGCGGGCCTCACCAGTTCAGGCAAAAATGCAGGAAAACATCCCCGACCAACC
>ML777770.1:243803-279652 GCA_009831015.1 Picea engelmannii | reverse complement strand
GTACTGGCCATGATATCACTAGAGGAAGAATTTGAAAACTATAAGAGAGGGTTCATTATGAAAAATAACCCCAAATTTCCCTTGATGAGGATGACAACCTCCTTCGGATCCCAAGGAAAGATATCAGTTGATGAAGAAAGGATTGGTGGTTGAACAATCAACCACCCCCATAAATGGAAACATGGGCTATCAACCTGAAGTACCGCAGTGACCTGTAGACTTGAGCTTCCTTCTAATAGAAGGAACATGATAGGTAGACAAAAACCTTCTAGGGTAAGAGGGATACACACGAGAGAGGAGACACTAGACAAAAAAAAGAGAGAGCGTAAGCTCGCAAGGGAGATGCACAGAGCTCTCCAGCGAGTCACGAATGGAAGGCTGTGAGCTTGATGCCGAGGAGCATCTGAGAAACCTCGCCGAGGCCATAACCGAGAGAGAAATCTCTGAGTTACAAAGAACAAGACCCAAACAGAAGCGAAAATAGAGGAAGAACCCTCGAGAAGTGTGAGAATTCCCTGGTGATATCATGGCTTGGCACGGGGGTGGCCAAAGTGCTAAGAATGAATTCCTCTGGGCCTATGGTCAGGTGGAAGGACGAACACCCACAGTCAGTTGGTTGGCGACAACCTGTAATAGATAAGCGATTTCCTACCCTATGTAATTTAGCTGTAACTGTGTATGAATTGGTTATACTGCGTATGCCTTCAGGAATGTGAATGAATGCTTAATGGATATACTGTATCCCTTCTATTTCTGCGTGATTGTATAATTAGGCAAGTAAGGAATTATATGGTTCAGACATGACTTGTTCTCATAAACTCTTGAGTTTTGTAGTGTCTTAAGCTAGATCCACGAACTGTGAGCTCGTTGACCTTAGGCATAGTTGCATGTACGATGGTTTACTCACCTAGTTGTTCTGAGTCCCTTGGAGGACGGAGTTTGTTAAGCTCATGAGAGGTAGTGCATATATGCAGAGGCTCTCTACGATCAAATAGAACCCCAAAACCCCTTGATGAAGGAGCACAATAGTTGTGCTGAAGACTCTTCTAAGAGTCAAGTCCAGGAGAAAGAGTGCAAAGCTCTCAAGTCCTCCATAGCTGACGAATCTTAGGAAGGATAACGAGTTTCAAATACCGAAAGAGAGTACCCTTTTGTTTTCTAGATGAATGGAGGAGATCCTTTCGGAGGATCTGAGGTCTGTCTCGACCGTTAGATTGGAGGAAGGAACAAAGGCGTTAATACCTCGACCTCTTCAGCCTTCGCAAGTAGCAATGGGAATCAGGACTGTAGATCCAAGGACCTGTCGGAGCTCTATTGACCATCGATCTTAACCCTTGCATATGCAAGAGAGTGGATTTGACGAAGTCCTGAAAGTCCCGAAGTATTCGGAACCGTCCATCGACACAGGACACGTGGCTGTCGGTCGACGTTTCGGCATTCAGGAAACCAAAGGACAAGACCCCTCGTCTTCGCAAGTCGCGAAATCCCGGTATACGAAACTCCGATGCGCTCTGTGGATGAGCTGGTTTAGCGTGAATAAATTTCGGCATTTCAACACCCGGGAAACCCCTCCTCTTCGCAGGTCGCAAAATCCCGGTATACGAAACCCTGATGCACTCTGTGGATGATTTGGTTTAGCGTGAATAAGTTTCAACGTTTCAGCATTCGGGAAACCTGAGGGCAAGACCCCTCGTCTTCGCAAGTCGTGAAATCCCGGTATACGAAACCTTGATGCACGATTAAGAATGAGTGTCTTTCAACACCCTTAAGCTCAGGAGGGATAGTGACCGTTAGATCCAGATCAACAAGGGTCGTTGATCTCATACACGAAATCCCATATCAGAATTCGGGGATTGGAGTGACAAGATATTTGGAGTCGCTGCATCGTGAACTCCTGGAAAGATCTGGACCGTTGGATCCTAATCATTGAGGATCGTTGGATCTCATACGAGAACTCGCATATCAGAGTTTGGGTAATGGAGTGACCAATGGTTTGGGTTGCTGCATTTCGAACTCCTGGTTACTGAAATCCCGATACGGCCAGGACTGTTGGATCAGGGGGAGATTCGCAGTCGTTGATCTCATCGAAGGTAAGTATTTGGGTTTCGGGGTTTGAAGAGTCGAAAGACTTGACTCTCTTACATCGCTGAGTCGTGAAATGAGAAAGGCGCCTCTTGGCTTGGCCTGTGGTCATAACCAACAATCACATGGAGGTGGATAAGGGAAGAGCTAGCCTATGCTAGGCCCCCGTAGGAATTCGGGGATTCTATCCCTTGAAGAAGAGTGGAAATTTTATTTTTTCTGTGGTGGGTATGTGACAAATTGGTATCAGAGCATGGTTACAACACTTGGCCTACTTGGGCTCATGTACGAGTCACGTAAGGAGATATTGTTATTTTCATTTTCTCTTCAAGGAGAAGGACTGCAGAATGAAACTATAATTTGGGAATTTCTACGGAATTCCAACAAAGGAATTATATTGTTCCTTTGTCAAAATGATAACTACTCTTATAGGAGTAGGGATGCACTGATCAATATTACTGATAAGACCTGAGTATGAATAACAGAGGTGGAATAAATTATGCTATGAAGCTGCATGAGCCAGAAAAGGGACATGAACTCATTTGTTCTGTTATAGTGTGATGATGGCTACCTACTAAAGCAGTTAGAGTCTCTTGCAATTGAGATGGTTGGTTAGGTAAGAATTAAGATCCTCATGAAGAACTCCTTCATGATTTAGGAAATCTGGTAAGGACTGGTAGAATCCTTAGAAAGTTATAATTACTGCATTATTAAAAGACTAAACCCTGAGCATATAACTCCTCACAATTGAGAGGATTAATGAAAATATGTAGGGTCAGATTATCTGACCTATAATGGTTAGAATCGACAACAAGGATAATCTGTTTAAACAAGATTAAGAGGAGTCCTTTGGGACTGTTGCTAATTCCCAAGAGTGACCCTTGTTGGTTGTTCCCATAAAGAGAGGGTAACATCTATATGAGTTATGACTATGAGATTAGTCCTGTACATAACTTAAAATCTTAGAAGAGATAGCGGGGAAATTTCGTATGCCGAGTGTGCATATAGAGCATAGGGAGTGCACATAGAAACAAGCTTGTGTTAAAGTTTGAAAGCTCCGGAGGTTGAACACAGAGGATGATTCCAGAAGAGTTGATGCTAAGTTCGTGGCTGGAAGTCATTGAAAATCTGAACGGATGGTGGAATTCTCGGAGGGAGGAATACCGAAATTCCATGAATGTTAGATCTAGTAGATCAGCGGAAAAGATAAGGATGATAACCTCTCATCACTCACAAACTCAGGAGGAATAGTATCCATTAGATTGGAATCAACGAGAGTCGTTGATCTAGAGCTTCGAGGTTTCGACTATTAGGAAAATAGAAGCGAATACTTTCCTAAAGTCGCGCAAGGTAAATCATCGATTCAATCAGGGTCGTTGGTTAGCAGATGACCTGAACCGTAGATCCGGTGTAATCAGATCTTCGGGAGTCGGAGGTTTAGAAGTCAATGGGCAGAGTTTTGAGAACTTGCATGTCATGAAATCCCGACATCAAACCTGAGCCATTGGATCGAGATAGGCGGTGGATCATTGATATGACACATACACATTTTGGGGATTCGAAATAGGGAGTTAGGAGGTGAAGACTCCGCCAGAATCTCGAAAGGTGGAAAGCCGAGATTTGATCAGGACCATTGATTGGCAGAGAGATATGGACCATGGGATCCAGGTTGTAGGACCCTCATGGATCAGAAGTTTGGGAAACGGTGGACCCCAGGTTTCGAGCAAAGGGTCATGTGAATAAAAGAGCCGAGAAAACCTTAGCCTCGRTCTTTCGGGTTTTCAAATTTCGGGGATCGAGGAACCAAAGTTCCTTGCAACAGGAATCCCGAAATCGCGAAATGTGAAGCGCCTTTTAGTTCRGATCGTGGTCACCGCTGGTGGTCGCGTGAAGAGAAGGCTTGAACTAGCATGATGAATACTTACCTGTGTTCAATTGTACTTGAGTGCATGCGTTTAATGCATTGTGAAGCTTCATAATAGGAAGCCTGATATTAATACCGGTAAGGTATGAATGATATTAAACGTGCAAGTAATGCACATGTATGATGTAAGAGTATAAGTATACTAGAGGCCCAATATGGTTGCCCTAATGAGTGAAACGTGAAGCAAGTATTGCTCTTGTCCAGATTAAATGAATACTATGGAGGCCTAGCTGACTCCATTCTGGGGAGTCATGAAAGTTTTGTTCCAAATAATAGCCTGAGGGGAATGTATTCCATTTCCTCAGGAAGTACCAATATAATTAGATGAAAGGGTAAATGAGCAAAGATTCTCTCTTATCATAATAAGAGACACATGATTACGCCTTTGAGCATCACATGAGAAGGATTGTGAATGAATCTGAATTGACTGATCTTAACAGTAAAGATGCATGTAGGCTATAAAATATACCTATGGCAACTGCACATTGGCTTACGATTATGAGTATAGCTAAGTACATCGTGGATGTAAGTTAGCAAAAACCTAGAACATGTGCTGATGCATAATCTGGAATACATACCAGAAAGGTATGTCTATGTCTCTTAAAGAATGCTTATTAACAAGCTGAAGCTAATTCGAGCTTGAGGCCATCACAGATAGTGATGGATATGCAACAAGGGAGTTGCATGCCGAATGAGTTCCCGGTGGAGGAACTATGTAAGGACTTTGTTAGAAGAACAAAGTCACAACCCTGATAATTGTTGAAGGTTGGACAATGGGCTGCAAGGCCTGTCTGTATATAAGAATCCTAGATTACATTTTGAAAGAATCATGTAATTAATAGAAGACTAACAACTGAATATTGACCATTCCGATAACTGAATGGAAGTGTGAAGGATGCACATGTTCATGATTCCTTATGAGCAAAGAGTTTCTATTAAAGCATGATGTGGTATCCCAAAAAGGGTTAGGGTGAGGCCTAACCAAGGTGGCTCAAGGAAAAGAGCAGGAAGATCCCAACATGGAGTAGAATTGCAAAAGCAGAGAAGAGACAATGAGGCCTTAGAGATAACTCGACTGAGTTGAAAAGTCCCAGGCGATGTAGAAAGAATTTGAAGAAGGGGAGAGCCCTCAATTATTTCCTTGCTGTGCATTATGTTTTCTATGGGATGAGAAAGCTAGTACATTGATGAACGAAAATGTTTTGACACCATAGTGATGATGGTTGTAATACTGTGAAAATGATTGAGAACTATTGTGTTGCACTCATGAAAACATTAAGGATAGTGTGATGAAGTACATACGGATATGCTGGGACATGTCTGCAAATATTTTATTAATTTAAATGCCATGGTACTTTGATTTTAATTTACATGACGACTAATGTGCCTATGGTGTATGTCATGTGTAGAAAGAAATAAGATTGGAACTGTTGAGAAAGACAGTTGCCAATAATGAACAACCTCAAGCAGAGGGTGACCATGGGGAGGCTGCGGTCGAAAGATTGTTGATAGGACTGTGAAAATCCCGCTAAAGCACTGTTGATGAGGTAGAGATCAGGAAGAGAGTTCTAGCAGCCAAGAACCGGTATAAAGATATTCGTGCCTATGTGGCACAAGGTATGAAGGGATTTGGTAATAACCCCTTCTGAAATATTTTATTGTCTTAGTGTTATGCACGAACTTTGAAAGGTAGTTGTATGCCTTGGATACCCAAGTAAGGTATGATTTGAGAAGGAGAATTTGAATAATGGAGGTATGAACCTCTGGTAGTAAACATTGTTTGTAACCATTGGGATAATTCATGAACCGATATGTCATGAATGCATTGACCAATCAAGGAGTGCTTAAAAGCATTCATGTGAAACTTTGAGTTCTGGTATACTGATTTGGGGTCGTGATCGGCCTATAGCAGGAAGCATGGTCCTATTGTAAAAATGAATGAAAACGAATAGGCCATGTGGTGGAGAGGTTGGTTAGGTTCCAACACACCATGGCCAAGAACTTGTCATAAAGTGTGACAAACTTGAAATCAATGCAAGGGTGCATTGGGTATGGATGTGGCCACAAATGTTGGTGCATTCATTAAAATCAATTGATATCCGAATCACATTTTGAAAATTTGGTAGGCTGGAATGATGCATACGTAAGGGATGATGTATCCTTTCGCTTTGAATCCTTGAATAGATGAAATGACCTGGACTGTTAGTATACTTGATTTTCGAAAAAGGTAATGTACACGAAAAACTAACAATTGTTTGGCTGTGTAAAGAAGGAAATTACAGGGAGGAAAGGATCTTGGATATGGCAATGTTGTAAGTCCATAAGGAAGACTGATTGCCTGCTGAGACAAACTACAAGGAATGGTATTTCCTTTTTGAGAAAGTAATTTAATTGTTAAGTATGCACAATTCTGAAATTGTTGTGACGATGTTGTAAAGGTGCAATAAAATGTATATGTATGGAAAAGCTAACAAGTTGTTTGGCCGATTGAAGTTGAAAGTGCAGGAAGCAAAGGGGTATTGGATATGGCAGCATTGTAAGCCCATAAGGAAGGCCAATTGCCTGTTGAGCCAAACCGTTATGGGAAGGAAAGTCCCATAATTATGAATCTGGTTTCTGTGTGGAACAAATATGAAAACAAATCGTGAGATTGGAAAATATGTGGGTGACAGATTTAAAATAAAATTTTGAAAGTTAGAATTTATAATGATGTCTCATGAATTTTGTATACCTGTGATACATGTGAGAAGAAAAGACATGTCCAGAAAGGACAAATGAGGGCTGTCAAAGTTGAAGATGATGAACATGGCTACTACTGAGCCATGAAAACCCCATGATAAGCCATGATCGCCTGAAAATTATTGTGTTGAGGTAACACAAGCCAGAGGTACGCCTCGAGAGAGAAAGTCTGAGGGACGCCTCGACTGTAAGACTTGATAGAGTCTCTAAAATTTTCCTGTGCAAGAAAACCTTGGCAGGGCAAGATGGATTGCCCGAGGGACTATATAACAGTGAAGGGGATACCTGAGCCTAGGCCTGGAGGGTGAGTGACTGCAAGGAAGAGGAGACCTTACTAATTCTTGTAAACTATTGGGATCATGCACACAGTGGGTAGTTTCCCGTGCGGAAAAACCTTGGAAAGGAAGATGAAATCACGGTAGCTCTTGTGAACTATTGAATTGGAATGATGCACCCAATGGGTACGTCAAGGAAAGCGATGAGCATGGATAACAAAACTACCATGTGGATATAGATCCACAAATTGCACAGATAAGTATTTTTCTAGGAAGTGTGAGAATTTCCTTTTGAATTTTGAACAACAATAAGATGTTTTCGCACAAAATTGTGATTAATGTGCTTGTTGTCCAAGAATTATTGAAGGCAGATGACGAAGACTAAGATCCTGAAAGAGGACCTGACCGAAGATGAAGGTCAAGACTTCTGAAGTGGATGAATGAGAAAGGAATGACATGTGTTTTTGAGAAAGAAAACCGAGGACGATGTTCCTTTAAGGGGGGGGGGGAATTGTAACACCCTGTTTCCCCCAATTTGTAATTAATCATAAAATAGGAATTACCATGCTAATGCATGAGGACAATGTAAATGTATTATTGTTTGAGTTTGCAATGATTGACTGTGGGGGTGAAGCCTTGAAAGTACTAGCCATGATATCACTAGAGGAAGAATTTGAAAACTATAAGAGAGGGTTCATTTTGAAAAATAACCCCAAATTTCCCTTGATGAGGATGACAACCTCCTTCGGATCCCAAGGAAATATATCAGTTGATGAAGAAAGGATTGGTGGTTGAACAATAAACCACCCCCATAAATGGAAACATGGGCTATCAGCCCAAAGTACCGCAGTGACCTGCAGACCTAAGCTTCCTTCTGACAGAAGGAACAAGATAGGTCGGCAAAAACCTTCCAGGGTAAGAGGGATACACACGAGAGAGGAGACACCAGACAAAAAAAAAAAGAGAGCATAAGCTCACAAGGGAGATGCGCAGAGCTCTCTAGAGAGTCACGAATGGAAGGCCGTGAGCTTGATGCCGATGAGCATCTGAGAAACCTCGCCGAGGCCATAACCGAGAGAGAAAGCTCTGAGTTACAGAGAACAGGACCCAAAAAAAAAAGGAAACAGAGGAAGAACCCCTGAGAAGTGTGAGAATTCCCTGGTGATATCATGGCTTGGCACGGGGGTGGCCAAAGTGCTAAGAATGAATGCCTCTGAGCCTATGGTCAGGTGGAAAGATGAACACCCACAGTCAGTTGGTTGGTGGAAACCTGTAATAGATAAGCGATTTCCTACCCTATGTAATTTAGCCGTAACTGTGTATGAATTGGTTATACTGCGTATGCCTTCAGGAATGTGAATGAATGCTTAATGGATATACTGTATCCCTTCTATTTATACGTGATTGTATAATTAGGAAAGTAAGGAATTATATGGTTCAGACATGACTTGTTCTCATAAACTCTTGAGTTTTGTAGTGTCTTAAGCTAGAGCCATGAATTGTGATCTCGTTGACCTAAGGCGTAGTTGCATGTACGATGGTTTACTCACCTAGTCGTTCTGAGTCCCTTGGAGGATGGAGTTTGTTAAGATCATGAAAGGTAGTGCAGATATGCACAGGCTCTCTGCGATCAAATAGAACCCCAGAACCCCTTGATGAAGGAGCGCAATAGTTGTGCTGAAGACTCTTCTAAGAGTCAAGTCCAGGAGAAAGAGCGCAAAGCTCTCAAGTCCTCCATAGCTGACGAAGCTCAAGAAGGATAACGAGTTTCAAATATCGAAAGAGAGTACCCTTTCGTTTTCTATATGAATGGACGAAATCCTTTCAGAGGATCTGAGGTCTATCCCGACCGTTAGATTGGAGGAAGGAATGAAGGCGTTAATACCTCGACCCTTTCAGCCTTCGCAAGTAGCGATGGGAACCAGGACCGTAGATCCAAGGACCTATTAGAGCTCTATTGACCATCGATCTTAACCCTTGCATAGGCAGGAGAGTGGACTTGACGAAGTCCTGAAAGTCCCTAAGTATTCGGAACCGTCCATCGACACAGGACACGTGGCTGCCGATCGATGTTTCGACATCCGGGAAACCAGAGGACAAGACCCCTCATCTTCGCAAGTCGTGAAATCTTGGTATACGAAACCCCGATGCGCTCTGTGGATGAGCTGGTTTAGCATGAATAAGTTTCGACGTTTCGGCACCCAGGAATTCAGAGGGAAAGACCCCTCGTCTTCGTAAGTCACGAAATCCCGGTATACGAAACCCCGATGCGCTCTGTGGATGAGTTGGTTTAGTGTGAATAAGTTTCAACGTTTCAACATCCGGGAAACCAGAGGGCAAGACCCCTCGTCTTCGCAAGTCGCGAAATCTCGGTATACAAAACCCTGATGCACGATTAAGACTGAGTGTCTTTCAACACCCTTAAGCTCAGGAGGGATAGTGACCATCAGATCCAGATCAACGACGGTCGTTGATCTCATACACGAAATCCCATATCGAAATTCGGGGATTGGAGTGACAAGAGATTTGGAGTCGCTGCATCGTGGATCTCGTATGAGAACTCGCGTATCGGAGTTCGGGGAATGGAGTGACCAATGGTTTGGGTCTCTGCATTTCAAACTCTCGGTTACCAAAATCCTGATACGGCCAGGACTGTCGGATCAGGGGGAGATTCACAACCGTCGATCTCATTGAAAAGATTTCGGGTTTCGGGGTTTGAAGAGTCGAAAGACTTGACTCTCTTACATCACTGATTCGCGAAATGCGAAAGGCGCCTCTTGGCTTGGCCTGTGGTCATAACCAACGATCACATGGAGGTGGATAAGGGAAGAGCTAGCCTGCGCTAGGCCCCCGTAGGAATTCGGGGATTCTATCCCTTGAAGAAGAGCGAAAATTTTATTTTTGCCGTGGTGGGTATGTGACAACCGCTGTCCACTGAAAACTCGTGCACCCAGAACTGACACAATGTTTCGCGGTCCGCCACCCCTCAGAGTCCTCAAGGATTGAATACTCCTTCGCCATCCGCAGACCCTCGAAACTCCCTTCTCCCGCCATGCCGCATAAGCCTCTCGCCCTGGTAATGTTCCACGCTTGCGGTTGCCCTTCTCTAGGAGGCCAGGTATGCGACTAGCGAAAACCTAGCCATAGAACCCGCAGTGCCGAAAAACTAGCTCGACTCTCAAAATTGCTCCACTCCATCCTCCGTGATCGGATGTCAGTTAAGTATATTTATGAACTCCTTTTGGATGTATTTGTATTCCTTTTTTCCTTACATTTACATTGAATAGTCCTCTCCAACTTTAGTAAAGTTAAGTATATTATAAAAATAGTTTTTAATTTAAGAGATATGAAAATAGTTTTAATTGGGTATTATAATAAATTGATTAATTTTTTTAGGAAAAAGGTTTTTAATTAAAAAATCTAATGCAATTCAAAGAATTTTTTAATTTTGATTGTCAAAGGTGTGTTGAACTTTTGGATCCATTTTTAATGATACAATGGTTTATTTTCTCGTTATTTTTTATATTTAGAAATCATTTTTGGATGAATTTGTATTGTTTTTTAGTTAGGATAATTTTATTTAAAAAAATTATGTAAGAGTATTTAGTTAATTTTTTTTAGGGGTATTATATGAATTTGGTGTTTATTTGGCTGTGACTTTAAAATTAGATGATGATGATGATTAACGTCCATTGAAACCAATTGGTCTATTGGGCCTTAAGAAGGTGAGAGATTACTTCAATTTCTTTAAAATTGTATTTCTATGCTAAAAAAACATTGAGAGAAGCGTTCCAAGATCACCATAGTTTTGATGACTTAGGAGGTTAGGAAGGCCGACAATGTGGAAAATATTTTTAAATTGGGATCTAATATGGGTATAGGCAGGGCAATCCAAGAGGAAGTCTTTTTCATCTTCTACCCGCTCAGTGTCACAAAGGTGACAAATTCTTTCATCCCATGGTGTTTTAGGAGTTGCCCAACACCCAATTTCACTATGTAGCTTGTGAGAATTTGTTCTTATTTTAGCAATGTTGATTTTCTTCTTTGCACTTCTTAAAACTAAGAGGTAATTTTGATCTTCTAAATTACGGTTGACCACTCCTTGTAGTATCTTAATTTCCTCTTATGCACTACTTCTTTATCACACCACATATTCTCCTTAAATTTAGAAGTGCTAATATTTATAATATTATCAATATTGTGCATGATGGCTTCTTCTTGGATTCCCCAATGATTTAGTCATGATTTGGCATCTTTATACCATCCTCGCTTGAGTCACTGGTGGTTTTGGCTAGAGTTTGAAGCAATGTTTTAACTAGCATATGTTTTGGACATATATGTTTGTATTTAAAATTGATTTCAAGGATAATATTTTTTTTTGAAGATGTCAAAATTAATTATAATCTAGTTGTTAGCTGGTAGTGAGGATAATTTTCATTTGCTATTATTTGTAAATATGAGCTCACTTAGCATTATTATTTAAGGAAAACCACGCTACTTGAAATAACTTGTTGATGGTTTGTAAAGGATCAGACTTTCACTTATACCATATATCTTTAAATTTTGAGTTAATAACCCATTCCATTACAATTAAGGAAGATGAACCCTTAACTAATAAAAAACAATTTGAAATTTTAATCTAAAATCATTTATTAAAATTATATATATTAATAAAAATTGTTTTTATTTATAATATATTTCTATTTAAATATAAAAAAATATTTATATGGTCTAATATGGACATTGAATAGTAAATTCTATTAAATAGAACTTTGTAATTTAGAGACTTGCCTGTTTTGGTTAGCATGATACTAAACCTTTTTCACTCTTTGGTAATGAATATTTACCTTTCACATGCACAATATTGGGAAGAAAACTTCTCTAAACCTTCTTTTGCGTAATGTAATCACACAAATTTATCCACACAAAGAAATGTTAAAACGGTTAGGGTTGTACATATACCAATGCCTTATCTTCTATTACAAACCAATTCCTTCTCCCCTATAGTGCAAGGAAATGGACACTACAAAACACCAATCTATACCAACCCATCTATTGCACATTCTCTTGTTGCAAATTAATAGTCACAACCATTCCTTTTGTTACAAATCGAGGGTCACAACCATTCTTTTGTCTCGAGAGTTGCAACATGTACAATGCATTCTATAGTAGTTATATATTCATAACCTCTTTATGCTTCCTTCACCGTAACATCACCCTTCAAGTTGTGCCACACAATCTTGAAATCAATGATTACCTTATAAACCAAGGAAACATCCCCATAAGCATACCTCTCAAATATGTGGGACACAAACACACTTTTGTGATCAGAAAGGAAATCTCTATGCTTAGATTTATATTCAAACAACAACGTTCATCCCATGAGCATATTACACTGATAACTCACAATAATAATGTACCTTTCAATCCTATGATCAAGGATTAGTTCACAAACCAAGGGATCCTCCCACCTATGTAGAGAATAATCATTCCATACATGATATTTATAAAGACCCCACGCCCTCCTATAGGTAATTACAAATCCAAGAACAATATTCTATAGACCCATGCCCACCTGCACAATAGTATCACAATAGAGCTATTATCCATTGGGATTTAATAATTCAAGCAATGAAATTTAAATTGCATCCATTCATGCTAACAAAATAGAAAGATAACACCATACATAATTCGTCCATACATACGTACAAGGGTTAAATATGTAAAACCCTAATCCTTTTATTCATTTTCATACAAAATAAAATACATAGGCTCCATGGACGCATATGAGCTTACAAACTTTGTTGGGTTGTCAGGACAGATTCCATGGAAACCATAAATATTCCTCTCTCCCCTTCTCATGTGACATTTCTTCCTCTTTCCAACCCCCTTTCCAGTTACTTGATGTTGTGTTTATTTACCTTCAGAAATTGTTCGCCTTCATCTTCCAAACAGACTCCTCATGCCCTTTCATATTTCACTTCAGATTCTTCCTCTTCTCAATGACTCTTCTCCTGCAGTGTGACCTTCTAGCTTCCACTCAAAAATTTGCTCCTTCCTCCACATGTCCTTTGGAATCCCTTCTACCAATGCAAACAAATTTCCTCACGATCATTTTTATTTTCTCTCATGCTCAGTTCCATAACATTACATGGATAAGTTTCACAACCAAGGGTAATTCCACCTGAGCTGTAATTCCCACAACTGCTTCTGCAACAACACATTAATCCTCATCATGAATCCATGTGTCCATCCTTTAACAGTGCTCCCATCTACTACATATCCATAATATGTAGCATAACAATGTTTTCACTTCCCACAACCTGTCACATTCTGCAACCATTCCTATCCTACAACAACCAATCACTGATGTAGCATCATTGTCACGATCCATAGCCACCTTCGTCATGGCATCCCCTGGATGACTTTGAGCTCCTTCATCACCTTGGGAAAATAAAAATCCCCCATTGATGTCATAAAGAAATCCAAATAGGATAATCAAATGACAAAGCACGTGGATTAATCATAATGTCCATCTCTAGTAATTTATGGTTTCGCCTTCAAGGAATTGATGACCCAGGTGAAGCTTAGTAGAATATAGAAGCCATATTTAATAAACACAAGGAGATTCAAGTCCACTAGCTTGAAAACAATTAATTTCTTTAAATCCCAATGATTTCTCTTGCATTGAAGATTATCCATCTAAGTTCAAAATACTCTGAATTTTACTTAAAGACTATAAAATAGAAATGAAGGATGTCTGGTGTATATATGTTATTCTTGCTAAGATTAGTAGTGCATATTTTGTTTTTTGTATATACTTTTCACTCCACCGAAGAAGCTCTAGGGGTTGTTTACACACCACCCTCTTTTGAATCATTTTGTGATTCTTTGATCAAAGAACAATATAAGCTCTTGCATCTTGGAGAAATCAACACTGAATGCACATATAACAAAGCCTGAGCCAAAAGAAAGATAAATCCAATCATCCAAATAAGTAACATCCTCACAACAATAAGAAAAACAAGTGTCCCAAACCCTCTCAATCTCCTTCTATTCCCATTGGTGATAAAGGGCCAAAAAAAAAAAGTATGAAGATTAAGAGACATTGCAATTTTTGTGGGAGAGATGGTCATCTAGAGTCTAAATGTTTTAAAAAGATGGATGCCTTAGAATCAACAATGAAGAAGCATACCATCAATCTTGATTATTCTTCTTCTTCTCAAGGATATACACTTACAATTTTTTTTTTCATTCAATGCAACAACTACTTCTTGTTCTAATGAGTGGCTTATTGATTTTGGAGCATCTTATCATCCAACTAAGAATAAAGACATTTTTTTTTCTCTTAATGAATGTAATACCAAACAAATATTTGTTGGTGATGATAGATCTCTTTGTGTTATAGGATCTGTAATAGTTTAGTTAGAAAATGGTCATTTTAATGATGCATGATGTGTTCCAAGTCTCTCTCACAACCTTATATGAGTATATCAAATTATTGATTTAGGTAAAGATAAAACAATAGAGTTTCCACCTCATCAGATTGTAATCAAGGATTTAAAATATCCTAAACATGTCCTAGAAACTGGAGTTTGTGATGATATTACTATGCTGTACAAATTTGACAACTTTGGGTCATCATCTTTTCCATAAATTTTTCTTGCTCATAGTGATGACTTGAGAAAACTTTGGCATGAGTGGTTTGGTCATCTAAACTATCACTAATTGTAGTAGTTATGTAATCAAAATATGGTGATGGGTCTTCCTCTCATTTCTTGCAGATATGATGTTTGTGTCAACTATGTTCTTGGTAAACATCATCGGGACGGCTTTGACAAATCTGCCTCTTGGCACGCCTTATCCCCCTTACAAATTGTTCATAGTGATTTTCTTCCTTCTCCTTTATATGGGTGCAATTAATTCTTAAATTTCATTTATGACTTCTCGAGACGCACTTGGGTTTATTTTTATAAAACTTAACAATGAAGTTTTTGACATGTTTGTGGCATATAAGGCCTTTGTAGAAAAAAAATCCAGACATCAACTACACAAGTTAAGAACATATAATGGAGGCAAATATGTTAACAACAAATTTACAACTTACTCCATTGGATAAGGCATTTAGATGCAACATATTGTTCCATATACACCATAACAAAATGGTGTTGCTAAGAAAAATAATTGCACATGAAAGGAAATGACAAATTATATGATCAAATATAAGGGATTAAGTCTTCATTATTGGGTGGAAGCCATTAATTGTGCCAATTACACAACAAATCATACTCTCACAAAGGATTTAAAAAATATAACACTGAAAGAAGCATGGAGTAAAACTAAACCATATGTAAGTCACTTCTGTTTGTTTGATAGTAAAGCATCGGCTCACATTCTTGATGAGAAAAGGAAGCCATTACAACCTAAAAATGATATGTACATTTTTACATTTAATACAATTAACAATACTTTAATACCATTATTAATTCATAGTACTATTCTATTAAGACTATTAATAAAACTATTTTCACTATTAATAATACTATTTAAAAAACTTTAATACTATTGTTACTATTAATAAATTCTATTATAATACTATTAAATAACATTCTACTATGATACTATTCTATAATAGTACTATACTATACTATTATAGTACTATTCTAATATTAATTAGTAATTATTACAAACCAAACACTATTACTATTATATGAACCTTAATAATACTATTATTAGTCAGTGCCAAAGGCGTAGAGGGACTATAGCGATCGATAATTCGTTGACTTCATATTAATTTGTCCTTTGACCATAAAATTTTTCATAATCTTTATTGTTCGAACTAGAGAACTAAAAACATTTTTTTTTATATAATAAAAAAACCTTATATGTCATCATCTCATTGGAGAATAGATTCAAAGTCTTATTTCCAACTTTGCTATTCCCAATGTTTTAAATGTTAACATTACCAAAGTTTTGATCATCTACACTCTTTTTGATTTTTTATTATTTTTATTTAAATGTTTACATATCCAAAGTTTTGAGCATCGATGCTCATTTTTAAGTACTTAAATAGGCCTGACACAATGCATTCTTTTTTAAATGTTTACATAGCGCGAGGCCCTTAAACAATCATGACAACCTTAAATGTTTACTTAACAGGCCTGACAACCTTAAATGTTTACTTAACATGCTTGTCACAATACATTTTCCTCCAATTTTTGGATACAATCTTGTATGCAGTGAATTTGGGCAACATTGTTGTCCACTGACATTAATGGTTCACTGGTTGTTTCTTGCTCGCAGGTTCGTTATTTCACTGGATGTTGCTTATTGTTGTTTTCTTCAACTTTGAAAAGTTGAGGTCCTGCAACTCCAGTTGGACCTCTTGGTGCTTGCTCACTGGTTTGTTGTTTTCTTCTTGCTCTTGTTTTCTTCAAATTTGCAAGGGTGAATTCCTGCACCCACAGTTCGACCTGTTCTTGCATTTTGCAGGGTTGAAATCTTGCTCTCTTGTTTGCTTCAACTTTGCAAGGTTGAGGTCTTGCATCTGCAGTTGGACCTGTTGCTGCAGTTTGCAGGGTTGAGATCCTACACCCGCAATTGGACCTACGATTCTGTCGTTCCCCATTCACGAGTAAGTTTCAGTACCATGGTTTCATTTCTATTCGTTGTTTGTTGTTTACTATTTATAGTTTGCAGGTAGGAATTTTCAATACTAGGAGGTGCTGAAAATCAAAATAAATATAAATATATATATAGAAATAATACTTGAGTGAAAATTCTCTTACAGAACATCCTTAAATGTGAATACTGGGATCAAAGAAACATGAATGTATTGATATCCCCGAAAAATGTTGAACAAGAAATCTTGTCACCTTTTCAAAATGTTCTTGAAGATGAAAACTGCAGCTAGGTATAGATGGACTAAGTATGGTATGAAGTTAAGCAAGCTGCAAGAAAATTCGACGACATTATCAGTCCTTACCCATCTTTATCAGTGACATATTTCAATAGGTTATAAAATATTTTTTTTCAGGACTTGAAATGCGAATCTTGGGTGGACGATGAAGATAAAAGGGTAAGCTAAATTCTTAGTGGGCAGTGGAGTTTGAACATTGGTTTCTTTGTAGATTATGGGATGGGGATCAGTAGACTTGTGAGAAACAAGATGTGTAGTTGTAGGATTAGTGGTATTATCAATAGGTTCGGGAAAATCAAGGGATCCTGGAGGATTAGGCTAAGGGTCCACATGTTTTAACCAGTACAATACTATTCAATACCTCTTAAAACAACTAACTGAATTTTTGTTGCATATATCATACCTTACATCTTCACATACTCGACGCTGGGATGGTGGTGGTTTACCCTCTTGTGCAGACATTGCAAGCCGCTCTATCAACTGAGGAATGGTACTAAATCACCCTTTTGTGCAGCCATTGCAAGCCATTTTGTTCACTGCCTATGTTTACCAAAGGGGTAAATTGTAGACATAAAGGGTAGAAAAACGATTCCAGATCGGAGCCCAGTGACAAAGGTGTAAAGACAGATGGCAATGCATAAGGTAATGAATGTGACAAATGGATTGTATACGTGGGTAGATTTGAGGAGCTTATCTCTTACGTAGATGGTTATTATTTGCGTGGATGAGACATGGTTAACCACATGTCAGGGTTTGCAACATGGTGGGCACTTGGCACCGACGATCTTTGGTTATTGTTTCTGTTTGATTAAATTTGTCTAGATAGTTGTCTTTTGGAGTCCCACATGTACGGTGGCCAACCTGCATTTTTTGTACGTGTTCGTACTACTCCAACCTGTACTACTTCAGGAGCTGTACAAATTCTGCAATCGAAAACTCTAGAAGTGTCGAATAGCCAAAGTCTCAAAGTCCTTGATAGGGATGGTTAAAGTAATCTCAGGTTAATTAACAATAGGTGTGATTTAATGACTCTGGGAGACTTTCATGCTTCGCATTTAGAAAACTCCCGAGGTCTCAAATTGGCACCATGTCTAAGTATGGTTAGAAGAATTCCAAAATTTGGCAGAATGATGAATATAAAACAATCTAGAAATAATAACTGAGTGAAAATTATCTTACAAAACGTCCTTAAATGTGACTACTGAGATCACAGAAACAAGAATGTATTACTATCCCCGAAAAGTGTTGAACAAGAAATATTGTCACCTTTGCAAAATGTTCTTGCAGAAGAAAACTATAGCTAGGTGTAGAAGGGTTGGGTATGGTGCAAAGTTAAGAAAGCTGCAAGAAAATTTGACATCATTATCGATCCTTATCCATCTTTATCAGTGAAATATTTAAATAAGTTATAAAAAAAAATTTGCAGGACCTGAAATGCAAATCCTGGGTGGAGGATGAACATAAAACACAAAACGACCCGAGTCCAAACATTTGTTCTTGTTTCTCCTTTGTTGGAAAATTAAATTCTTAGTGGGCAGTGGAGTTTGAACACTGGTTTCATTGTAGATTATGGGATGGGGATCAATAAACTTGTGAGAAACAAGATGTGTAATGGCAGGTTTAGGGGGATTATCAATAGGTTTGGGAGAATCAAGGGATCCTGGAGGATTAGGCTAAGGGTCCACAAGTTTTAATTAGTAAAATGTTATTCAATACTTCTTAAAAAAACTAACACGAGTTTTTGTTGCATAGATCATACCTTACATATTTACATACTCTGCGTTGGGATGGTGCTGGTTTACCCTCTTGTGCAGACATTTCAAGACGCTCTGTCAACTGAGGATGGTGTTGAATCACCCTCTTATGCAGCCATTGCAAGACATTATGTTCACTGTATGTGTTTACCAAAGGGATAAACTGTAGGTGTAAAGGGCAGAAAAACGATTCCAGATCGGAGCCCAGTGACAAAGGTGTAAAGACAGATGGCATTTCATAAGGCAACGAATGTTGATTTTTCAATAGATAAGGTTAAGCATGAAGATCATTCCATTTTTATCATTTAACCATAACCATAAATTTTGCAGTAACCAAGATCACAAGAAGAAGCACCATGCACAAGAACACAAGAAGTATCATGGGAAACCCTTCTCAACAAGGGAAGAAAACCCAGCCAAACCCTTTGCTATATTCTTCAAGAGAAAGACCTTCACCGCCAATATAAAATCTATCACACAAGAGGGTGCTCAAACCCTAGAAAATTGCGCCCAAGAGAGGTGCGCACTTTTCCCAAGGAAGTGTACTTGCTAAAATTTCCAAACTCACATGAAAGATGTGTTTCCTCAATGGGGGATTTACCTTTACTTATACTAACCTAAACCTGTCAACAAAAGTGTCTATTGGCACAACAAGGCCGACCTCACTAAATTATAATATAATTAATATTAACCATATTAATTATCTTTTACATTAATTACTAGTCACATTAAGGTGGGGCCGACCTGTACCCTTTACATTACAATTAGGGTTACAGGTAGGTTTAACTCTTAATCAATATAGCAAAGGATCTGATACACCCATTAGTGCTCATCCACTAGGGGCACATCCATAGGGATGCCCATATCTCTGGCTCACTGCATTACACAGAAGAACCAGATCTTCACACGTTCATCTATGCTCGTCCATAGGCATGTCCACTCAACATATATTCTTTCCCACTGCCTCACACATGAGAGTCATATGGAGTTTCTCATCAACTGTACTGCTCAGAGGATGCTAATACATCATCTTCATTTATGTTCTCATGACGATGCACCCATCACTTTAGGATTTCGCACGTTCACCTTGTGCTCATCCACAGGCACATCTAGCTGAACATATCACCTTTCCCACTGGATAATCATCTAGAGTTCTTCTCAACTCTCTGAATGGAGGAGGTCATCTCTGCGTTCCAGCTCTGTCTTAGGTAGGAACCACGTACCCTTCTTAGGGGATTTCTCTCAGGTTTTTAAGCTGGAGAAAGACTCACATAGCTGCAATGATCCACATCTCACAGATTTGTAAGCTGGAGAATGTCTCACATAGCTGCAATCATCAACACTCCCTCTCATCTAGGGAGGCATTCTTTATCATGCCAAGTCTCACATAGATGTATTTTGAATTTTGGCTGGAGTCATCAATAATCCCTCTCAACTAGGAAGGCATTCTTCACCAAGTTAGTTTGGTGAATATGTCTACAATCTACTCATGTGTAGGAAGGTATTGCATGTGTACGATTTTTCCTCTGCATCATATCTATGATATAAGGATATTTCATCTTGTCACGTTTCGATTCATTAGAAAACACTGGGTTCTCAAGGAGCTTTATACACATCTCTTGGTTATGATCATAGGATCCATCTCATGGTCAAGTAAATCTATCAGAATATTTTGAAGCCACATTGATTTTCACACTCATTGTTATATACTCTGTCTCTAGTGCACTCAAGGCCATAGAGTTTTGTTTCCTGCTGCATTAGGAAACTATGGAAAATTTCATGGTAGAACATCAACCGAATGTGCTCTTCTATTTTACTGTACTTTCTTCTCAATCTGAATCGACATATTCTGCAAACTCAAGTTCACACTGAAGGCATGCCTCAGGCCATATCCAACTATGCCTCAGATATATCTTAATACATGTTTTGTTGTTGTCTAGTGAGTTTGTCTCGGTTGACTCATGAAATTAAGCACATTCATTGCATGGCATGAATCAAGTCTGGTGTTTAACCAGATACATTAGTGATCCAATCAGATGTGGATTAGTCTCGTCTGAATCATCATCAATCCATCATGGTGGATTTTTCATTCTGTCATACTTGAACTTCTTTAATATTTTCACTGTATATTTTCCTTAACTCAGGAAAATCTCATTGGTCCTCTGTCATACTTCTTGTCTCAAGACGTAGTGCATCATTCTCAGATTCTTCATCTCTAATTCAAAATTCAAGGATTACTTGTATCCAACAACAAGGCTTTCTGAATAAGTCATCAAAATTAGGCTCTCGTCATCAATACTGTAATGATATAGGTTTGGATCAACAACACTCTTGCTGAAGTCCAAACTCATCAAGAATTTATCTATCTGATATAGTTTCCAACTCATGGATAGTAGTATGAATGGAAGTATGTCGGGTTTACTGAATCAAGTGTCTCATCATAGACAACTCCCTTTGTTTGTGAGAAAATTCTAGCTATAGATCTCGTTTTGTATTTCTGGACACTTCTATCAGCTACATGTTTGATCTTATAAATTCACTTGGAAGTTACCACAGACTTCCCTTATGCATCATTCTTAGTATATATTGGTATTCTTCTATTATGGCATCTTGCCATACCTATTCTCTTGTTGCCTCTCTAAGACAAGGAGGCTCAATGAGGTGGCTCATTACTGAAGGATAGCTCAAAAATATATTTTTCTTTCTCAGGATGTGCCTTGAGAGGCTTGTATGTTTCTCTACCTCTTGCAGAGTGAGTCTCGGTAGGTATTTTATGCCCTACTGCAATATCTTTGAACATATCAACTGGAGCAATTGGATAAGCTGGAATAATTTATGTCTCCCTCTAAAATGCTGAAGGGGGAGAAGGAATTGTCTCACTGTCAATCTCCATCTGAGATTCTTTGGATCTTTGAAAGGCTATCTCTTCTTCAAGGACAAAATATCTGCTTGTATCAATATTTATTTGACCAGGGATGTAGATCTGGAATGTCTTTGAAGATTCATTGTTTTATCCCATAAATGTATCCTTTCTTCCTGAAGTGTTCAATATCAGGCTACAATCTAGTGAAGGTTTCTTCGTGAGTTATGTTTTTCAAAGTTTGATGAAGACTCTTGTTATAAACATATACTATGTCATCCATGCTTATGCCTATGGAATCATAGAAAGATTATGATAATGCATCATTGCATTGGTTGTCTCAATGATGGTTCTATTCTTTCTCTTTCTCAAATAGTTTTGACTCCCTCTGAAGGATGAGCATCTTCCTTTGTTCTTAACCTGTCTGGAAAAAGAAAACAAGAGGAACCAAAACAAGAATATCTCCTAAAGGAGAATAATGGGTACATATCTAGAATCAAAACAATTTAAGGATTGTTGTCATAGCTACAATACCTACTTGTAATGTAGCAAACTTTAGAAATATAGGTTAGAGGAATGGAAATTGAAACAATCAAACCTGGAGTCTTCACTTCCAGTGTGTTGTTCCTCTGAATGCACTAAGATCCCTCTAGGTCCAAGACTTCAGAAAAATGTTACTTTGTCCTGCAATTACCCTCATGACAATGATACAAATAATAAATATACAATTGCATACCTGAGGGTGCTGATATGATTTCTCTAATGGCACATGGTTGATCTCTGTCCTTCGACATCTTCATGAAGGAGGTGGTCATAGTGACACCTTTTTGTATCACCCATAATAAGTCTTCCTTAGAAGTCTTGTCTTCCAGGAACTTGAAGTTTTTCGATCAAGCTTATCTTCCAACATAGTTTTGTTCATCATAATTTTAGATCCTTCACAACCCTTTGTCAACTAGGCTAGAAAACCTAATGGCTAGGCTAGGCTAGAAATTTTAGGTTTTTTTGGATTTATGAATGCCAAAAATAATCCTTTGAAAGATAGGAGAACACTGGTGAGCTGAAGAGCTCCTTCAATGAGTTGCATAAACCCTAATTCTGTAGAAATTAGCAAAACCCTAGGGCCAAAATTTCAAGATGCTCAGAATTTCACTCTGAGAGTCTCTAGAGGTGTGCTAGAGGAGGCTATACTCTTCCATTCCAAAATTATCCTCAATGTTCAAGTATTAATGGTTGAAACACCTCAAAAAGGAGGGACGTATGGATTTTTCTCGAAACCCTAGAAGGGTCGTACGGTTCTGCAAAAGGTGAGAGGAGACTTGGTGGATGCTTGTGAAATGGGTTCTTTCAAGACCTATGCTCTGATACCATGTTGATTTTTCAATAGATAAGTTTAAGCATGAAGATCATTCCATTTTTAGCATTTAACCGTAACCATAAATGTTGCAACAACCAAGATCACAAGAAGAAGCACCATGCACAAGAACACAAGAAGTATCCTGGGAAACCCTTCTTAACAAGGGAAGAAAACCCAACCAAATACTTTGCTATATTCTTCAAGAGAAATGCCTTCACCACCAATATAAAACCTAGCACACAAGAGGGTGTTCAAACCCTAGAAAACTAGCGCCCAATAGAGGTGCACACTTTTCCCAAGGAAGTGTACTTGCTAAAATTTCCAAACTCAAATGAAAGATATGTTTCCTCAATGGGGAATTTACCTTTACTTATACTAACCTGAACCTGCCAACATAAGTGTCTATTGGAACAACAAGGCTGACCTCAATAGCTTATAATATAATTAATATTAACTAGATTAATTATCTTTTACATTAATTATTAGTCACATTAAGGTGGGGCCGAACTGTACCCTCTACATTACAATTAGGGTTACAGGCAGGTCTGAATATTAATCAATATAGTAAAGGATATGATACACCCATTAGTGCTCATACACTAGGGGTACATCCATAGGGATGTCCATATCTCTGGCTCACTGCATTACACAAAAGAACCATATCTTCACACATTCACCTGTGCTCGTCCATATGCACATCCACTCAACATATCTTCTTTCCCATCGCCTCACACAGAAGAGTCATACAGAGTTTCTCGTCAACTCTGCTGCTCAGAGGAGGATACTACATCATCTTCATTTCTGTTCTCATGACGATGCACCCAACACTTTGGGATTTCACACATTCACCTTGTGCTCAACCACAACAACATCTAACTCAACATATCACCTTTCCCACTAGATAATCATCTAGAGTTCTTCTCAACTCTCTAAATGGAGGAGGTCATCTCTACGTTCCAACTCTGTCTTAGGTAGGAACCACGTACCCTTCTTAGGGGATTTCTCTCAGGATTGTAAGATGGAGAAAGACTCACATAACTGCAATGATCCACATCTCATAGGTTTGTAAGCTGGAGAATGTCTCACATAGATGAAATCATGAACAATGAAGAGCTTAGGAATGTGACAAATGGCTTGTAGACGTGGGCATATTTGAGGACCTCATCTCTTGTGTAGATAGTTATTATTTGCATAGATGAGACATGGTTAGCCACATGTCAGGGTTTGCAGCATGGTGGACACTTGGCACCAACGAGCTATGGTTATTGTTTCTATTTGATTTAATTAGTCTAGCTAATTGTCTTTCAAGGTCCCACATGCGTAGTGGCCAGCCTGCAATTATTGCACGTGTATGTACTACTCCAGGCCCGTAATGCTCCCGAAGTTGTACAAATTCTGCATTTAGAAACTCTAGAACTTGCCAATAGCCGAAGTCTCGAAGTCCTTGATAAGGATGGTTAAATCAATCTCAGGTTAATTAACAGTAGGCACGATTTAATGGCTCCAGGAGAAAGTCACTTTGGGAGAATTTCACTCTTCACATTTAAAAACTCCTGAAGTTTCGAATTGGCACCATGTCTAAGTATGGTTGGAAGAATTCCAAAATTTGGCAGAATGATAAAACTTTAGTAGGGGTGCTAAAGTAGTAGGGTCACCCAGATCATGATTTACAAAATTGATCGACGTCTTAGATTCATTTTAGAAATAAGAGGCACCTGAACGCTAATCTCCTTGTTGTCTACACATTCAGTTATCTCCAGTGGCCTCAGACAACGTGCAGGCATGTCAATGCTCAATACAGAACCCACCTCTATCACAACCATATTGACATACAAAAAACGAAATGGGATGTTCTCCTCATCTTTCTGTTCCTAAAACCATAAATTTAGTGCATTTTGCAGGCTGTCCCCTTCCAATCACATATGCCCACTTTCATGTCCTGGACATCATACCATAGCTCTTTGAAAAATGGCAGTGCACATGGATTTTTCAGATGAATTCAGAGTTTTCATTGTGGAGCAAGCATCTACGAGGACCTTGCTATCCCTTCTTTGAAGATTATGACAGGGAAAGATTTTATTCTCTGAGGAAAACCACATATAGCTGTTAGTTTTATGCTAGAATTTGGGTCTTCCAAAGGATCTTCCATCACCATTTCCACATCTGGACCTCGTCTTGTAGAAATGATTCTTTGTAACCTGAATGGATAGTTCACTGATCTGTCTCAGAATGATTTCCCCAGTGCCCAATCTTAGAATATATTCTTCATATTGTAAGATGATTGAAACATATTAGAATATCTTCTTCATCTTTAATATAATTGAAACCTTGAGAAGTTGTGCTATGTGTTGGTTCCATTCCCGTGGTAAAAGTCCATGAATGCCTAATTCTTCCTCTTTTGTTTATCCCACAGACCATCTATGTGAGTGTTATGAGTGGGAGACATCAACAAGTCGTTTTAGATCTATTTAGTGTTGATTTGTGAAGAGTGGGGATGCAATTAAATGATGAGTACGATTGTAAAGCTATATACAATGACTACCAAAACACTTATAAGATGCACAACTAAAATAAGTTCAAAAATTATATGTCTTAAATACTCAGTCTTTGTACTGAGAAAATTTATACTATTGTTTTATTTGCATTATCTCTTCTATATGGTTGATCACTAACTATAGATTTGTTTGTTTTTCATATGCTATAGCAACCACGAAGCACTGAATTTGAAACGAAAAAGGGTGAAGGATACATAACATAATTGGTATGTAGTTCCAAACTTATAGTTATCCTTTTTTTTCTATTTGCATATTATATAAACATAGCTAAGAAACATCTTGAAAATCAAAACTTAAAAGAAGGAGCAAGTAATATATGTTGAGTGCTATCAAATAGATACAGACTCCATTGTACATGACAACATCGACTAGATATTGCATAACAATGCCCTTTTCAGATTAGATGCATTCTCGTATATTGCGAGAGATTGCCTCTTCGATGCATTTCAAGTTCTATTTCACTTTCATGATTCCTTGACCGAGATGGACAATAGATTGATAGATCATTTCTTGGCCGGTGTAGAAAATGGAAACGTTGAGGCATTAGAGTTGTATCAATATGAATTGACATCTAGTTTTCTTTTCCAATTGCATGGAATACATGATGTCAGTACATATCTTTCAAAGATGCGGTTGTCTGCATCTGCAACTATGCCTCCACATGAGAGAGGAATTTGGGGAGATACATTTTGTATACAGTGGCTACCCAAGTGGCTAAATATATTAATTGGAATTTGGTCAATAACAAGAAAAATACGATATCTACTATTCAACAAAACTGCATCTAGAGATCCATATTGCATCTTGTTCCATGATGCCAATCCTCTAAGTGGTCATTATGAACCACTACTCTATAAAAAATTATCCATATGCAATCTTGGAGGATATAATATTTACTTGTCCCTCACCTGCAAAGACATTCAATTACATTGGAAACAAATTATGCATCATATACATTCTCGTGGATTGCACATAGCAACAACTATTACTTCTACTTGTGGAGATAGTATGTTCAATGCAATTTTCTATTTCATAGCAACAGAGTTTGATGTGCACTAACCACACATTTACACTGTGCAATCCTTTTGCAATGCAATTATAGGTGGAAATCAACAAGCATTTAACTACTTGCATCAACACCTTCTACCATATCTCATAGAAAGTATGTCGATAATTGGAAGTTGGCAACAATACCTTGTAAACATGGAAATTCCATATGAGAAAGGAAATATAGAGGGTGGGACATTTTGTTTACAATGTATATCTATCATATTCATAGTAAATATCCAGGTCTGGTCAACCCTTTCAAATGATATTGTCCATTTCTACTGTATTGATTCAAACTGCGACCGAACAATTGACATCATATCGTCGAAAACAGATATGCCACACATCCATTATCAAACTTTGATAAGAAATAATTCCAGTTCAAGATCCTCTCTCCATGCTACCCAAAACACATTGAATCTGCATAAGCATCGCATATTGTCTAATCAAGATGAAACTCATCCCAATTGCCATAAGGTCATAGAGAGCTTAAAAAAAAATGTAGGCTGACTTATCACAACTTGAAAAAGGTCATACGTGAAAGAAATAAATACATTGGCGCACTTCCTTCTATATCTCTAAGTTGTACGACTGATAATCATGAGGTGAAAGGGAGCTCGACCAAGAAACACAAAATCACATATCACAACCTAAAAAAGTTGTGCATGCACAACACGAGCACATTTACACACTTCTTGTTGAACACAAACATCACATGTCCAATGACAAAGAACATCACCATTTGCACCATCGATATGGTGAGGAGGCAATGCTTGTAACAAATGTCGATTCCACCTTCAACATGGCTTGTCAACAAGTGAAACTAGTTTTGAGTGGAAACCACAAGTTAACCTATCACATGTTGAAAAACTATATACCTGAGAGAAACATGTGCAGCTACATATCCTACAATGGTCATGATACTGAATGAGAGGGAAAAATCACATATCGTAGACTAGTGCCAACACTGTGCAATGCTAGCATTGAAAACCAACAAACACTTGCTACACATCCTTGTCTAGGAAAGAGAGATGCAAATAAGATCTATATGAAACAAATTATAGACACTCCTTCCATTGCATGTGCGATTTGCGAAGAATTGAATTTTGCAAAAAACACTAAGTCTTTCACCCCTGACTTGCAAAAAGAATACATCATCTTGACACTAAATGATAGAACATTTTCCACTAGCAAAATTTGTCTTCCATGCAAATGATCACTTGAAAATGGAAAATTGCCACAATTTGCAACACCCGACCAAATAAGATGTAACACACCACTACCAAATGTAAGTACAGTTACATAAATTGAAGAGAGACTTGTGTCTCTGCGAATTGCATTTGTACAAATCAGACCCTGGGGCTATAAATCACCCCAAATGGGCTTAACAAGATCAATTATTAATGTGCATGTCCAACTAGATGT
Organism: Picea engelmannii; assembly: GCA_009831015.1. Taxonomy (NCBI): domain Eukaryota; kingdom Viridiplantae; phylum Streptophyta; class Pinopsida; order Pinales; family Pinaceae; genus Picea; species Picea engelmannii. The sequence goes on along the minus strand of ML777770.1, from coordinate 251,715 downwards.
TGTGCAAAAATCCCTACCACAATTCATGAGCGAAACAATGAAAATTGTTGTAGCTCTCAAACGATGTTTGCAATACAAGAATGCATACCAGACAGGTAGAGTGTGTGTGCACATTGTCATGAAATAATTAAAAGAATTATGTTCCAAGGCCCTGTACAAAGCACAAAACATTTGTATAAATGATAACTGGAACCATGTTCTTGAACAAGGAAATGACAACTCTGCACAAAATTTTGACACTAATAGTGAATTTGATACAAGCGATGAATCAGAGAATGAAAGACCTATTGAAACATTGATACATGGATTCACTGAATCACAACGCATTCATGACTTGCAAGACAACATTGTCGAAATTGCACTTGTTGAAGGGAAACATCTACTTGGAATATTCAAGGAAAAAATTGTTGAGGAAATGAACTTCCCAACACTGTTTTATGGATATCCACGTGCCGGTGACATCACAGAACGATTCAGCTACCAAAAAATAGTTCAATGGGAACTGCTACATTCAAGCGGTGACTTCTCCTGTCACATAACAAATTTGTTTTTCAAAACAATGCACATAATAATTGAGAAAGTGCTCTCTTGCATGTGGGTGTGAATAAGAAAAGGCCAACTACGAGGAAGAAATTTATTGGCCAGAGATGTAAAGTACAAAGAAAACCTAGAAAAAATACTAAAATTTGATATTGGATACATAGATTTCAAAAACATTCACATCTCTCCTAACAACTTGCAACAAAACACGAAAAATATATTTGCAATGATCCGACAATTGGGACCCCCAACTTTTTTCATTACTTTTTACCCCCAAACAGGTAAAAAGTCAACAGGGCAACATGAAAAAAGTCAATGCTAATGTCATGATGACATCATCATGCCAACGTAGCATTGAGACATGTGGAAACACAATAGCAGTTTGACTGGTCAGGTCTATATCCACTCAGATGTTGACAAATGGAAACTTTCAGGCAAATGAAGAGGTGCCACGTGGCTGAGACGTGGGCTGCCATGTGGCACCCTATCACTGGATGGCAGATTAATTTTTTTTTTATGGCTCATGGGATTCGAACCCATGACCCATTGCTAGAGAAAAGATTTGGGAGAGATCCAATGGCCAACACACCAACTTATGTGTTTTGGGTTTAAAACCCACCATATATTATATATTGCAATGTATAAAGTGTATGGGGTGGAATGGGGCTGGGGCTAAGCCCCAACCCATGGTTTAATTGTTACATGTAACCACAATACTTAGGGTGTGGATGCATTTTAACTTAGCCACCAGAGAGTGCCTTTTAGGCACCTGTCCACCATATATCACGGGGTTGGAACCAAGGGTTAGGAGCACCCCAAGGGCACGGTCCTATCCCCAAGCCACATATGACCAATGATTTCAGAAAAGGGGCCAGCGCTCATCCCTTAGGGCTGGTGCTTGGCTACCTATACACCATGTAACCTTAATGTGGAGCACGCACCCAACCCTAGGGGCTATTTTTGAATTTGGTTGCACAAAGTGGGTTTTGACCATATTTTATGCTTGTTTTTGGAGGATTTTGCCCATTTTTGGGGGATATTGGGCCATTTTTGAGGCCAGATCTTGGGAGTAAGTTGGGAGATGATAAATTTTTTTAGATATATATGAAATAGGCCTTATTGAGGCCATGGGAGGAGATTTAGAGAAGAATTATGCTGAAGGAAATCCAAGCCAAAGCCATTTTTATGCAGGGAATTTGTTGAGGAGCGCACCTCTGTGGGCCATTTCTGGGAGTGTCATTTCTTCTGTTGGGTTCTAGATATCTGGGATAACAAGACCATATCAGTCTTGTATAATTATGGCACTATTGTGATGTACTTATTGAGATTTTAACATAAATAAAGAAGCCTCACCCGCTAAGACAAAATCCCAAAAACGTAGGTGAGATTATCGAACTCCGTTATCACTTCTCTTGTTATGGTTTGTTGTTCTTCATGCTTATGTTCAGTTCTGTATATGTGTTTATGGATGTGATATATTCTAATATCTTCTTCCTCTTTCATTAAGAATCCTATTTGGTTAATCAACACATGTTTAATAACTCAACCACAGTCATTAAAAATATCTTTTCGGATCAAGTGGTATCATAGCTAGTTGAAATTTGGATTTGAGTGTTGCATGTTAACCAGGGAAAAGATACAGCGTGGTGAAGGCAATATTGTTGAAGAGAATCCATTTATTGGATTGAGAAAGAGAGATTTTCAAAGTGAGAAGATGGCATCAGAAGAGGGGATTTCTCAGGATGAGAAAAATTTTTGAAAAACTTTCTTTTCCATGTCGGAGATGATGAAAGTTTTGTATGAGGATTACTTGGAACGAAAGAGACCATTTTTGGGTGAATCTTCAAAGGGAAAAAGTGAAGAGGGAGAGGATCCTCCTCAAATTATTCCTTCACCTCCATCATCACCTCCTTCTTCTCCTTCTTCTTCAATTTCAAGTTCTAAATCCAATGCAAAGAAACATGTTCATAAACACAAGAATGAAATGCCATTATTAAAACTTGATGTTAAATTTGAGTTACCCCTATATGATGGTGATGTAAATGCAGAGAGACTTGAAAATTGGGTTAGACATATGGAGGTCTATTGCAGTGTGCAGCAGATCAAGGATGAGGCCACACAAATCAAGTTGGCATCTTTGAGACTTGCAGGCACATCACTCATCTGGTTGCAAAGTAAGTTGCAAAATGGAACACAACAAGTGGGTAATGTATTTCCATCATGGGAAAGTTCCATTTCTTCACTTAGAAAGCAATTCTATCCTTTGGGTTATAAACGAAAAGCATTAATCGAATGGAAAGATTTAAAACTAAGAAAATGACAAACAATGAAAGAGTATACAAATGGATTTCGAAAAATGGCATTGATGTTAGATATTCCTTTACATACACAAGAAACCCTTATGAAGTATATAAGAGGTTTACCTACACACAATAAAAACATTGTATTCATGTTTGTACCCACTAATCTTGATGAGGTTTATGTTCAAGCGACGCATATTGAAGAAGGGAAAACATGTGTATCAGGGGAATTGTCTTCAAGGAAAGAGGACAAGAGGAAGTGGCATGAAAAGAAGTCAAATGCAGTGACGAGAAAGGACGAGAATCCCTATTGTAAGCATTGCAATAAAGAGGGGCATGATGAGGACCGTTGTTGGCAATTGAATCCCGAGAAGAGACCAAAGTGGTTCAAGGAAAAGAAAGGGAGGCAAACAGTTGCAGTGACAACATGACCGACATACTTGGGATCAGATTCAGGGGATGAATCAAAGGTTTAATTGGTTGGTATGACAGGTAAAATTGGTGAAGGAATTGATTGTAGAAGTAACTTGTTTCATATAAGGACCATCATGCGACACACCAAGATAGATACATTAATCGACAGTGGATCTCAATCTAATCTAATTTCAGAAGAATTGGTTAAGAAATTGGGGTTAAAAACAAGTACATCATAATCCTTACACACTTAAATGGATAAGAAACCATCATCAAATGCACATAACAAAGCAGTGCACAATCAAATTTTCAATTTCATCTAAGTATATGGATGAGGTAACATGTGATGTAGTGCCACTAAGAGAATGTGTAATGGTATTAGTGTTGGCATGTTTACAGGCAGAGTGTGATTGTCATTGATGGCAAGATCAGAGTGTGCAGTGATGGCAAAACAGGAACAACGTAAGCTTAGGAGGATTAGCACAGAGTTGCACGCAGTGCATAGGTGTGCACCAAGGACGAGGTTAACTCATTACAGTGATCATTGGATCCCATTGAGAATTCTCGATGACCGTCGGATCTGAATTCAGATAGGTCGAGTGTGCAGATAGAGGACAGATCTCAGGCATTAGATCCGAGCGCGGGGTCCGACAGTCGTTGGATCCAGGAGAACCTGGACGTTCTTTAAAGTGCAAGGTAAAGCGGGCTTACAAAATCCCAAAAGCAGGAGGACCATCCATCTTCGGGAAGAACACGTGGTTACAGATCAAAATTTCACTAACTGAAAGGTAAAAGGAAGGAATTTCTCTAACCTTCCAACTCACGATATGCGAAATCGTGATAAGATCTGGACTATCAAATCTGGAGTAATTACGAAGGAACAACAACCGTTAGATATGGTGAAGCTGCAAGGCGGATAAGACCAAGATTCATCCAACTCTCCAAAACCGTGAAGGAATCCTGGTCATCCATCAAGGATAGTCGTGGATCATTGGATCCAGAGGACACATGGCGAAAGATCATTGTTTCGCTAACTGGAAAGTCAAAGGAGTGAAGTGCTCGTTTGATTGGCGAGTGGTCATATCTCGTGGTCACATTGTCGAGAGCTGGAGAGAAGAGCTAGAGAAGCCAAGCTCTATTTCGGAGTTCGTGACATGGAGAGTCGAGAGGAATCATCATAGAATACCCAATATGCGAAAGTGAAAAATGCGTTTTCAAATAAGGCTGTGGTCATAGCCAGTGGTTACATCTACGGAAGATGGAGGAAGAAGCTAGCGGTGTTAAGCTCCATCTCGAAGTCTCGATGATCGTGACTTGGAGTATCAAGACCCTTCATCACATGAATCGTGATATGCAAGATCATGAAAAGATCTGGACCGTCAGATCACCAAGGATTGTGGACCGTTGATCAGGCATGAAGAAGGCTCGTGAAGTGGTGAAATCGCGATAAGATCTGGATCATTGATCCAAGAGGGGCACGTGGCGATAGATCAGAGCACGACAGAAACACTGATATGCGAAATTGTGAAACGCCTTTTGGCGCAGCTTGTGGTCACCGCTGGTGGTCATGTGAGGGAATGAAGCTAGCCGTTCTACGCTTCATCTTGGAGTCTCGACAATCGCGACTTGGAGTGTCGAGACCCTTCCTCACAGGAATGCCGAAATGTGAGATCACAAAATTCAAATTTTGTTTAGCGCTCGGTCACAGCCAGTGGGCATATGGGATAAACACAAGACCCTGCAGATTTAATCCAACGGTGCAAGTGAATTTGAATATGATCGGAGGGCTACTGTTGCACTTCATAGTTAATTATTCAGTTATGATTCAGTTAGCATAACTGAATCATAGTTCTTGGACGGTTGGTGATTCAGTTGTTGTGCGTTTTTTCCCAAGAAGATTCGAGGTGTAATTGTAGAGGATGTGGTTAAAAGAAACATGCAGTAATTGTGTAAGGTTGGCTGTTCTGAATGAAAAATGAGTTGAACTATAATAAAGAGAAAACAATAGTATGTGCAATGTGATATAAAACTCAGAGATGAGTAACAGATGATGTATAGACAAAAGCGAGATGTTGATTTTTCTTTTTGAGGCTTGAGCGAGCGAAGCAGAGAAAAAAGTGGAGTGGCAGTGAACAACCCGATGAGAAGAACCGTGGTATGGTGAAGATCATGCAGAGGCACTGTACATGGAGGACGAAGAAGGTGCACAGATAGTATAAATACACAGAACAAAGAAGGGATGGAGGCTACTATGGTGTTATAAAAATGAAGAAGACTTGTATTCTTGAAAATATTTGCAAGATTTAATTCATGTGTTAAAATGCAAATGGATCAATTTTGCAACACAAATTTTATAGAAATTACTCATTCAAGATGCATATAAAAAACAACAATAAACAGTGAACAAAAAACACATAACATAGCAAATGATAAAGGAGTTCACCCCTCTCTTGGGCTACATCTCCTGGTCCAACTTCCAATGGATCTTTTGTATTATTTGCTCAAAGTGCTCAAATATGTGCTTTAAAATGCTAAAAATGCCAAATAGATGGTTTCAATGGCTTCAGAACGTCCAAAAACCCCTAGATGGGCTTTTTTGGCACCTCGTTTGGCCAAAAATTGAAGAAGATAGGCTTCCTAGAAGTTCCCCTTCAAATTTGTTGTCCCTGGATCGCCAAAATGCACCCTTGCTTCCTCAACCTAGCCCCCACGCACATAAATGTGGAAAAACCCAGCATTGGGTGCAATCGCACAACCGGTACAAACTGTAGGACGGTTACGCGCTAGCCCTTAACCGCCAAGGCTGAGGGCACATGCACCACCATATGACTGCGCGTATTAAAAATGGGCTATGTTTAAAAACAAAAGGCAACGGTCGGGGGCGCTCGCCGGAGGTCCCATGGTATATGCATACGACCGAGGCTTAAAGTTTGAAATGTGCATGCGCAAAGGTTTAAACTGGTGGCCATATGACATAACAACATAACCACGGGTTGGGGCTAAGCCCTAGCCCGACCCCCCGTCCAAAATTTACAACATTAAACTTAAAAATATTGTGCACCATATAGTGTTAAGAAACACTATGGTGGCGTGTTGGTTGGTGGTCTTTTCCAAAGCTTTGCATGTGGGTGGATTTCGCGGGTTCAAGTTCGGTGAACTCCATAAACTTTTAAACAACCGAGCCAATTACATGGTGCCACGTGGCAGCCCATGTCTGGGCCACGTGGCACCAAACCATTCTCCATGATAATGCCACGTGTTGTCATCCCATTCACCGCAAACAAGCACCATCATACGCCAACTGTCCACACGGTTGCCTGCCACGTGTTGTACGAACCTACCACGTGTCATACGGTCTGCCACGTCAGCATCCGTACAGACTGTATGGACTGTACAGTCAGCACATTTGTTTTTGCCTATTGGTCGTTTTGAACAGAACATGATATCTCTCTCATCCGACGTCCATTTGAACCCAAACGAGTTGCGTTGGGTTTTTGATAATGAGGCCTACACTCCTATTCAATTTGAAGTGATTCCAAGCACTTTGAATTTTGAGCAAAATTTGATCCCCTGGATCACACCTCCCCATTGGAAAGCTTTTGGACCTCAAAAAAACTATTTTCAGTCTATCTGAAGATGAGGGTATAACTCCCTCACCTTTCCAACCTCAATCCACTATGCTTTGCTTGGATTTGTGCCTTTATGACCAACTCGAAGATATTCCACATTTCCTCGTTTTGAAGTTCTCATTCTCCTGTCAAGGATTGTGTCTTCATGCAGTTCTGTAAGATATTCTGGGGAAAAATCATCTATAGAAGGAATCTGAACATGATCTCCTTGATCATCAATCAAAGGAGGCTCATACAATTTCAAATTCTCAACATTAACAACTGCATACATTTGCATATAAGGAGGCACATCTAAACGGAAGGCATTGTTACCAATCTTGTCAAGAATCTTGAAAGGACCATATTGAATTGGTTTCAATTTTTTACCTTCTCCTTTAAGCCTCTCCTTACTAATGTAAAGCCAAACTTCATCTCCAACTTGGAAACTGTGATCAACACGATGCTTGTCATGTCTTGTCTTGTACTTGGCTTGACTCTTTTCCAACTGCTCTTGTACCATTTGATGTATCGACTGAATTTTTTCAATGAACTTTTCTGCCCTATCAATGTCATACTGGCCATCAATAGAAATATCATTCCCAAAGATAAAATCTAAAGGACATTTGGGCAAATAGCCAAAACATGCTTCAAATGGTGACGTTTGAGTTGAAGAGTGCTTAGCTCGATTGTAAGCATGTTGAATGTAGTGTAAATGCTCATCCCAAATTTTAGGATGCTTGCTGCAATAACCACGAAGAAGAAACACCACTGTTCTATTTACCACTTCTGTCTGACCATCAGTTTGCGGATGAAAAGTTGTGCTCTTTTTCAGTTTGGTGTCCATGAGTGCCCATAAACTCGACCAAAAACTTCCATTAAATCGAGAATCCCGATCATAAATAATGGTTTTAGGCAATCCAAAATGTACCCAAACATTTTGAAAGAACATTTGTGTCGTTTTCTCAGTTGTAACCTGCTTCTTACAAGGCATCAAAATACACATTTTGCTAAATCGATCAACCACAACATAAAGATAATCATGATTTCGTT
>ML777770.1:184456-241393 GCA_009831015.1 Picea engelmannii | reverse complement strand
AGAGGGTATGGCTTAGGATGTGGAATTGTTTCCAATTTTAATTTCTTAACAGTGTCTTCAGATATAAGGTTTGCTTGAGATCCAATATCAAATAGAGTATCTATTTTGGTATGCTTTGAAACAACCCTTATGTGAAAAAGTTTGATTCTCTCTTTTTCTTGTCGAGTTACATTGATATTATTGTTACTTGAAGAACTGGTACTTGCAATAGAACCATTACCTTGATAGCCCATGGTTGTGATCTTTGTTTCATCACCCGAATTAGATCCTAAATCATGTTGTATGGTTGCAGCAGTCTTTGACTTCCCTTTGTTGCCAAACTTTTTGGGTCTTCTTTCAGGATGAAGTTTCCAACAATAGTCTTCATCATGGCCATCTTTTGAACAATGTTTGCATGTGAATTTTTCTCTCTCTTTCTTAACAACAACATTCTTTTTGCCATTTCCCTTGAACTTCCTCTTTCCTTTATCTCCATGATTGAAAGACTTCTTGTTACCCTCATGAGTTTCATTCCTTCCTCTTGCTTCCAAATGAGTGGCCTGAACACAAACTTCATCTAGATTTGAAGGATTAAACATGAGTATTGTATGTCTCAAATAACTATGTAAAGCTCCAATGTATTTGAGTAAAGTTTCTTGAGAAGACAAATCTACTCCAAAAACCAAATCTCTTCTCCTAAATTCTTGAGTAAAGCTTTGCACATTTTGTCCTTTAGCTTGTCTAAAATTTTGCCAATCCATATTATCTTTTTGCATATATGCCAATGGGTAAAATTGTCTTTTAATTGCAACAATAAAATCATTCCAATAGGTTAAAATTTTACCATGTTTCTTCATGTCTTCTTGAGTCTTGGCTTCCCACCAAATGAGTGTTTCACTATCCAATCTTAAAGAAGCAAGCTGAATCTTAGTTTCATCATCTTGAATTTTTTGTATCCTACAATACACCTCAATCTGATGAATCCAATTATCTAATTTCTCAGCATTTACCTCTCCATTGTACATTCGCAATTCGAATTTAATATCAAGCTTTAACAAAGGAATTTGTGAAGGAGTTTTACCATGTCCTTTTGGAGAATTTGGAAGAGGTCTTGAACTGGTAGAAGAAGAAGAAGATGATGGAGGTGAGGGTGGTGGAGAAGCACCATTCCCTCCATTTCCATTTGGAGTTTTATCATGTCATTTTTGAGAATTTGGAAGAGGTCTTGAACTGGTAGAAGAAGAAGATGGAAGTGAGGGTGATGGAGAAGCACCATTCCCTCCATTTCCATTTGGAGTTTTATCACCACTGCCTCCCTTGTGCTTTGAAGGGTTGGAGCCTTTACCTTGCAACCTTGTATTCCTTTCTTCCATCAAGAGTCTCATCATTTCTCTCATTTCCATGAAATCTTTTCTAAAATCTTCATCTTCTGCAGGAATATGTTCATGAATCTCTTCATGAGCCATACTTCATGAATGCCTCCTTGAAACTTGCGGTGATGATATAATCTTTCTTCTTGAAGGATGAGAACTTGGCTCTACAAGTTGACCTTCTCCTCTTGTGAGTTTCAACCTTGTGAGCATCAGAAAACAAAACACTTGCAAATAATCAAGTCTTCAAAAACCTATGCTATGATACCAACTTGATCTAAAAATGAAGAAGACTTGTATTCTTGAAAATATTTCCAAGATTTAATTCATGTGTTAAAATGAAAATGGATCAATTTTGAAACACAACTTTTATAGAAATTACTCATTCAATATGCATATAAACAACAACAATAAATAGTGAACAGAAAACACATAACACAACAAATGATAAAGGAGTTCACCCCTCTCTTGGGCTACATCTCTTGGTCCAACTTCCAATGGATATTTTGTATTATTTTCTCAAAGTGATCAAATATGTGCTTTAAAATGCTCAAAATTCCAAATAGATGGCTCCAATGGCTTTAGAACGTCCAAAAACCCCTAGCTGGGCTTTTTCGGCACCTCGTTTGGCAAAAAATTGAGGAAGATAGGCTTCCTGGAAGTTCCCCTTCAAACTTGTTGTCTCTGAATCACCAAAATGCACCCTTGCTTCCTCAACCTAGCCCCCACGCACATAAATGTGGAAAAACCCAGCATTAGGTGAAACCGCACAACTGGTACAAACTGTAGGACAATTACGCACTAGCCCTTAACCGCCAAGGCCGAGGGCACATGCACCACCATATGATCGTGCGTATTAAAAATGGGCTATGTTTAAAAACAAAAGGCAACGGTCGGGGGTGCTCGTCGAAGGTCCCATGGTATATACATATGACTGGGGATTAAAGTTTGAAATGTGCGCGTGCAAAGGTTTAAACCGGTGGCCATAAGACATAAAAACATAACCACGGGCTRGGGCTAAGCCCCAACTTGACCCCCAGCCCAAACTTTACAACATTAAACTTAAAAATATTGCGCACCATATAGTGTTAAGAAACACTATGGTGGCGCGTTGGTTGGTGGTCTTTGCCAAAGCTTTGCATGCAGGTGGAGGTTGCRGGGTCGAGTCCGATGGACTCCATAAAATTTTAAACAACCGATCTAATTACATGGTGCCACGTGGCAGCCCATGTTTGGGCCACGTGGCACCAAACCATTCTCCATGATAATGCCACGTGTCATCATCCCATTCACTGCAAACAAGCCATGTCATACGCCAACTGTCCACATGGTTTCCTGCCACATGTCGTACGACCTTGCCACGTGTCGTACGGTCTACCACGTCAGCATCCGTACGGACTGTACAGTCAGCACAGTTTTTTTTGCAAGTTGGTCATTTTGAACAGAACGTGATATATCTCTCATCCAACGTCCGTTTGAACCCAAACAAGTTGCATTGGGTTCGTGACGACGAGGCCTACGCTCCTGTTCGATTTGAAGCGATTCTGAGCACTTTTAAATTTGAGCAAAATTTGATCCCCTGGATCATGTGGAGAGGAATTACACACGGGGAAACAACATGTTGTGGGCAGGAGTTGAAATACACAGAAGAGGCGTAATTCATAGAATCAAAATAAGACGCAGAGCATAAAGCACAGCAGAAGCAAAGAACAAAGATGCATAGCTGAGACAATAAAAGAAGGTTGAGGTGCACTTATAGAGAAAAGAAGAATATCAAAAAGTGCAAGAAGATGCAGGCATAGAGACACTGATACAGGAGAGCAGAGTAGCATAGAAGAACAATGATAAGCCTGGTAAGCCAATGACAAATATTGAATCACTGTAATAAGTTTGAGTAGAAAATATTTATAATCAGGGTGGTAGAGAGGTGCTAGGGAGGACTAGTGTCCTCAGCGGTTCAAGTGGGTGCTTGAACACATGGAGTTGTAGCTTCCATCTGGTTGCATCCAGAGAAACTAGGGTGGCAGGGTGGTGCAAGGGAGAATAAGTGTTCTCTGTTATACAGGTTGGAGCCTGTGTAACTGGAAGTTGGTGCTTCCATCCAGTTGGTGCTGGAACACTTAGGGAGTTGTTGCTTCCTTCTAGTGGGTGCTAGAGAAACCAGGGAGTTGGTGCTTCCTTCTAGTAGGTGCTAGAGAAAACAAGGAGTTGGTGATTCCTTCTAGTGGGTGCTAGAGAAACCAAGGAGTTGGTGCTTCCTTCTAGTAGGTGCTAGAGAAAACAGAGAGTTGGTGCTCTCAGCAAGTTGCATCTTGCAAAACAGAGGTTGTAGCCTCACAATGAGTTAGAGCTCATATGTATGATAATGTACAAAATGTAAAGATTACTTATCATACCAAGAAGAAGAGGTTTTTACCCTTTATGGGTTTCCTAAGAAAATATCTATCTCTGTATATTTCATATGTGTGAATGATGTTGAATGTTCTATTGCTTACTTCCCTACTTTATTGTGATTGTCATTGAGTGCTCTGTAAAGAGTTTAAAATAAGTATAATTGTTTAAGCACGGTAACAATTGATTCACACCCCCCCTCTCAGTTGTCCAACAATTGGTATCAAAGCAGGTTCCTTTTATATAAAGGTAGATCTGTAAGCTTAAACATGACAAGTCGTGAAGGGACTTCAGTCATTAAGCCTCCTTTGTTTGATGGAACAAATTTTACCTTCTGGAAGGTTAGAATGAGAACATACCTAATGGCCTCAGGTGATGATTTTTGGGATGTAGTAGAGACTGGATACATAAAGCCTATTGTGCTAGAGTCCAAGGATGATAAGTTAGAATTTATCTTTAATGCTAAGGGAATGAATGCTATCTTGAATGGACTTGCAGAAGCCGAGTTTGTAAAGGTGATGCATCTTCAAACTGCCAAAGAAATGTGGGACAAACTCATTAGCAGCTATGAAGGAAATGATAAAGTAAAAGATGCCAAACTTCAAACACTTAGGTTGAAGTTTGAACAACTAAATATGAATGAAGATGAAACAATTAGCAAGTATTTTTTAAGAGTTGAAGAACTTGTGAATGCCATGAGGGGTCTTGTTGAGAAGATTGAAGAATCAATTTTAGTTCAAAAGATTTTCAGATCTTAAAACTATGTCCATTGATCAACTCCTAGGAACTCTAACTGCACATGAAATGAGAATCAACAAACATAAATCCATTACTAGAGAAGCATCTTTTAAAGCAGACAAGAATATTGATTCAGATTAAGATGATATTGAGGCAAAATTTGTGAGAAGGTTAAAGAAAGGATCAATAAAATATCAAGGCAAGATTCCATTCAAATGTTTTAATTGTGGTAAGATAGGTCACTTTGCAAATAAGTGTCCACAAAAGAAGAAGGACCGGAACTCTGAAGGTGAAGAGAAGTACAAATCCAAAAGATTTGATAGAAAGAAAAGTTTATGTGTAAACAATGATGACTCCTCAGAAGACACCGATAGTGACTCTTCCTATGAAGATAAGGTAAATGACTTCATTCTTATGGCCCAATATGATTATGATAATAAAATCACAGGAAGCAAGGCTAATGAAGAAGAAGTTGTGGTTGATATGGAAGGAGAACTGATCAGTGCACTGGAAGAGATTGACCGACTCAAAATTAAGAATAGAAAGCAAAAATCATTGTTGATACAGTTTGAGAAAGACAGTAAACAGCCCGATGAAGACTTTGCCCTGCTAAAAGTGGAATTCGAAGAGGCAAAGAAAATCGAGGACATTCTGAAACAACAGTTATCAAAAAAGAAACCAAGATGTAAAGCTCTGGAAGAAGAAGTAGTGAAAACTAGGAAAGAGTTGGAGAAGTTTCAAGCCTTGTATCATCATAATCTGTTAAGTATCAAAGCCTCAGAGGGATTAGCCACCATTTTGAATCAGCAAAGGAATCCAAAATTGAAAACATGTTTGCGTTATGAAGAGTAATCAAGTAGTGGTCATCCAAGCAACGAAGAGTTCATCAAGTTTGTCAAATCTACAATCAATGACGACAACAAACCTGCAGAAACAAAGGAAGATAATCAACCACCCAGGAGGAGTAAAGAAAAAGGTGCCAAAACTGAATCTGTAGAACAAAGAAATAATACACTCCCTACTCAAGGAAATCATTAGCATGGAAGAAATCGATTTGCTCAAAGAAGACAACCATTTTCCAGGTACAAAGAATTTTTCTATGGATATTGTTTCTACTGTTCTAATTTTGGTCACAAAGCTGTAAATTGTTCCTTAAGACTTAGACATGAGCAATTAAGATTTCCAAGGAATAAACATCTTCCACAACAAAGAATGATATAGCCAAGTAACAAACCATCATAGATTGAAAATTGTCAAATTAAGTCTAGAGACATGCAACTGAGGAGGTCAAGAAATAATAAGCAGAAAATGAGTAGGCAACGCTGCAACAATAACTTTGAACTATTGAACAATGAGATTGAATGCTATAGTTGTCACAACTTTGGCCACAAAGCTGCAAACTGCCATCTGAAGAATTACAAAGCAGATCCAAGGATAAAGTTCTTAGATAGAAAGGCCAGCACATGGAAAAGGAAAGATAGTGAAAAAGGTGGTCTAACACTTTCAACTCAAAAATAAAAGGCCTCTAGGAATATAGACATTGGATGTTCCAAGCACATGACTGGAGACAAGGATAAGCTTCTGTCAACAAGTAAAAGCAAAACAGGAAATGCGATCCTTGAAAATGATGAACCAGGTAAAATCAAGGATAGAGGGATGGTGAGTTTGAGTAATGTCAAAGGAGGTGCCCAGTATGTTCTGCTTGTGGATGGTCTGAAACATAATTTTCTTAGTACAATTCAAAAGTGTGAAAGAGACAGTGAAGAGGTGTTCACGTCCAAAGAGTGTAAGGTAAATGTAAACTCAGGACAAGTGGTGAATAAAGGCATAAGGACAATTAATGATGTTGATATTGAATCCTCTCCTGCAAGTAAATAAGAAGACACATATACAATAAAAGAATGTTCAGTTAGCATCAATCCCATGGAAGAAGTAGAAGAAGAATCATGTCATAAGATGGAAGCTGAAGTTTTGAAGCTTGAGAAGTCAAACACCCAAAGCAAGTTCTTAAACAGCTCCATGACCCTGGATAAGCTCTTGGATAGTCAGAGATCACCAAATTACAAATCTGGTATTGGATACAACAAGGAAGAAATTAGTACTCCTAAGAAACCTGATACAGGTCCTTCATCTGTGAAAAAGAAAAGCGTGTATGAGAGTGGTTTTTTCTTGTGATTGAATATGGTTATAAAAGCCTTGGATTGTATGCATCATGGAAGAAAAATGAAATTGTAGTAATAGAGATCGATGAGAATCAATGGGGAGATCCAAGGGTTGTTTGAAAAGTACGAGCTACAATTATGCAGTGTTTCAGTAGGACAACAACATCTTCAACAACAACATTTTGTTTTACAAAATGATATACACGACATCCTGTAGAGATAACAAGAGGAAAGACCTTGTCAAGGAAAGCTAACCTTTTAGGAACAAAGGGGGAAAATAGTCAGAAGCAAAGAGATAACAGTGACAGGGGGAGTCATCCAGTTATGACAAGAAAAGGTTGATGAAGGAGTCCCAATAAGAGAGGTGAGCAATATTGAGTCTGCTACAGAGGACACAGTTGAAGATGAAGATGAACGGGTCCAAAAACTAGAAGGAGAAGACTCTGGTTTAGATACAAATATTCTGCAGGCCTGAAATAAGAGAGTCCATCCTGTCAGGAGGAGTTTGTGCTGGTTTAATATCTAATACCTCCTAAAAATATTGCAACAGCTCAGGGGGAGCATGTTTTCTTTGACATTGATGTCAAAGGGGGAGAAAAGGAGTGGTTCGGACCGGATGCTACAGTTGGAGGTCCAAACAGATTAGTGCAGTCATTCAAGGTTTCCATCCATGCCAAAGGGGAATATTGTTGGCATGTTTACAGGCAGAGTGTGCTTGTCATTGATGGCAATATCACTAGAGTGTGCAGCAATGGAAAAACAGGAACAACATAAGCTCAGGAGGATTAGCGCAAAGTCGCACGTAGTGTGTAGGTGTGCATCTGGGACGAGGTTAACTCATTGCCAAAGCTCAAGAGAGATAGCGTACTCAGGATATTAGACGAATCAAAGGTCGAGGCTTTTGACACTTAGAAATTACTCCAAGTCAAGAGAATGTGTAAGCTTGGGAGGAGAAGCGACAGTGATCATTGGATCCCATTGAGAATCCCCGATGACCATCAGATCTGAATTCATATAGGTCGAGCACATAGATGGAGGATAGATCTTGGGCATTAGATCCGAGCATGGGGTCCGATCGTCATTGGATCTAGGAGAACCTGCACGTTCTTTAAAGTGAAAGGTGAAGCAGGCTTACAAAATCCTGAAAGCAGGAGGATCATCCATCTTCAAGAAGGACACGTGGTTACAGATCAAGATTTCGCTAACTAAAAGGTCAAAGGAAGGAAGTTCTCTAACCTTCCAACTTGCGATATGCGAAATCAAGATAAGATCTGGGCTGTCATATTTGGAGTAATTACGAAGGACCAACAACTATTAGATATGGTGAAGCTGCAAGGCGGATAAGACCAAGAGTCATCCAACTCTCCAAAACTGTGAAGGAATCTTGGTCGTCCATTGAGGATAGTCGTGGATCGTTGGATCCAGAGGACACATGGTGAAAGATCATCATTTCGCTGACTGGAAAGTCAAAGGAGTGAAGTGCTCGTTTGATTGGTGAGTGCTCATATCTCATGGTCACATTGTCGAGAGCTGGAGAGCAGAGCAAGAGAAGTCGAGCTCTATTTCAGAGTTCGGGACATGGAGAGTCGAGAGGACTCGTCACAGAATACCCGAGACACGAAAGTGTGAAATGCGTTTTCGAATAAGGCTGTGGTCATAGCCAGTGGTTACATCTACGAAAGATGGAGGAAGAATATAGCGGTGTTAAGCTCCATCTCGGAGTCTCGACGATCGTGACTTGGAGTATCGAGACCCTTCATCACAGGAATCGTGATATGCGAGATCATGAA
Source organism: Picea engelmannii (assembly GCA_009831015.1). Classification (NCBI taxonomy): domain Eukaryota; kingdom Viridiplantae; phylum Streptophyta; class Pinopsida; order Pinales; family Pinaceae; genus Picea; species Picea engelmannii. Next base: position 232,963 of record ML777770.1, on the reverse strand, counting down.
AAGATCTGGACCGTCAGATCACCAAGAATTGTGGACCGTTGATCAGGCATGAAGAAGGCTCGTGAAGTGGCGAAATCGTGATAAGATCTGGATCGTTGATCCAAGAGGGGCACGTGGCGATAGATCAGAGCATGACAGAAACACCGATATGCGAAATTGCTAAACACCTTTTGGCACAGCCTGTGGTCACCGTCGGTGGTCATGTGAGGGGAATAAGATAGCGGTTCTACGATTCATCTCAGAGTCTCAGTGATCGCGACTTGGAGTGTCGAGACCCTTCCTCACAGGAATGTTGAAATGCGAGATCACGAAATTCAAATTCTATTTAGCGCTCAATCACAACCAGTGGGCATATGGGATAAACGCAAGACCCTGCGGATTTAATCAAACGGTGCAGGTGAATTTGAATATGATCGGAGGGCTACTGTTGCACTTCATAGTTAGTTATTCAGTTACGATTCAGTTAGCAGAACCGAATCATGGTTCTTGGATGGTTGGCGATTCATTTGTTGTGCGTTTTTGCCCAAGAAGATTCGAGGTGTAACTGTAGAGGATGTGGTTAAAAGAAACATGCAGTAACTGTGTGAGGTTGGTTGTTCTGAATGAAAAATGAGTTGAACTGTAAGAAAGGGAAAACAATAGTATGCGTAGTGTGAGATAAAACTCAGAGATGAGTAACAAATGATGTATAGAAGGAATCTAGATGTTGATTTTTCTTTTTAAGGCTTGAGAAAGCAAAGCAGAGCAAAAAGTGGAGTGGCAGTGAACAACCCGATGAGAAGAACTGTGGTACGGTGAAGAGCATGTAGAGGCACTATGAATGGAGGATGAAGAAGGTGCATAGATAGTATAAATACACAGAACAGAGAAGAGATGGAGGTTGTTGTGGAGAGGAATTACACACGGGAAATAACATGTTGTGGGCAGGAGATGAAATACACAGAAGAGGCGTAATTCATAGAATCAAAATAAGACGCAGAGCATAAAGTGAAGTAGAAGCAAAGAACATAGATGCATAGCTGAGATAGTAAAAGAAGGTTGAGGTGCAATTATAGAGAAAAGTAGAAGATCAGAAAGTGCAAGAAGATGCAAGCAGAGAGACATTGATACAGGAGAGCAGAGCAGCATATCAGAATAGGGATAAGCCTGGTAAGCCAATGAAAACTATTGAATCACTGTAATAATTTTGAGTAGAAAATATTTATAATCAGGGTGGTAGGGAGGTGCTAGGGAGGATTGGTGTCCTCAATAGTTCAAGTGGGTGCTTGAACACAGGGAGTTGTAGTTTCCATCTGGTTGCAGCCAGAGAAACCAGGGTGGCAGGGTGGTGCAAGGGAGAACAAGTGTTCTCTATTATACAGGTTGGAGCTTGTGTAACTGGAAGTTGGTGCTTCCATCCAGTTGGTGCTGGAACACTTAGGGAGTTGTTGCTTCCTTCTAGTGGGTGCTAGAGAAACCAGGGAGTTGGTGCTTCCTTCTAGTAGGTGCTAGAGAAAATAGGGAGTTGGTGCTTCCCTCTAGTGGGTGCTGGAGAAACCAGGGAGTTGGTGCTTCCTTCTAGTAGGTGCTAGAGAAAATAGAGAGTTGGTGCTCTCAACAAGTTGTAGCTTGCAAAATAAAGGTTGTAGCCTCACAATGAGTTGGATCTCATATGTATGATAATGTACAGAATGTAAATATTACTTATCATACCAAGAAGAAGAGGTTTTTACCCTTTATGGGTTTCCTCAGGAAATATCTTTCTCTGTATATTTCATATGTGTGAATGATGTTGAATGTTCTATTGCTTACTTCCCTGCATTATTGTGATTTTCATTGAGTTCTCTGTAAAGAGTTTAAAATAAGTATAATTGTTTAAGCATAGTAACAATTGATTCACCCCCCCCCCCCCCTTAGTTGTCCAACACTTAGTAGTCCATATTTATATGATCGTAAGGCAATCTTCTACAGGACAAAGAATCAATATCAATTAACTAAAGTAGGTCAGGATTATGTGGTTCATGCTCATCATGTTAAGGAAAATAAAACTCTTCAAACAATGGAACAATTAAAGAAGGCAGTTCAAGCAAGCAACAAACCAATAATTGTTTCAAATGAAGTAATAGATCTTAAGCAAGAACAGGAAATGATTTTTGAATGGAAAATCAATCACAGGTTGCTTCAAGATAAGCTCATGTCGTGCAAATATTACAAGCATATCAATTCAATTGCAGTCATGTTTTTTATGCTATCATTAGTAATGTTGTCTACATGGATGATAGTGGCTTCAGTGAAATGTGACAGGGTTCAAATGGATAACAATATGTTGTCAGTTGTCATGATTGTGTTACAGTTGATCTTAATGAGGCAGGTGCACAAGACAAAGTTTAGAGACAGAGGACAAGTCGAGTGGCCTATCCCAAGTTTGTTGATTGGTCAGTAACCTTTTGGGGACCAAAATTTCCTTAGTGGGGAGGTGTGATCCAGAATTGGATCGAGGAGCCCCCCCGGATCCAGAAAAGGCTAAAAAATGAAAGTTCTCATAATCAAATGAAACCAATTCTATTGCGACCGACATTTCGCACTGATTCCAGGCATATATTTACTTTCTCAAATGGACATTTTAAGCAAGAGTTATCGCACTCTGACCATTTTCCCAAACAAGTAAAAAGTCAACAGGAAAAATTCAATGTTGATGTCATCACGACATCATCATGCTAACGTAGCATTGAGACACGTGGCATAACAACAACAGTTTGACTGGTCAGATCCAGATCCACTCAAATGTTGACAAATGGAAACTTTCAGGCAAATGAAGAGGTGCCACATGGTTGAGACGTGGGCTACCACATGGCACCCTATCACTGGATGGCAGTTTAAAAGTTTTTTGGGGCTCATGGGATTCGAACCCATGACCCATTTCTAGATAAAATCTTTGGGAGAGATCTAATGACCAATGCTCCAACTTATGTGTTTGGGGTTTAAAACCCACGATATATTATATATTGCAATGTATAAAGTGTATGGGGTGGAAGGGGGTTGGGTCTAAGCCCCAACCCACAGTTTAATTGTTACCTGTGACCAAAATAATTAGGGCATGAGTGCCTTTTAGACCCCTGTCCATCATATATCATGGGGCTGGAACCAAGGTTTAGGAGTACCCCAAGGGTGCGGTCCTATCCCCAAGCCACATATGACCAATGATTTTGGAAAAGAGGCCAGCAGTCAGCCCTTTGGGTTGGCGCTTGGCCACCTATACACCATGTGACCTTAATGTGGAGTACGCATACATACCTAGGGGATATTTTTGAATTTGGTTGCACAAAGTGGGTTTTGACCATATTATATGGATTTTTAATTGATTTTATGCCTGTTTTTGGAGGATTTTGCCCATTTTGGGGGGACATTGGGTCCTTTGTGAGGCCATATCTTGGGAGGAAGTTGGGATGTGATAACCAACTTCAAATATATATAAACTAGGCCTTATTGATGCCATGGGAGGATATTCAGAAAAGAATTATGCTGAAGGAAAGCCAAGCCAAAGCCATTTTCATGCATGGAAGTTGTTGAGGAGAGCACCTTTGCAAGCCATTTATGGGAGCTCCGGTCATCCATTTTGAGTGTCGTTTCTTCTGTTGGGTTCTAGATATCTGGGAGAACAAGACCACATCAGTATTGTATAATTATGGCATTGTTGTGATGTACTTATTGAGATTTTAATAGAAATAAATAAGCCTCACCCGCTAAGACGTAGGCGAGATTGTCGAACTCCGTTATCACTTCTTTTGTTATGGTTTGTTGTTCTTCGTGCTTATGTCCAGTTCTGTATATGTGTTTATGGATGTGATATATTGTCATATCTTCTTCCTCTTTCATTAAGCATCCTATTTGGTTAATCAATACATGTTTAATAACTCAACCACAATCTTTAAAAAGATCTTTTCGGATCACACACGCACATTCGTGCTTAAACCACCATATTTGCCAGAACAAGAGCCTAATAATTCAGAGGATGTGATATGTCACTTTATTATGTATTACTGCCTCTAGCATCCACCTTTTATTAAGCATATATGCCTTGTAGAGTTCGTAACACATTACAAAAAAAATGGTACACCCATATCAAAAAGAAAAAAACCAAATGTAATACGCTTTGTCAAATACAACAAACACATCGACTATGAAAAATTTTGTAGAGAAAAACTATTGGTGTACGTTCCATTTGATCAAAATGAAAACACATTAAAACATAACTTCCCTACATGGGAAGATGCATATATTTCTTATGAGACTACAATACAAACCAATGAGGCTAGATTTACATACAATGATAACCCAACATGGGGTGATTTAGAAAGTGCATTTGATGAACTAGAAAACCCTGACAATGTTGATGAGACATTAACAAACCATAAAACAAGTATAACTCTCTATGAGTCCTATGACTTGCAAGCAGATTTTCCTTGTCCTCGAGCAGCCGCCATTGAAAAATGTATCAATCTTGGGTTTCAAGTCACAAAATTGATTGAAAATGACGAATACTATAGAGTTAGATGACTATTGAATTGAGAACACCAAACAATCCTAAAGGACATTGCAATGAAAAAATGCTTAAACATGCACACTCCTATGCACTTGTTCCTTACAGGCGAGGTAGGAACAGGTAAGACATTCACAGCGAAAGCACTATTCCAAATGCTTATACAAATCTATGATTCAAACAGTTCGACTGACCCTATGAAACCAAAGGGACTAATAGTTTCATATATAGGAAAAGCTACATATAATGTAGGTGGAACAAAATTCCACTCCACATTTTCAATGCCTTTTAACAAGTCACATTTTCTTCCACTCAGCAAGGAAATGTTAGATACCTTGTCTAAGCTTTATTGACAATCGACTAAGAAACATAAAACATGTGCAAACTAAATACTTTGGGGACATTGACATGATATTTTGTGCGTATCTTTACCAGGCACAACCCATACAAGATTCTCTGATATTTGAACAACCTATGATCAATATGAAAACAATGATGCATGAATTTTGGAAAGACAACATAAAATTATTTGAATTACATACTACAATGCGCCAGACAAATGAAACATTTATTGCAATTCTGAATATAATGAGGACAAACAACCAAACATGTGATGACTTAACATATATCAATTCAAGGTGCATGTGACCTGCACCAACATACCCAACCTTCCCTTACCTGTTCTACAAGAATAAGGATGTTTCAATGCATAACAGGTACATGTTATCGCTCATGCTTGGCAATGATATCATCATCAATTTAATTGACCTTGAAGAAGACAACCATGTCAATGTACCATGTCATCAACATACAACCACTTTGTCTTTACAACTTGTCCTGAAATTAGACATGCTAGTTGAAATATATGCCTTCAACTATGATTCATTGGATGGCTTGCTGAATGGCGCAGATGGAATACTCAAATCTTATACCAAAAAATAAAAAGTTGATGTCCTATGGATTAAGTTCCATGACCCGCATATTGGCCACCGACAAGAAAACAAGTTAGCTTATCTATATAATTCAAACACTTTCCGCGATTGGACACCTATATTATGAATATCAAAACTAGTATCGACATCGGAAAAGACAAGTCAAATGAAGATTCAAAAACAGTTTCCAATTAAACTTGCATGTGCACGTACAGTCCACAGATCACAAGGGATAACACTTGATAGTGTTGCATTCAACCCTGATGGAATATGAATAGATGGACTTGTATACACAACTCTGTCCCATGTCAGAAGCATAGAATCATTGTATTTTCTAAGCGCTCTTACAAAATATAACTTCAAATTCAAACATAAAGTTGATATTGAGATGCAATSCCTTCAGACTAGTGCAAAATGGCATCTACAATATTATTACCAATCCACACAAACAAACTCATCTGTATCAATTCTCTCACTTAACACGCGCAACCTACATGCACATATGAATGATATACTCAATGACTATGACACAATGCAATCTAATATTTTGTGCTTGCAAGAAACATACATGACATTATGCATGCAAAACAAGCAATTTCCAAATCACAATTGCATATCAAGTTACATTACACATGGAGTGATGACATTAGTGAAAAAACATGTAACAATTTTGGAGCATATGCATTTCGAAGAAAAAAATGTTGAGATGGTGCTAGCAAGAGTAATCTTCCATCAATCATAAATTGCAATATTGAATCTCTATGCCACTCCACATGCAACATTGCCCAACATACTGGATATTGTTTCAAATGCATTACAACATTTACATCTGAACGGAACCATTATCATTCTAGGAGACTTCAATATTGACATGCTACAAAATAGTGCCTGAACAAAAGAATTGGAAAACTACATGTGCAATTACAGTGTTCGCTTTCTTTTGGATAAAATAAACCATGTACAAAACGCACTTATTGACCATGTATGGTCAAATGTGCCCATTTCACAATACACCCTCTTTATCTTAGACACATACTGGTTTGATCACGATACAATTTGTATTGTACTTGAATTATGAAATATACATCAAGCATATTACAAAATCATATTTCCATGTCTCAAAGCATATCTGGCTAATTTGTTGCACAAAACCAAATTATTCATCTAGGATCATCCAACTTGTTAATTTTTTCTGGTTTGTAATAGATTTTGGACAGAAAGGGAAATTTTCAATTATGTTATTCAAAAATATAATGAAGAAAAGAGATGTTAAAGAAATGATATTTCGCACAACCCAAGCAACATTTGTAACATAATTGTGAACATACATAGTACATTATCTTAAGAAACTAACTAGCTCCACAACTGTTGTACGTATACATATACACCTCCACCAACAATTTGCACAAAAAAAATGACTTCAACAGTTTTGTGCAACTTTTTTGTTGTACACATATATATTATATTGTTCAATATATTAACTAATATGCTCATGTGTGTAGGTTGAGGGTGTTCTGGTTGCAGCGAATGCCTACTCAACCCCCTTCGAGTCTGTATGTGCCAATTGCAATTTTCCTGCTTCTGTCTCTACGTTCATAAATGATGGCACAATTGATTGTCTACGATGTGGTGCAAAATTCCCTTACATATATAGTCACTCTGTCAACGTTGTCATCTGAACCCTCAACAACACAATTGTACACTGTACAGTTAGACAACCTGTATTACAAGATGTGCTTCCTGGGTTGACATAATTTCCATATGAAATATACCTGCAGAAAAAGGAAAAGATTGTCTAAATGCTACGTGACTTCCGCGTCCATAAAAAAATTACCTTAAATGAGGACAATGCCATACTACATATCGGTTGAACCAAAAAAAAATAATTACATAGCATGCATTGACAATAAATGAAACAATGTGATCTATCTCTATCCATGTTACCCAATCAAGATATAAATAAAGTTTTTCACTACCATGGCAAAGTGAACTGGAGACACATAAGATTGTTGAGTCCAAGAATGAGAAGCATGAGGAAAGACTTCATAAAAAGTACCCAATTTTGAATAAATTAGGACCATCGTTTGAGGTGTCAAAATGGCTTGCTCTTATGAATAGAACCATCAAGAATTTTCAATAATATTGTAAATTTTGCATTGTTCAAACTCCATTAAGTTAAATGTTGACAAACGTTTCCAGAACTAGTAATGTTATAACATTTTCAGGTCAACGTGATCTTGGTTCATAGTAATATCAGAAGAAAATCATCATACTGATCTTGGTTCATAGCAATATATCAATCGACGAATTTCTTGGTGCCAATTTGGGAGTTTGGTTATAGAGGGGATACAATGCCCAATCTTTGTTGATTTTTGCTTGTGTTGTGTTTGCCAAAATTTTGATCATGTGCTTTGGTGTAGTAGTTCAAGGTTCTCATGGGCTTGGTTTTTAGATTATGACTGGATAATAGATTCAGGATCTTAGCATTTTTTCTATGATCTTAAGGAATATACATGACTTTCCTTTCCTTTTAATACACGCTTTGTGGAGCAAATGTAATATGTAGTTCATTTAACCAGTTTTGCTTGATTAATGAAATTACCAAAATTCTTCTTTGGAAATATTTTGAAATATATATATATATATATGCTAGCTGAAGTAAAATGGAAATATGCTATCAACCACACAAAATTAAAATTCAATTTCTTCATTGTTATACTTACGCTCAAGTTGACAGCACAATAACTTTATTTCAACAACCCTCCATTGATTTCTCTTTAGATTTTTTATGCTTCTCTTATGAAAACACATCTTGGAAACTATAAGTATGACTCACTTTCTCTATTATTTGATTGAAGTTCCTATAGATATGTCTAAATAACTTCATAGTTATTGTTGATCATAAAGTCTGCACCTGACTACTAAAGGGCAGAGCTAGGCCACCGCAACTTTGGAATGATTGTTCTTTTCAATTTGTTGATCAGTTAGAGGGTTGGTTCACCAAGACAAGAGCATGGTGATATTGGAAAGATGACATGGATGACGGTTCTCCTTGGCTATTGTTGCACCAATGAGAAAAAACTGATATAATAAAGGTAAAAAAGAAGGGAAACAACAAACCATTCAATGAATAATTTGGTGCAAGAAGTTTAATATTTAAAATAATGTTTCAACACATTAAACAATGTATCAAAAACATGATTACTCTCACAGGTTGCAATACAAACAAATATTTATCAAAGAATTATATTTTCTCATAGGTACCTGAGATGCACCCCAGTCGCCTGAAGTGACCCATAGTTCGATCTACCAAATCAACCTCCCTATTATCGAATTGATAGAGGTGAATATTATGGGATCAAAAAATAATTTTGTGTGGATATTGAATTGGGAAAAATTGTTGGTTAGTTTAGTTTTTTTAAGGCATTATCATAGTAAGAATGAAACATTATTCTAACCCACTGTTATCTACAAAGGCCAAACACCAATAAGGCTTGTAAATCAACTATACATAGTTACAACCAAAAATCAAGTCATAGTTTGTGTTTGCATTTGCTCACACTCTTTTTAATGATACAAACACAATACAAAACAAGCATGCGGATAAAATATTGCACTAGAAAATGATGGTTTGGCAACAAGTGAAAATTCTAACCCACAATTAATTGCCAATGCCAAAGATCAATGACACTTGTAAATACATCTTAAGTTGTCGCTTGTTCTTAAAACCTGGCAATTTTGAAACTCCAAATGAGCAGGTGTCGTTGATCTGAACCCACATATAGGTGTTAGTTTTATTATGAACTTTGGGTTTTCCAAAGCATATTCCATCACCATTTCCACATCTGGACCTCGTCTTGTAAAAATGGTCAGTTGACTGATATGTCTAAAGATGTCACCCCAAGTGCCCAATCTTAGAATATCTTCTTCATCTTGTAAGATAATTGAAGCTGTTAGAACACTTTAGGATTTTAAACTTTTAAATTTTAAAATCTTTTGTTTTTACCTCTTAAAAATAAAAATTCACCAAAAAAACTTAGGGAATTTATTTTCAATTAAATAAATCCATGATCATTATGTATTAATAAGGCGCTCACAATATCATCCGTTGATGAATTCCATTAAATTTGATAAAATGACTCTCGTGTTCTCCGCATTATAAACATGCCTGAATTTTAAAAGAAAACCTTCAATGGTCACTTTGAAACTTCACGCTTCAGGAGTTTCAAGGCATCTAAACAACAAAAACCCCAAATCTATGAAGTTATGAAGTTTCGAAGACAGTTCATTGTGATAATATTTAAAAGGGTCTACAAATGAGTTATAGGACGCATCAAAAGGATGATGTGTCACATAAAGAATATGTGCCACGTGTCACTTGAAACAATACAAATGACGAACACAAAATATGCTTTAAACGAGTTCCACGTGTCATGGTCTATATGAGCTCCATGTCCCATGACTGATGGATTCCACGTATTTGCAACAACTTTATGACACTTTTCAACAACAGATTGATTCCACGTCTCTCTGGTACTTAGGGATTCAGAGGTTTCTGAATGCGGAGCTTGTATAACAACCAGAGTAGTACGAGCCCGGAATGTGGTCGCCTCGCGTCACATGATTTCATGTGTATTTATTGGTTGATGCCATGTGTACTTCACGGATGACAGTCGCGTGCCTCTACCATTTCTCCCTTCGGAATTTTCTCTATGCAAAGTTTGTATAACTCCCGGACTGGTACGGGCCCAGAGTCATTAACCATGTTTATTTACAATTAACCCAAGATTAATGTATCTTATCATTAAGTATATCAAGAGTTATTGACTCCAGCTCTTCGACGTTCGACGATTTCAACCTGTTCTGGATGGAAAACTTCCAGAGTGCTACAAGCCCGAAGTGACGTGGCACTTCACGCATTTGGATTTGCGACACTTCTGCTATTTGGGGCTTCGAAAGTTGTCGCTTGTTCTTAAAACCTACGCGATTTTGAAACTCCGAATGCGTAGGTGTCATTGATCTGAACCCACATATAGGTGTTAGTTTTATGCTGAAATTTGGGTTTTCCAAAGCATCTTCCATGACCATTTCCACATCTGGACCTCATCTTGTAAAAATGATTATTTGTAACCTAAATGTAAAGTTGACCGATATGTCTAAGGATGACATCCTGAGTGCCCAATCTTAGAATATCTTCTTCATCTTGTAAGATAATTGAAGTTGTTAGAATACTTTAGGATTTTAAACTTTTAAATTTTAAAATGTTTTGTTTTTAGCTCTTAAAAATAAAAATTCACCAAAAAAACTTAGGGAATTGCTTTTCAATTAAATAAATCCATGATCATTATGTATTAATAAGCCACTCACAATATCATCCATTGATGAATTACATTAAATTTGATCAAACAACTCTCGTGTTCTCCACATTATAAACTAGCCTAAATTTTAAAAGAAAAACTTCAACAGTCACTTCAGGACTTCGCGCTTCGAGAGTTTCAAGGCATCCAAACAACAAAAACCCTGAATCTACGAAGTTTCGAAGTCTCGAAGACAATTCCTTGCGATAATATTTAAAATGATCTACAAATGCGTTATAGGACATGTCAAAAGGATGACATGTCACATAAAGAATATGTGCCATGTGTCAATTGAAACAGTACAGATGACGAACACAAAATATTCTTTAAACAAGTGCCACGTGTCATGGTCTATATGAGCACCACGTCCCCTAACTGATGGACGCCATGTATTTGAGACATTTTTGTGACACATGTCATAAACAGATTGATGCCATGTCTCTCTGGTACTTAGGGATTCAAAGGTTTTTGAATGCGAAGCTTGTATAATTTCTAGAGTAGTACAAGCCCAGACTAATGTGGTTTCCTCATGTCACATGATGTCACATGTATTTATTGGTTGATTCCATGTGTCCTTCGCAGATGACTACCACATACCTCTGGCACTTCGCCCTTCGGGAGTTTCTCTATGCAGAGTTTGTATAACTCTCAGACAGATACGGGCCCAGAGTCATTAACCATGTTTATTTCCAATTAACCCAAGATTAATGTATCTTATCATTAAGTATCCCAGTAGTTCTTGACCCCAACTCTTTGGCGTTTGATGATTTTTACCTATTCTAGATTGAAAATTTCTAGAGTAGTACAAGCCCGAACTGACGTGGCACTTCGCGCATTCGGATCTGCGACACTTCGACTATTTGGGGCTTCGCAAGTTGCCGCTTGTTCTTAAAACCTGTGATATTTTGAAACTCCAAATGCGTAGGTGTCGTTGATATGAAACCACATATAGGTGTTAGTTTTATGCTGGAGTTTGGGTTTTCCAAAGAATCTTCCATCACCATTTCCACATATGGACCTCATCTTGTAAAAATGATTATTTGTAAACTAAATGGACAGTTGACTGATATGTCTAAGGATGACATCCCGAGTGCCCAATCTTAGAATATCTTCTTCATCTTGTAAGATAATTGAAGTTGTTAGAACACTTTAGGATTTTAAACTTTTAAATTTTAAAATCTTTTGTTTTTACCTCTTAAAAATAAAATTTCACAAAAAAACTTAGGGGATTTCTTTTCAATTAAATAAATTAATGATCATTATGTATTAATAAGGAACTTACAATATCATATGTCGATGAATTCCATTAAATTTGATAAAACGACTCTCGTGTTCTCCGCATTATAAACTTGCCCAAATTTTAAAAGAAAACCTTCAACGGTCACTTCGAGACTTCACGCTTCGGGAGTTTCAAGGCATATAAACAACAAAAACCCTGAGTATATAAAGTTATGAAGTCTTGAAGACAGTTCCTCGTGATCATATTTAAAAGGGTATACAAATGAGTTATAGCACACGTGTCATTAATTTTTTTCTTGGGCTGGTACCTGGCACTTGTTTTAAACATTCGTGTCATCTTATTCGCACATTTTTAGGTGAAATGTGTCGTCCATCTTTATTTACATGTCACTAAAAATCATGTCATCACTACCACGTCACTCCAGGATATTTCCCTTCGAAAAATAAAACAAAGAATGCTTTCTGGACCGCTGAGGGTTTCGAAACTCTGGGGTTCTGAGGCCCCAAAATACCTATAACGGTTCAAATGTGTACTCCAGGAATTCTTCCTTCGGAGGATTTATATCATCCTTCATTCAAAACCCCTGAATATCGAAGTTTCGAAGTACTTAAGGCTAAAGGATTTTTAAAGCATGATTAATTAAAAGATAAAAGTGATTAGTTAATGATTAGTTGCTCCCACAATTCCACCTTCCGCAGATTTGTCTCGTCTTACATTCAAAACCTGCGAACTTCGAACCGCCAAAGTATTAATGACATTTATAACTCGCTAAGGTTAAAGATTTTCACAATCTCCAGTTAATAAATTCCATAGATTTTTAATAATCACCTTGTCAGTATCTTAATATGAAGATTGATAGAATTTATGAATAAACACATTTCGAATCTCAAGTCATTCTACCATTTGCAATTAGAGTTTTCCATTCAGTAATTGAGAGACTACATGTTACTCTTATCACAGTAAGGTTAATTTCATTTCTCTGAGAATTATGGCGCCACACAAACCAGGGAAGAAGCAATATGCATCAGCAGATGATTCCAACCCAAACACACATATTCTCTCTGACACCACTTCGCAAATTACAGACACCATCAAGTCTTGGAAATGGGTCTACGGTATCTTGGAACATGAGATTCTTCTATGTCCGGACGATTCAACGGAAGAAGAAGACGAGTCATTCTCAGCCAAGCTTAGGTTGGTAACTCATTTTGAACTACTCATGATTTCTTCTCGACCAAAGATAATTCCCTACAATGACATGATAAGATGGGATCTAGAGCACGTTGACATTCAAACCAAAAGCATTATCAGTTACCAGAACACCTTTGTTGGCTCCTTTCATCTTAAGTACATACAAGTAATGTATAAACTATCTTCCACACCCAAATACACAAATAATGTAACATTTATTCTGGATTTTGAAAGGAAAGAATGCACTCAATATGGCAGAATTGGTCATGACATAATCAAGACCTGGTGGGGAAATCCAACCAAGTTTAAATACGATGATCATGGTAAATATTCCACAACATCCTTAGATTCTCACATTTTTTACATTGCCATGATGCTATGCCAACTATTTGGAAGGAAAAACTCAACACATTTCACAGCTGGATGTGTGTCTATAATCAATGAAGTGGTCGAAGGCTATACTTTCAACTGGGAAAAATTTTTGTCGGATAACCTAGCTAAGGAGGTTGTCGATTACAAATCGTTGAAATCAAGAGGCCAAGATGCTCCTTTTTACATGTTTTTCTACATCATGGACGTCATTTGCTTCATGAATCCATTTCCCATGATGAACTGGAGCTGGACCTCAGCTAGTTCCGAGCCTATACATTTCTATCACTCCAAACTATGGGAAGAAAATGATAAAGATTTCTTTTATGAGATCTGTCACAATGTAGTGGTATCGATTCATGTAGCTATCTATGGTCACCCTTCGACCATGATTTCAGAGCACATTATGGGGAACTTAGGCACAATTGCAGATTGGTACATTGAACATAACTTCTCTTACATCAAAGTGTTCGATTACTTTGTTTCTCTCCATTCCCTTCCAAAATTCTTGCCTAATAGGTTGGTCTGCAAAGAAGTGGCATACCAAATAGTCACAGGAGGAATCACCAAAGACTTGAAAGTGGCTTAGAAAAAGGTATGACCATATTTTCCCATACAGGTTGGCATGCTTACATTTTTAAATTTTGGTCATTCAAAAGTCGATATTGCAACCTTAGAATATGTCAAATCAGTTAACATTGAATTAAAAAACATGATCCTCATAGAATCGTAGAGAATCATTTGGCCCAATTCAACATGAAAATATATATACACGAAGACTCTCCTTATGACAATGTTTTCCGAGGAGCTAGATCCTATGAAGAAGTCGGAAACATATTTTAGTCTCTGCATCCTGACCAACATGCTACTTTCCTGAGCTTTCAAAACCACAGAAGGAACAACTTGGCTAATATTTTGTAAGGAGAGTCAAAGCCCATTCCATATTCACATGAAACTAGATCCACAAAACCCCAGTGAAGTAGCTTCACTGAGGACAAAACTGAACAAGTATTGAACAATAAAGATGCATTATTTAAACATATAAAAGCATCAATTCTAGGCCTAAATTATCAAGAGTTATTAGCTTCCCTTGAAGCATTCATGAAAGATCATCATGTTTGTCCCCCTTCATCATCATTTACTACCATTGTTACTCCCAGTCTTACTAGTGCAGAAAATTCTACTGCACTTATTTCCCCTATTCCCTCAGTAACTCCTTTATCAACTAGTTTTGAGGCTCTCGGTTCTAAATTCATCCATCTAGACGAACTCACTCCCATCTCGCCTAAAGGGATGCCCCCATCTAGTTTATTTTTCAATAAGAAAATAAAATATATCATCAGAAAAGAATCTCACCAGAAGGGAGGAGTGACCACCAAGAAACACATAATAATATATGATGGACATGAAAAAAATCACCCTGAATTTGCCAAAGAGGTTGCAGATTCACTATGAGCATTTTCCACTTCCAAACAATGGTCAGTGGGCAATCTTTCAAAGCAACTGCAAGAAAAGTCTCTCTTGGTTGAAAATTTTCAAAATCAAATGCAGAGCACATAACAGGTTATCACGAGCAGAATGAATTATGACATAGAGCAAATCAGGTTGTCTTATAAACAACAGATGAAGCAGCTACAGGAAAAACTGGAGATGACTATCCAAAATAGTAATTCCATAATTGCTTAGCAAGACATTTCAATACATCATTTGCATAATAGAATAGCTTCACTGGAAAAGACAAACACAGATAATACTTCATTCCAAAAACAAGCATCTAAAATTAATGAAAAGTTGGAAGCTGTCAATCAGGAACTGTATCAAAAAATGGATACTATTCAGAAATACTATAAGGCATTAAATAATTCTCTAAAAAGTACTTATGAGAAAGAAAATGATGCATGTATGGACATACCCAAATTTCAGGAATTCATTGTATGCAGGCAGAAATCCAATATTCTTAGTCTCGCCCCTTTCTCACAATCTAAAAAGGTGAAAGTTGAAATGGCCTTGAAAGTTTGGGAGACAAACCTACAAGAAATCAAGAAGCTTGCTAGGGAGGAAAAGGAGGCTCGTATGAATATCTTGTTTATTGTAGAGACATAATTGGTTGAATTCAAAGGTAATGATATCTCTGAGACACTCGAGCAAATTGAAATATAAAATAATAAAGAAATCTCCAGAAAGAATAAGGAAAGTATACAATCTATCATCCAATAGATGAACAAGATTGATTTTCTCAAGATCAACGAGTTGTTGCTAAAACCTAGTTTGCAACACCAAATTACAACCCAGACAGTAATGAAGATCCAGGAGAAGCTACCACTAGTACAAAAGAAGGTATTTGCCTTCGAATTGAACGAGAACATTGAACCATCGAGATTTGTCATAACATTGAAGGAAATGTGTACCCAGTTCAATGAATAGTCGAAAGCAAGCACATTCGGGACCAAATAAAGGAGCTTATGAATGAAATCAAACCTATTCTCATATCTGAAGTGTTGTCATATGAATCATGTAGATGACATATAATTTTTTTATTATGAAATCAAACTTATTTTCATATCTGAAGTGTTGTCACATGAAATGGATATCTTCCTCACATTTTTATTGTGGGATAAATAGATTTTGGTCACAAATAGGAAAAAACAGACATTAGAGAGATTTTGTAAAAGGGAAACACAAAGAAACTATCCAACTGTACTCAATTTCACAATATTGTTTATGAAAAATGTTTTATTAGTACATGCCAAGGGGATTATAGTGATGAGTTTTCCCATTGACTACAGATTAGTTAACATGTTGACTACAAATTTATGGTGTTTTCTAATGTTTAACATTGTTTGATTGAATTTTTCTAATTAAAAAAAAAAATTAAATCATTTTCGTGACTACATATTAGTTAACATGTTGAGTACAAATTTAAGGTGTTTTCCAATGTTTAATATTGTTTTATTGAATTTTGTATTTTTTTTTAAGTTAAATAACTTTCCTGTACAACTATTGATAGATGAATTGAACCTATTTCTACAATAATTTAAGAGGCTCTTTAATCCATAATTAAAGATGCACGGTTAGGTTTTTTGTTTGTGCCCAGTACTTCCATTTAAATAAAAGCTACTCTACTGCGGCATCTGCAGCTTTCGCTCCTTACATTTTAGATGCAAGGAGAATTTGTGATAGGGTGTCAGATTCCAACATAAAATTTTGTTGAGCATGTTTTGATGAGTGGTAGCAATCTCTTTACCTTAGAAAATCTTGACAGCTTCAAACCTTGGCAAGATGAAATTCTAAATTGTTCCAATATTTATATAAAACTTTGATGAGCCTTTGGTTCAACCAATCCAACATTTATGGAGTGGAACTCAAATGTGGAACCACAAAATCTATGATGTCGAGCTAGTGGAAACCTCCAGATACATACCTTTCTCGAAAGGCTCTGTTCTGGATGTGGAAGATCTTGAAATACAAAATATGGATGTTGGAATCCGTTGGACATGGAAATAATCCAAATGAACTTTTATTTAGAATCTTGGATCTAGATGATCCAGAGATCCGAATATCCAAACGTTTCAACAAATCCACTTAATCATTAAAACGAGATATGGGTTCCATGTCACATGATCCACTTCACAATGGCACGCATTTCTATAACTTAACCTTCATTCTTTTGTTGAGTTGTAATGTTGTATGGGTTGTGGGGTCTACGATCCAAATAGTGGATGTTGGTTGTATTTATCACACGAGAACCAATATGGCTTGAAACCTTGCCTAAAGTATAGAGGCTCAGTTCTCAATAACCTTTAACTCATACCCAATCTTTGTTAGCTTTATCAAATACCGAAATACGGAGAGTAGAACCACTCATCTAGGGGTCGGACATCCGTCTCTACCTTTAATCACTTTAACACTAGAGCCTAGATCCAAATAATTCTGATAGTTTGGAATTTAAGTGGAACCTTCCATCCAGGTCGCAGGCATCCGAAAATCATTTTTCAATGGACTTTTAACAAAGTTTGGATCCGGATAGTTAAATATCCAGGTACAATGAAACCACCTAAATTCAACTCAGTCGCTACTCAATTTGGTTTGTAATTCATTTTGATTTCTTCATCATCTCTCAATTTACACTCTGATCTCTAATGTTTCTATTCCAATCAATAATGCTTACAGGGTTTCAACACCCATTCAACGCATAAAAATGCCCTTGCTTCCTGTACATAGATCCAAGAGAAAGTGATGTAGAGAAAAAGAATTTTAGAAAATAATTATATTGACGCGACACTATAACATGATAGTCGTACCATACTCATATTATTTGATTAACGTTAATCACAATCTTATACACATGGAAAACACCATGCTTGCATTACTCCTTCAAATAAATAAAAGCAAGGAATGTGACAGAATGGTGGACTAAAGATTTCATGTAGGATGTATATACTGGTTGACTGAAACATATATCTCCTGGACATTATAATAACAACTATGGATTACAATGTTTTTCACTCTCTTGCTTTTAAATTTCGGGTGACATGATGAAAAAACCAACACATGTGTGACTTTATAAATGGCATAGTTTTGTGGCCACTAGCCCTCTAACAAAGACAACGACTGAGTGGACATATACAACATGGGGGCTTAGTTTATTATTTGACAGGGACTACGCTGACATGCAACACTTGTTAATTTATAATACTATTCTATTAGGACTATTAATAACACTTAATAATATTATTAATAATTTATAATAATATTCTATTACGACTATTAATAACACTATTATATTACTATTTGAAACATACTTTTAATACTATAACACTTTTATTAATAATACTATTAATATGATTCTATCATTAGTAAGTATTTATTATTTTATTAAAAAACTTAACACTACTATTATTACTATTATGCGAACCTTAATGATTTTTATCTCCATTATCATTTAAACTTAATATGATCATTTGATATTAAAATTATAACTTAATATCTTACTTTATCTTTTTTTCCTTTTGTAGTTTTAATTCTCTTTTAAAGTCGTTTTTAGTTTTCTAGGTTTCTTGTTTCTTCTCTTTGTTGTATTTATTGCCAGGTAGTCATCTTCTCCTACTCAACCATTTTGTCTTGATGATGGATATGATTGGAGATTAGAAACAATGACTATTGAAAATGACCACTGTGGATTCTTCGAGCAATCTTAATAAGTTCATTTTTGTTGGATATTATGAAGATGTAAAAGATTTATGACTTCTTCAACCTAATTCCAATGAAATTATTATTAGGAGAGACGTTATTTTGATGAAAGTCTCTCGGTCTGTGAGCCATAATTTCTTCCCAACTTTGATATTAGTGATCATATTTTGGTTTCTTCTTTAGATGATGACAATGATGATGAAAATCCACCTCAACCTACTCATATTCCTCCAGTTGGGTCCATTGAACATGAACCTGCACCAACACCATAGAGTCCCAAATAAGTCCATACAACATGAGAAGTTGTTGGTGATATTTTTGGTGATCCTATAGATCAACTTCATATAAAATCACAGTTCTAGTGAGCCTCCTCTCTTTTGGCTCAAGTTTCAAAAACCCGTGATCTCGAAAAAATTGCAGAATCTTTTGGCCATCTATATTGGGACACACCGATGAATGAATAATATCAATGGTGAATGATATTTGGGATCTTATACCTCTTCCGAAAGGAAGAAAAGTAGTCAGATGTAAATAGGTGTATAGAACTAAGTATGCATCTAATGGAAGTGTTGAAAGACACAAGGTCTGCTTATTTCCCAAAGGATTCTCTCAAGTTGAAGGAATTGACTATAATGAAACCTTTCCCCCTATAGAGAAAATGAATTCCATCTGCATTTTTCTATCCCTTTCCACCTCACACAAATGGGAGTTCCATCAAATGGATGTTAAATATACCTTGTTGCATGGGGATTCACAAGAATAAATATACATGGAATGACCTCCTCGCTATGTTCAGAATGAATTTGGCCTTGTTTTCCACCTTAACAAATCTCTCTATGGTCTTAAGAAATCTCCTTGAACTTTGTATGATAAAATTGATAGCTTTATTCTTAACACTCGATTTTCTATATGAGATTATTCTAACCCCAATGTCTATATCAAGAAAGTAGGAAACCATCTCATAGTACTTGTTCTTTATGTTGATGACCTTATCCTCATTGGCAATGATCATAAATTTTTACACCATGTGAAATCTAGCTTTAAAAACAAATTTGAAATGACAGACTTGGGTTATTTGTATTCTTTCCTTGGCCTCCAAGTATTGCAAAACCAAGGAATGAATTTCGCTTTCCTAGTCTAAGTATGCAAGTGACCTTGTTCGTCGCTTTCACATGGAATATTGTAAACTAACCCCATCTCCCTTCTAGTATGGATTCAAACTTGCTACCACCTCTACTACACCTGATGTAGATGCCTCTTAGTACCATTTTTAGTTAATAGTCTCTTGTATATGACTCGTATATGTCCTTATATTTATTTTGTTTTTTATCTTGTTGCTTGGCATATGAAAACACCCCATGCGAGCCATTGGAAAGAAACAAAAATAAAACTTTGATATATATGACGTACAATTCAATTTGGAATACATTAAAGTTTAGGGGGGACTCCCTTGTTGGTTGGTTTCATTGATTTCAATTGGGATGGTGATCCTGATGATCAGAAGTCTATTGTAGCTTATGTTTTCAATCTTTGTTCTAGAACTATCACTTGGGCTTGTAATAAGGAACATGCTCTTGTTCTTTATTCAACAGAAGAAAAGTACCGAGTAGTAGTTAATGCAAGTCAAGAAGCCTTATGGCTTTGATAGGTCCTTTTAGAGTTCAGATTCTAGTAGCAACATCTGACTACCCTCTGGTGTGACAATCATAGTGCCATCAAGCTTGCTAAATATACATTTCAACATCAACACAACAAACACATTGATATATACATTCACTTCATCAAAAAGTTCATTCAATATCACATTCTTGAAGTTATCGTTTTCCCTACAAATGATTAAGTTGTGTACATTTTCACAAAGTCTCTTACTGAAGAGAAGTTTTCCTAACTTTTATTTGTGTTAGGAATTCAGGAAGTTGTTAGTAAGGGGGGATAGGCTTTGATGCCTCCTTCATCCTATTATGTCACCTTTGCAAATCCTTCAATCCTATCCCAATTTTTTATTAAGGGGAGGTGTTAGGATATTTAGACACTTAGGATTTAGTTAATATCAACTTGCTCTAGTGTGTCTTTAGGTAACAATGTGTTTCTTCAGTATGCATTAGTACGCATTTGTAGTTATGTAATCCGATGGACACAATTAGTTCTAGACATAAAGTGATATGATGGTTCATATTCTATTCAATACTAACGACTATATTGATCCATGGCTTAGCACCCAATTGGTCCATAATATCTATTTAAAGAGCATGAAGGGTCATTTGTTGAAGATCGATTGTGAGAAACTCTTATGTACAATATTTTTCTTTTGCATTAATATATTGCCTCAATTGGTTGTGTTGGCTAGGGTCATGTACTATTTCTCTCTTTGAGGGTTTTAACCATGTAAAACATTGGTGTATCGATCTTTGATCTGATTGTGTGAGCGGTTTCTTAAGGTGTTTGACCTATGTGGAAATACCTTGTTTTGTCGAACAAGTTTGTCTTCTTTAAGGATTTTCTTATGAGTTTGAAAAATGTCTCCCTCTTGTCATTTTGAATTCACAAGATAATATTGGTGCCAATTATAAATATTCATCCTTATTGGGTCAAGAAGGAGAATATTTACTAATGTGCCCATGAGTTGACTTGTGGGTTTAACAACGTATGGACAAAGTTAATAAATCTCTAGGTTTGAGTATCTAAGTCTTGGGCATCCTTCTTATAGGATAATATGGTGATCCACCCTTATGCCAAGGAATTTTTTTATCTTTAAAGTTATCTATGTACATAGTGGAGAGATATAAATTTGTAATGGCCCCTAGATTATGGGAGGTTTAGACTCTTTATGAGGCCTTGGGAACCATGCTTTAGGTTGCTCACATAATATTTATCTTTATTCCTAACGTAGGTGTGAATAATAATGCATATTGTAATGCAAACTCCCTTAAGACCATTAAAAATTCTCTAATTAAGTTTCTTTGTTTGGGTCTAAATAAGGGGGATTCATTTTCTTCTACTTGAAAATAGGGTCTTCTTGATAAAATATCATGAGATAAGTGGTTAAATCTATAGACACAATTGTTGGACTATGAATGCATTTCTTTCCATTGTTGGGTTTGTTTTAAGCAAAACCATATATATAATTCATCTCTAAATTCTTATATTTATTCTCAAATAAAGAAATAGAGAAGTCAAAACAATACTTAGAGGAAATAGTTTAATATTAATCACCATTTAATGGAGCTAAACTCATATCAAGTTGATCATGGGCCACTTAACTCCATAGATTTACACCTCCAATGGGTTTACGACTACTCCTAATATTATTAAGGAAAGTGAAACAAATAATGTTGTGGAGGATACATCCCCATGCAATCATTTGTCTCCTCATTTGGTTATTAGTTGGGGAATATGTTTCCATGATATGGAAAAGTGAAGGAAATCAACCCCTTTTGATAAGTTGTGAAATTCAATCAATGTCATTGGATAAGATGCCATTTTAGAGAATTCTACTTTCGATATTGTAAACAAGACTGCATGGCAGTGTATACCTGTTGCTATGCAGGTATAATAAAAAAATAAGTGTATATCTACACCAATATATGGAAATATTGAATGTGTTTGGTCGGAGATCAATGTTAATAGGTCCAGGGCAGCCACAATCATCTTATGACTAATCAAAATCCCAGATGACTTATCATATTATGATTAATCAAAATCCCAAATGACTTATCATATCTGTAGATTTGGTGGATTTAGAGTACGCCACCGCCGTACAAAAACCTCATTCGCAATGGTACCGGGTACATAACTTGGCTAAAACTTTTCGTGATATTAAATAGGACTCTACAAGCTGCCACCACCTCTATAATAAGAGGTTCAATTGTTCTACCAATAGGAATAAAGAAAATAATTTTAAAATTTTACAAATATATAAAATTTGGAGAGTATAATGTTTAATCTTGGAAAAGCCCCTAAGTTTATAGTCAATTGTTTGATTAATATGCAATCAAAATGATATTGATCACTATGTACCTGGCACAAATAATTTTAAAAATATATAAAATTTGCAGAGTATAATATTTAACCTTGGAAAAGCCCATAAATTTATAGTCAATTGTTCGATTAATATGCAATCAAAACGATATTGATCGCTATATACTTGGCATGACATGTATAATAAATGATGGATTGAAAAAAAAAATGAAAGATGGGCATCTCTTTCTATACAACTCTTTGATGAAGGAATCATAAAAAAATACGTATAGTTGAAATTTAAAAAGTGGTCAAGACAAAAGCTATACATTGCATCGATTAGGAATTTCAAAAGCTAGACATTGCATCAATTATGAATTTGTTTTATCTCTATAATATGTATGCTAATTTACTTTTTTTTCACACAGAAAAAAGCAGTTTCACTGCTATTCTATTCAAAATCAAATGAAACTTTCAAAATACATATGATGCTTACATTGTACATGGGGATCCATATATGTCTTGACAGATTGATAATGGATGTCGCTATCTGCTACTATTGTCTTCAAAACATAATGGCTTCAACATACAAAATGTAAAAGTTCATATCATCACTATATAATTAACAACTTTTTCTATAAGACCAAAGTGTGATTCTGTCAATTGAAAAAAATGTATCTATCTGCATGAATGACTTCTTCTTGAAAATGTTCCTCAAAATATATCCATCCAATAGTACATTTCAGGGCCTTTTTGGACATTTGATCAACAACATAGTTAAAGATTCTGTGAACATACATAAATTTGAGCCCCTTGAAACTGTCTTTTAACCTCAAGATTTTGTCTTTCCATGGACTGAGATAAAGTAGATTCAGGTTTCCCTTCCCTTTTATCCAAACTATCACCACCTTAGAATATCCAATGACCATCATCCTATTTATAGATATGCCAGATGCAAAGTGTAAAAGGCCCCATAGGCCCAATATTTATGGTTTCATATTGCTTCCTTCGCCACCAGCAAAGTGAGCTTTGTAGAAATGATCATTGCTAAGTTTAAGAAATAAACCAATACCACATATACCTCCATCAACAACACCATCAAAGAACCCAATAGGAGAATCATCAAAATATACTAGACTAAGTATGAAGTCTAGCTTATCCATTTCACAGTCTCCTTGGAATTCTTGAATTGAAAGTAGGATTTTTGTGGCAATTTTTGAATCCTTTCTAATCCAATTATCAAATAAAATTGTATTCCTATATTTCCAAATTCCCCATATCACTAGAAAGAGAATATGTCTCAACTTAGGATAGTTAATGAACCAATCTAAAATATTTTCTTCTAAAACATGATCTCTCCAAAAATCCGAAATATTCAGGAACAAAATGATATCTTTCCAAATAGATTTTGAAACAACACAATGCACGAATAGATGAGAGGTCATCTTTTCAAAATTGAGGTATAGATTGCATGTTGAAGGTTTGATCCCTCCCCTTCTTCTAATATAGTTATCACCTGTAAGAATACAGTCCATCAAACATAGCTAAATGAAACAAGTAATTTTTCCTAGGACATTAACTTTCCAAATAGCCTTATACCACCATATATTATCCTCCATAATATTATAAAAAATTATGGACTAATAAGATAATTTAGCAATGACAGGGCCCTTCGCCCTATTCCAAGACCAAACAAGTTTATCACTGGAATTATTAAAAGAGATACACTACTCCACATCATAATAAGTAAATTATCCCATTCTGTAGCCAACTCACCTGACAACCTAAGTCGATTGGTATCAATCCAACAAGGATTATTTCACGATGTATAAGGATAAGTCGCTTGTGCTAAAGTGAAAATATGCACATTGTTAAGATGTTTGATTAATAGGACAGATAGAGTACACAATGCATTACCTCCAATGAAAGGATCCAGACCAAGAATGACCTAATTACCACTACCTACAAACCAAGCCAACCATCTTTTAATAAGAGGCAGAGAATTCATGAAATTATTCCAAATGATAGAGGCAACCGGGAATTTACTTTCATTTTTCCAGATCCAAGAATTCAAGTCAATTCCTTTGAGGTATTTCTTTTTTAACACCGAAGTCCATATTCCTTCTCCGAAAATACCCTCCAACAAGACTTGGCAGCTAAATACAAAGAAAACCAATTAAGATTACAAATACCCCATCCGTCATTTTCCTTTGGCATAACAATCTTTTTCCATTTGGCTAAGTGGAAGCCGGTTGATTTTCTAGCACCTCTCCAAATGAAGTTTGTGATGATATGTTGAATCCTATATAAGATGGAGGATGGAGTTTTAACAAGACTTGGCCAATACACAAGGAGGATTAGCAATACTGATTTTTCTAAGACGAACCTGTCACCTAAGGAGAGCCAACAAAAGGACCAATTCCCTATTCTCTTTTCAATTTTTTGAATCATCCAATTCCAATCAGCCACTCTGTAATTATTGGGCTTAACAAAGAAGTCAAGGTACTTCATACCATCATTTATACTCATAAACTAGATATTAAAAGTAGACTGCAGTTTTACTTCCAGACTTGGATCAATATTCTGAGCTAGAAAGCATGACTTTTGGTAGTTAACCTCCATACCTGAAGCTCGACAGAATTTTGTTAAAATAGATTGAAATTCCATCCAGTCCTCGAAAATTGCATCTCCTAAAATGAGCACATCGTTGACAAAAAACAAATGAGAAATGAAAGTCTCAACAACTTTAATACCTTTGAATGAACCTATTTCCACATCCTTTTTCATTTGTCTATTGAGGCATTCAACCACCATAAGGAACAACAGGGGGGAAAGAGGACACCCCTTCCTCAAACCTCGATAGCTCTTGAAACTTTTTGTAGGGGAACCATTAATAAATACTGCCATACTGACATTAGTTACACATGTCATAATCCATTGTGTAACCTCCCATTTTAGACTAATCTGGATGAGTAACAACCGCAAAAATTTCCAACTCACTTTGTCGTATTCCATCTTTAAGTCCAACTTAAGAATAATTGAACTTAACTTCTTAGATTTTGCGGTGTACAAACATTCCTGGGCTATTCCCACGACATTAAAAATCAATCTATCTTTAAGAAATCCAAACTGTTCTTGGGAAATACTTGTAGCTAGATTTTCTTTCATACAGGAGGCTAATGTCTTGTATATCAATTTATAGAAAAAGTTACAAAGGGATATGAGCCTGAAATAATGAAATGAATGTGTCTTGCTGACCTTAGGAATAAGGGCGAAAAAAGTTGCATTGAGTGCACCCAGAATATGACCTGAAACTCTAGAATTCTCAACACCCTTATGAAGATCAACCCCATAATGTCAAAGAAAGTTAGAAAAAGTTCCTATGTCCACCCATCCGGGCTTGAAATTTTTTATTTAGGGATTTCACTGACAATTTCCTCAATTTCCTCTAAGGTGATTGGCTTCCCTATATCATTGCTCTCATCATCTTTGAAGAATCTAGGCACATATTTTAGAATATTTAATTTATTATGCATGTCCTCTGCCTCTAGAGCGTTGCAATGGGATTGGAAATGCTTAAAAGTAGTCTCCTTAATCTCCTTATCGGTATATTTGACACTTCCATCCTCATTTTTTATATCCCATATTGTATTTTGAATTCTTCTTTGAGATGTGAATTTATGGAAGAATCTTGTATTCTTGTCACCCTTGTTCAAACAAATTGCCCTACTTTTGAGCCTCCATGCAGATTCTTCAATTGCAAGAATTGTATCCTTCCTTTGTTTTAGGGCCTTGAGGAGATTGAGTTCATCCTGCTCAAACACCTGTGACAAACATTTTATAAAGAGATCTGACATTTTTTTATC
This sequence comes from Picea engelmannii, assembly GCA_009831015.1. Lineage (NCBI taxonomy): Eukaryota > Viridiplantae > Streptophyta > Pinopsida > Pinales > Pinaceae > Picea > Picea engelmannii. Next base: position 206,342 of record ML777770.1, on the reverse strand, counting down.
AATATGTATAAGATTTGAATGTAGCTTCTTTTTTTTGTTTGACTACCACTGAACCACCACTTTTTTTAACTTCCTAAACTTTGCACACAATAGGAGAGTAGGTGAACTATCTGTCCATTTTTCTATACAGATCCAAGTAGTCATGATAAGGGAAGTAAATTTCAGATTGGATAACCAGGTAGTGTTGAATTTGAAGGGTGGAACATCTTTATGGGGAGAATATTCCAATTGTAGACATATCGGATTATGATCTGAAATAGTAGAATTTATAATCCAGGACCTATATTTAAATTTATTGTTGAGGAGATTCTCATCAATGAGAAACCGATCCAACCTTTTAGATATTCTAGCTGCACCAGCTCTGCCATTGCACCAAGTCAGAGCCATTTGGATCGGTTGTAAATCCACTAACCCAGATGTAAGAAGAATATTCGTGAAATAATATGTAGGAGGGTCGATTCTAGTTGAGCTATTCCACATATCCCAAGCAGATAGGGTAAATTTTAAATCGCCCCGAACTATAATACTATTTTCTTCAAGAAGACCAGAATCCAAAAGGAACTGCCATAAGCTTTCCCTATCTTTATAAGGCGCATAGAAATTCAGAAATGTATCTTCATCAATTGAATGTTTTCTTCTTCCCTCCAAATAAATACTTGCAGTAGTGCCAATTGCACTCAACTCAGAAACTGCAAGGTTCCATATGACTAATAATCCACCCGAACGACCATTTGGATCCATTGCGACATAGTTCCACGACGATAGAAACTGGAGAAAATAACCTTTAGCCTTATCACCTGTAACACTCTTTCATATTGTAATTCTATGATACCAAACTGTAATGCCCCCATTCTGGCTGGGCCGTCATCCATCCCATTGGTCGGGCAGGCGCTATTATGCGGAATAACAATCGCATACTTAATTCTATATATAAGACATGCATTTAAGAAAATGAAACACATTTAAACTCAAAGTAACCATAAGAATTACTATTATTATAAATAATCAATGGATTTAACATTAATTCGTATGCACAGCAGAATACATGATAAATATAAATACACAGACATGCATAAACGTAATTAAAACATCATCCGGTACTGATCTTTGAAACGGTGGTAATTCCACCAACCAGGTGCAGGCCTTCCACGAACCTCCTAGCCTTAGACCACGCTGCTCATCAAGCTCAACAATGGGTCACCGCTGAGCTGGGACTAAGATCCACCCCAAGGCAAGGAATCCTAGGCTAGGCTGAGGTTACAGGGAAAAATGCACAGAATGACTAGAAGGATGCTTCCCAGGATGCCTTCTTACGCCCACTACTCACGGAATCTCATTCCCCACATGCCTACTCCACCCTCGGAGTATACACATTTTCTATCACCTAGATACTCCTTCGGTTGCTAACCTCCCTTGCCTTGGGTTTTAGCAATAGGCTAGATCAGGAAGTCTCGGAGCCTGAAGCTGGTGCTGGAGACTCTCTAGAAGAAACCACTTCCCAACAAACTCTCTCACCTGGAGAGAGTTTCTCACAAGCCTAACAACCTACCTCTTCCAACAACAATCACCTCCCTCACCTAGAGAGAGGTTACACACAGGCTTAGCACGAACTTATACTGGTCAGTAATCCATGCGCAGTCCAGCACTGTGTGGCCACAACAACCAACTGGGAAAATAGACACGGGCTTCCCAAACAGGCTCTATAATCAAGGGATAGACTCACGGTTTTGGTTTATGGATTGCACCAAGTGTACATAGATCCCACGCACAGGCTCAAACTGTTCAGATAGAGGATGTACCGGCTATCTCAGAAATCAACACATGATTTTCGGCTTTTAGGGATGCACCGGGGTATTCTTGCAGAGGTCAGACCGTTCACATTCAAACGATTGGGTAGAATGGAAGAGGAACCCCCAACACGGCTCATCTCAGCCATTTTATTTGCATGCACCTGGGTTGACACTTGTCACCCATGCAACATCATGCGTTCCTTCAGCATGCATTCCTTCCATTTGGAAGTTGTCTGTCTTTCCAAAAAGAACTTAGGATAAAACATATTATTCACATGTCTTTTGGAATAATATTAAAATATTATTCCCTAAGGACTTAAGCCCCTAGGCTCAACACTTATCCCCTCTTCCCACCTTCCAACCCCTAATCCCTTGCCCACTCTATGGAATCTTAGTCCCCCATCACTCATTCATCGTGGTCAGTCTGCACACATCGGTGTTTATATTTTTATTAATAATGTGCATAGATACATGTACAAAATCAGGCTCTTGGCCTTCAACTCTTAGGCTCTCTGGCCATATAATCACATAAGCCCACCAGCTTATATAAACTTGGCTCACCAGCCTATAAAACATAATTACAATTCATTTCATAAACATGATTTACAACCGGGATCGGCCTTGGGGACATTACAATCCCCCTCCCTTTATTTATGCACTGTCCTCAGTGCAACTTTACCCAGCATCTGCAAGCTTTTCAAAATTTTCAAAAAGATGTGGGTGCTCTACCCGCATAACATCTTCATGCTCCCATGTCACATCCTCAGGACCGTACCAGGTCCACTGGACCTTTACAAGCCTTATAGCTCGATTCTGGAGCTGTTTGTTTTTCCTGTCCAATATGTGCACAAGATGCACTTGCAGGACACCTTCTTGTTTCACCTGAATCACATTCCAATCGATAACATGATTAGCATCAGGTATATATTTCTTAAGCAATGAAACATGAAACACATTATGTACAGTCATAGATGCAGGTAATGCAAGCATGTATGCAACTGGCCCAATCCTTTTCAGGATTTCAAATGGCCCATAAAATCTAGCTGCCAACTTGGCGCAACTTCCCAGCTTCAGGGAACTCCTGTTAGTTTTCACTTTCAGGAAAACATGATCACTCACTTTGAATTCTCTGCGGGTTATGTTCTTATCAGCATAACTTTTCTGCCTATCCTGGGCAGCTTTCAAATTCTGTTTAATTTTTATCATTTGGTCCTCCATCTCCTTGAGCAACTCTGGCCCAACTACTGCTCTGTCAGCTAGATTATCCCAACTTACTGGAGTGTTTCACTTTCTTCCATAAAGTGCTTCAAATGGGCTCATCTTCAATGATGCATTATACCCATTATTGTAGGCGAATTCTACCAAATGCAGGTAGTCTTCCCATCTTGATGGTTTATCCATCATGTACATTCTCAGCATGTCCTCTATTACTCTATTCACCCTCTCTGTCTTTCCATCAAACTCAGGATGATACGTTGTACTAAAATTCAAATTTGTTCTGAATCCTTTGAACAGTCCTTTCCATAATTTGAGGTGAATTTCGGGTCCCTATCAGACACAATCGTTTTAGGAATTCTGTGCAAGCGTGCCACTTCTTTTAAGAAGATATCAGCAACATCTGTTGCCTTGTGAGTGGTTTTTAGTGGAATAAAATGGGAAGATTTTGTAAGCTTGTCCACCACAACCATGATCGAATCATGTTGCTTTTTGGTTCTGGGAAATCTTGTAATAAAATCCATGGTCACCACTTCCCACTTCCATTCAGGAATGGGTAAAGGCTGCAGCAACCTTGCTGGGTGCCTATGCTCAGCCTTAACTTTCTGGCATTCCATACATCTGGTGATGTATTTAGCGATCTCCCTCTTCAAACCCGGCCAAAAGTAATGGCTTTTTCTTGTTTCCACAGTCTTCTGATATCCAGGGTGTCCAGCATACGTCACATTATGCATTTCTTTTAGAATCGCAAGTTTCAATTCCTGGACATTGGGTATATACACTATGTTTTTATACATAATTATTCCATCAGTTCCCAAGATGTAATTTCCCTCTTTCTGTGGTCTCTCACGCTGTTGTAGCTTTGCTACTAAGTCTTTGTACTGCAAATCAGCATTTGCAGCTTCCAAAATTCTACCCTTGATATCATTCTTGTACATGCTAATGGTTGTAGCATGTAATTCATGCACTTTTCTGCTGAGTGCATCAGCCACCTTGTTTTCTCTCCCCTTGATATGCTTGATATCAAAGTCGTATTCGCACAGAAACTCTATCCACCTACTTTGTCTAGCATTTAAAGTCAGTTGATCAAACAAATATTTCAGACCGTTGTGGTATGTTCTCAATTCAAATCTCCTTCCCATGAGGTAATGTCTCCATTTCCTCAGAGCGTGGACTATTGCTACCAACTCCAAATCGTGAGTGGCATAATTATTTTCATGTTGTTTCAGCTTCCTGGACTCATAACAGATTACAAATCCATATTGGCTGAGAAATCCTCCCAACCCTTCCTTACACACATCTGTGCACACCACAAAATCCATATTTGGATCTGCAATCCTCAAGATTGGAGCGTTGGTTAACAGTTGCTTCAATCGCTGCAAACTATTCTCACACTCTTCAGTCCACTGAAAATTTTTCTCCTTCCTTTGCAAGGAAGTGATAGGATGAGCTATCCTTGAGAACCCTGCTATAAACCTTCTGTAGTATCCCGCCAGACCCATAAAATATATAACTTCCTCCACATTCCTTGGCGTTGACCATTCTCAGATGGATTCAACCTTCTCAGGATCCACAACGATCCCTTCTTCTGAAATAATGTGCCCCAAGTAATGGGTCTACCTTTGATAAAATGAGCATTTTCTCAACTTGGCATACATCTGGTGTTCTATCAACTCTTGCAACACCATTCTCAGGTGTTGTTCATGCTCTTCCTCTAATTTGGAATACACCAAAATGTCATCCAGGAAGACTATGACAAACTTGTCTAAATAGTCCCTAAATACACCATTCATCAAGCACATAAAAACAGCAGGTGTGTTTGACAGTCCAAACGACACCACTGTGAACTCGTAATGACCGTACCTTGTTCTAAAGGCAGTCTTGTTGATGTCCTCATCCTTTATTCTTACCTGGTGATATCCTGATCTGAGATCTATCTTCGAAAATATTTTTACACCCTTCAACTGATCGAAAAGATCATCGATCCTCGGCAAAGGATACTTGTTCTTGATAGTTACCTTGTCCAACTGCCAAAAATCAATGCACAACCTCAACGTCCAATCTTTCTTCTTCATGAACAGGACTGAGGCACCCTAAGGTGACACACTGGGGTGAATGTACCCCTTCTTTAGAATCTCTTCAAGCTGCAATTGCAACTCTTTCAGCTCTGGCATACTCATTCTATAAGGAGCTTTTGACACTGGAGTTGCTCCTGGCATCAAATTTATAGAAAAATCGATGTCTCTCTTCAGAGGTAGTCCAGGTACCTCTTGAAATACATCTTTGAACTCTATGAGTACCTCATGGTCTCCAATCCTTGGGACTTCATCTCTGGATGCTTCCTCCACACAGGCTGCAAATAATTGGCAGCCTTTTCTGTAGCACTTCTTCAGCTGCATGGTTGAGATTTCTCTAACAGCCATAGCTCTAGGAATCCCTTGGACTGTTTTCCGATTCCCCTCCTCATCCAGGCATGTAAACCTCTTTTTATGACAGTCCAAGAGGGCATGGCATTGGTCTAACCAGTCCATTCCAATTAAATAGTTATACGATCCTAAAGGCAGAATATTCAATTCAGCCTTTGTGCTCAGTCCTTTCATGTCCACAGGACAGGACTTCACCAACTCAACGACTTTCCTCTTGGTTCCTGTAGCCAACTGCACTAACCAAGACTTTTCATGTTTTCTTATTGATAAATGCAAACTTTCCACCACCCTAGGATCTACATAACTATGGCTAGCCATGAATCGATTAAAATAATAAATGGTCGATTGTTAATCATACCTTCCACTTCAATCATGTGTGATTGAAATTTGGTTTGCTTGTTGTCCAGGGTTGCGTAGATCCTTGGCATTCTACTACCCATGTCCTCCATTGTTTCATCTTGTTGAACAGTATGGACATCTCTTTCTTTGCCATTTTTATGGGGACAATCCCTGTACTTGTGGTTCCCTTTACAGCCCCAACAATAAATGGGCATCTGTCTCTGCCTTTGTTCCCCCACTTCAGCCATTCTCGGCTCTCTAAATGATGGTTGTCCCTGAGGACTATTTCTAAAAAAGGGAGTCTTGTTTCCCTTCAGCCTTTGCTCTTTCCTTAACTTCTTCTAATCATCCCAAGCCTTCTGAAAAGTAGGCCTTTCTCTTTGTTGTTCATACAAGCATTTTTCCCTTCTTATTGTTTCTTCCATAGTCTTGGTATCATCATATTATATCTTGTCACTAATGGAAGGTGGCAGTCCACTCAGATATCTCTGAATCTTGACAGCCTCATCTTTGATGAATGGAACTTACTTCCGCAGTTCCAAAAACCTTCGTTCGCATTCATCAATGGTCATGTTGCCTAGCTTGAGTTTGAAGAACTCCTTCATCTTTCTGTCATAGTATCTTTTAGTCAGGTATTTCTTCTCAAAATACCTCTTGAACTCCTTCCAAGTGATATATTTCTCACTAATGTCTTGCACCTGCACAAACTGATCCCACCACATGGATGCTTTTCCTTTCAATTGATACATCGCAATTCTTCCTTCTGCATGAGAGGAATAATTTTGTAGTTGGAAATATTTCATCATGCCAAACAACCATGTTTCAGAATCTTCCTCCTTCTTATGTTCTCCATCAAATGTAAGAGGCTTAATCTTATTCATCTCCCCTTTCAATTCATCCATCCCAGATCTCATGTGCTTTCTGGTAGGAGATGGGCTTGAACTACGGTGTGCTTCCTTACCGGAATGCTTTGGGGAGCGACAATGATGTCTGCTACCACTCCTCGATCTTCTTTTTCTCTCAGGGGTCCTGACACTTCTTGATCTTATTTTCCTCTCAGGGGTCCTATGACTCTCTGTCTTTCTTGAGTCACTCCCCTTCTCCAATTTCCTTTCTATTCTTTCCAAGCTCTTCAACATCTTTAAGTTGAATTCACCTTGTTGATCCCAGGCCCTCATGAGCTTTCGACTATCATCTCGGCGAGCCTGGGAATCTTTCTTCAATATTTCAATGAGTTTCATCATATGCCCTTCCTTATCCAATTCTCTTTCCTTCCCATTGGAGTTCGATCCTTTGACTCCCAGGTTGACATTCCTTCCTACCTTTCATCCTTTGTTTCGGAGGCAATCTGCACCTCTTCCAATTCCATACTCGACGTCAGTTTTTGGTTGTCCTGACACTCGTTGAAATCTACACACACAACATGCAGTCAACCGAAGTTTGTCATGCCTTAAACCCTTAATATAACCACAACATCCATTAATCAACGCGAAATAGAAAAACATTTCGAATCCACTAAGTTTTTTGAGCTCTATTTGGCTCTGCAAATTTCGGGACTTCAGTTTTCGGGGTCTCGGTCCCCAAGACTCTCATACTCGTTTTTGGGACTTCATCACTACGGGTTTTTGGGTCTTCGGTACCCGGGAATTCACAATGCAATGACTCCCAACCTCTTGTCACTTCAATCCCCGAATTCTGAAATTTCAGTTTCTTTACTCTCCGGGCCCACAGCACAGTTGTCGCCCTTAAAATCCGCTACGGTTCTTTCGTCTCCGAATATTTCAGGACGTTGGGTTTCGGGTTTTTGGTCCACTAGCACATGGTACACACCCATGCGTCCACGTCCATTCCAAGTGAGATCCAAAAGTCAGACCTCTCTCAGATCTATGGCGCAGATATTTTTGGGTTTTTGGTAACCGGGAGTTCGTCATGTAGCAACTCCAAGTCTCTCGTCATTTCAATCTTCAAATTCTGAAATGATCCAACAGTTCAAGTTCCTCTCCTACGATCTACGGTGTAGATCATTTCATGATTTCAGGTCAGTTCTTCCGTCTTTGAATATTTCGGGACTTCGGGTTTTCGAGTTTTTGGTAACCGGGGTTTTGCGACTTGCGACAACGAGGGATCTTGCCCTTTGGTTTCCCGGATGCCAAAATTCCGATTGGTAGCCACGTGTCCTTCCGATAGAAGGTCCTCACGAATTCAGGATTTTGCGTACCACAATTTCCACTCTCTTGTGCAACTCCAAAGGGTTTTAAGCCTTGTGCACGTTCTCCAGATCTTACGGTCGTGAGGGTTCTCCTTTCCTCCCAAACAGGTTCTATGGCTCCAACACTTATGGTGTGGAGTTATCTCTCTCCCTCTAGCCATATACCACACCGGCTATAGTTTTATAACACCACTACACCTCCTGAGCTTTGTAATACGGTCAAGTAGCCCGTTGACACTCAAAAAAAATTCTAAGGTCTGAAATTAGTCCTCCAGACACAATTTCTTCTCAAAACCTCGGTCCAAAGGCCACTTATCTGGCCCATCCAGGCTTAGCGTTGAAACTTGGCTCTGATACCAAACTGTAACACTCTTTCATACTGTAACGCTCTAATACCAAACTGTAACGCCCCCATTACAGTCGGGTCGTCATCCATCCCACTGGCCAAGCAGGCACTACTGTGTGGAATAACAATCTCATACTAATTCTATATATAAGACATGCATTTAAGAAAATGAAACACATTTAAACTTAGAGTAACCATAATAATTACTGCTATTATAAATAATCAATGGCTTTAACATTACTTCGTATGCACAACAGAATACATGATAAATATAAATACACAGACATGCAGAAACGTAATTAAAACATCATCTGGTACTTATCTTTGAAACGGTGGTAATTCCACCAACCAGGTGCAGGCCTTCCACGAACCTCCCAGCCTTAGACCACGCTGCTCATCAAGCTCAGCAATGGGTCACCCCCGAGCTGGGACTAAGCTCCACCACAAGGCAAGGAATCCTAGGCTAGGTTGAGGTTACAGGGAAAACTACACAGAATGACTGGAAGGATTCTTCCCAGGATGCCTTCTTACGCCCACTACTCACAGACTCTCATTCCCCACATGCCTGATCCACCCCCGGAGTATACACCTTCTCTGTCACCTAGACAGTCTTTCAGTTGCTAACCTCCCTTGCCTTGGGTTTCAGCAACAGGCCAGATCAGGAAGTCTCAGAGCCCAAAGCTGGTGTTGGACACTCTCTGGAAGAAACCACTTCCTAGCAAAGTCTCTCACCTAGAGAGATTTTCTCACAGGCATGACAACCTGCCTCTTCCAACAACAATCACCTCCCTCACCTGGAGAGAGGTTACACACAGGCTCAGCACAGACTTACACTGGCTAGTAAGCCACGCGCAGTCCAGCACTGCGTGGCCACAATAGCTAACTGGGAAAACAGACACGGGCTTCCCAAACAGGCTCCGCAATCACGAGATAGACTCACGGTTTTGGTTTTTGGATTGCACCAAGTGTACAGAGATCCCACGCACAGGCTCAAACTGTTCAGACAGAGGATGTACCGGCTATCTCAGAAATCAACACAGGATTTTCGACTTTCAGGGATGCACCGAGGTATTCTTGCAGAGGTCAAACCGTTCACGTTTAGACGATCGGGTAGAATGGAGGAGGAACCCCCAACATGACTTATCTCAGCCATTTTATTTGCATGCACTTGGGTTGACACTTGTCACCCATGCAACTGCATGCGTTCCTTCAACATGCGTTCCTTCTATTTGGAAGTTGTTTGTCTTTCCAAAAAGAACTTAGGATAAAACATATTATTCACATGTCTTTTGGAATAATATTAAAATATTATTCCCCAAGGACTTAAGCCCCTAGGCTCAACACTTAGCCCCTCTTCCCACCTTCCAGCCCCTAATCCCTTGCCCACTATGTGGAATCTTAGTCCCCCATCACTCATTCATCGTGGTCGGTCTGCACGCAGTGGTGTTTATATTTTTATTAATAATGTGCATAGATACATGTACAAAAGCAGGATCTTGGCCTTCAACACTTAGGCTCTCTAGCCTAATAATCACATAAGCCCACCAACTTATATAAACTTGGCTCACCAGCCTATAAAACATAATTACAATTCATTTCATAAACATGATTTACAACCGGGCTCAGCCTTGGGACATTACATCACCATCCACCAAGGTTTCTTATAAGAATACAATGTCACGGTTTGTCTGTTTCAAAAAAAAATTGAGGGATACTATTTTTGTGAGACCCCCAAACCCATGTAGGTTGAAGGATAAAATGATCATGAAGGAACTAATGAAGTCGGCAAGATTTCTCTAAGGGTCAAAAGAGGATATCTCTCATAATTGTGGTTCGGTGATTCAAGAAGACTAGGGTCAAGGGATAAGGTGGGAACCTGATACTCCATGGATAACTTACCAAAATGAGCCAAGCCACCTTCAACAGCCCCGGAGGGCTTCTTTGAAGGTTGGGGACGAGACTTTTTCCAAATAGTCACATTGGGCCATGCACCAAGGGATAAAGGCAAGATGGAAGCAGAGGAAATAGATAGAGGCCCGAGCAATAAAGTCTTGACTACCTTGGATTTGTGAGACATAGAGAAAGTTACAGAAGGGATGTTGATCAAATTATCTGGATAGGTAAGGAATCATGAGGCCCTTATTTCGTCGACTAGTGGAATATTTTGGCACTTAGGGGCCTCAAAGGAAGGGGCAGAGTCAATTAAACATGTTTTAGACTGTCCCAGACCATCCACAATTGACTTGCAATTACGCTCATCAGTGGTTGGATAGTCAGTGGAAAGATCCATACCGAAGGGGGAAACAGGCGGTGTGTCACCTGGTGGGCTACGTGGACGAAGTTAAACTCCCAAACCCTCAGAGACAGAACCAGGACGACCCTTTGAGTCATTAAATTTTCTCATAAGGATGTCCCAAAAATCACCGAAGATCTTGAGAACCCATTCCTCATTAGTCTTTAGGTATTTTATATCATCGACTGAAAGCTTTGAAAAAATGAAGGAAAGAAAAGCTTCATCTTACCCATGAAAGATTCTTTATCAAAAGGCACCTGGCGGGGTGAGTCTACTTGTCTATCATTATCCTCTTTTTGCTTTGTATCAAGACCATGCTCCAAAAGTGACGGACACTTCGCTTTCAGATGTCCTGGTTGCCAGCAGGAGTGACATTGAAAAGGCTCCTTCCAATAATAAACATGTCGAAAAATGAATATATCGCCAATATGAATATCTATAAAATCGGGTAATACCCTATCAAGGTCAAATTCCACCAATACCCAAGCTAGTCGTTTATTGCACCAACGAAGTGACTCGCTATCAAAATATATAAACTTCCCAACCGAACTGGCAATGGCTTCAAAGATATTTGCAGACCAGAATTCAATAGGAAAATCAGGAAGAAACATCCAAAGGTACCTCTTCGAAAAAACTTCAGATAGGGGATTAAAACTAGGGTACCACCTTTTGAGCATTAATATGCCCCTACCGATAATCCAAGGAGAGTGCATCACTTTCAACAAATCCCCCTCGAACAGGAAATAGAAAACCAACCAGTGGTTGGACAGAAGACTAAACCTCTGACAATACCCAACCAAGGTTTTCCATAAATGAAGCATCCAGTCAACAAGTTGAGCCTTATTCATTCTAGTGTAAAAGAAACTAAATATTGCTTTGATAAGCTCGCAACCCGATTCATAGCTACATCTCTTTTGAGAATACACTATGAGATGGACTCCCTAACCTTTAGACTCTTATGTTTGTGATGGATACAAGCTACACTACCAGATGAACGGTTGCGCCCAGCACCAGTTGCTTGTTCAATAGATTTTACCATAGGAAAGACTATCGAAGAATGACCAAGGGGAAGGTTTGGAGGAGATTTTGGTAAATGTACAGAGCATATATCCCAAGTAGATGAACCCACACACTTATTCCTGCAAAGGCTTGTGTTCTTCACGTGACCAATTCCAACAGTGCTTCCACTTTGCGTCACGGATTCAACCTATTGCACGAGATCTGTAGGAAAATTTTGGTGGGGGAAACCTGTCGCATTACTGCATGAGACCTGGCGAAGGCAATCATACAAAATATTATATGTGTTTTTGTTCATGATATTAAACTTAAGGCTCAAAGAATACTGTCAGGCATCAGGAATTTAAGAAATGTTTTTAAAGGTGTTTTTTCTTCCATTAGTTTTGTAAGAATTAAATCCTCAAATGAAATTAATATCTTAACAAAACAGAGGTCGTGTTTCATCGTCTGATTCAATTAATCAAGTTGAATGATGAGGGAGAAAATTACAAAACTATTTAAACAAACTAAGGCATCAATGACAGATGAATCTTACCTTGTTTACAGTAGAATAAAATGTAGAGTGCACCCCTGAAAGGATATATGATATAGTGATCCAAGTAGCTTGAATGTCTTGTATTTTCTAATAGCAAGTACAGAGGAAAAACTGCTTGCTTATCAAATAACTAAATAAAATGTGATTACAGTAGATGTTGTACTAAGTTGCAATCATTCACTTATCAAGGAGTAACATAAAGAAAACTGGAGATATGGAATACAAGAAGGGCACATAACTCAAACTGCACAAAATTTGGAATCCCTGTCTGCACTTGTATTAAAACTCAGAAAGGATGAGTTTTCTTAGTTACAATACAAAAATAAGAAGCCCTTTGTTCGATCATTGAAATATGTATTTATACAAAAGGTTCTCAACCCTAAGTGGTTAGAATTCTCCTTATTTCTAAAATAGTAAAATTACAAAATGTGAAATTTGAAACGTTTCACTTGCATCTCTTTTGTCTCCTCATCACGCTGGCAGAGACGTTTTTCCTTCTTGTTATCCAGCTCAAACACAAACGGTCTCTAATCATGATTTGTACAGATGATATGTACAGCCTATCTCATTGGTTTCCGGAGGTGCTGCCTTTTCCTGGCTCAATACATTTAACACATTTTCTCACAAATTGCACCACTAGCTTGGAGGGCTCTATTGTATCATTTGCCTCAAAGGTATAAAACTTCTTTTTTATATGAGGCAGTTTATCTTCCATCCTTCTAGCTTCTAGAGATAAATACTGTAATCTTAATCTAGGGTTGAATATCCATTTATTTATCAGAGTAAGAACAAATTGTTTCAATTGTGTCCCCGAGGTGTAGGACAGTCGGTGATGGAGTGTCCTGTTAAAGCACTCTGTGATGTTAAAGTCACTGATTCGAAACCCGCGGGGAAAAAAAATCCAGCCATGTTAAGGGTTGGTGTGGCTCAGGCTGGGTGCGATCCCCGGGTGATTTTGACGGCTTAGATTCCCCTGAGTCGTGGTTTCTCAGCCACGGGCTAATCCCGTAGGTCATGGATAAATTACCAAACAAAAAAAATAACTTGTTTCAATTGTAAAATTTCGGCATGGGCTTCCTCCATACTTGCCTTGAAATCAGATTGATTTTTTGTCATATCAATCTGTCCTGGGTCTCTAGAGATATTATCTCTTCCCATGTACAATGATTCTTTGTCAAGAGCATAGAAAGATTCTTCACAAGCCTTTTTCACCTCCCTGGCCAATATTTTACTTTCAACTATATTAGCCTCCCAGGTCTTAAGTATTATATCTCCTCGGGATTGTTCTGAGAGGGACAATATAGTGACCCTGGTAACCTCCTCCTTTGTTGATGATAGGACAACCTCCTGGAATGTAACTCTAGTTGCAGTGGCCCCCTTCTCTTTTATGCAAATATTTTCTAAAGAGTGTTCTTCCAAATGATAATAATCTTGAACACCCTCTATTTTAGTCAAGAGGCATCGCTAGGTTGATCCTAGCTTCCCGTGAATCTCTAAATCTTGGGCTTGGAAAGATAATATATCCACTGTTGCTTTTTCGGTTAAGATTATTTTCACCTACAGATGTCTGACCAATTCCCTACTTGTCTGTGACTCTTTATGTATCTCATCAAGGTTGATCTTGAGTTGTTGAATTTCATGCCTTTCATGGGCTCTAGTTTGCTCAAAGACTTTAGTCATCTCGCTCATAACTTCCTGCTCTACAGTCTTTATTTTTTCTTGCAACTGGTTCACTAGTAGATCCGTCAGCTTCAACTTCTCCTTCAGGTTTCCCACTAAAAATTGTTTTGTTGTTGCAAAAGCTCCCAGCAAACCTGCAACATCTGTAGCGAAGAGATGCCTCCTTCGGAATTATTCTTCAGTAAGAAGAGAATGGTCGCATCAAAGCTTCTTGATAGTCGCACCATACCTTTGATGCGTTTCTCTTCTTACTACCACCATTCTCTTCTTACTGAAGAATAATTCCGAAGGAGGCATCTCTTCTACCAAAATAGGTATAATATATTTTATGAATACAACTTCTGCACTCAGGTTCCCTCTACTGAACTATAAGGGTGTGACAGATTGGATAGGACTGCCTATCTCAGTGGATGGTTACTTATCGGTTGTGTCAGTAGTTGGTTTTCCTGGTGTGGACAGTGGATTTTCTTCTCCCTTTTTTATCAATGCCTCAGTTTGAGTTTCAGTGTGATCGCTTGGTGGATCTGTCAATCTAGTGTCTTCCTTATGAGTCAAAACCTCAGTTTTCTCCAAAATTTCTTGAGCATCCTGTTTACTGGAGCTCCATGTTTCCAAGCTCTAGGTCTCAACTTGTTGTGTAGCTAGAGGTATTAGGGTCTCTCCCTGCAATACTTTGGGAAGGCTCTTTCTTCGATGATTCTAGAATTTATAAAATTCGACCAATTTATCTGGATCCAGAGCTTGAACTTGACTCAAAACCTCCTAATAAGACCTTGCTCTTCGGAATACTTCGTCCTGAGGAGAATATTCATGTTCATATATTTTCAAATTGCATAGGGCCATGTGATTACCTACAATATTCATCGGATCGTGATTCTTGAATTTGATATTAACCAGCTTCATTTCTTCCAGGGCCGCGGCCTCTACTTTCAAATGGTCGAAATCCAGCAGAGAAAACATACCAATCTGCAAGGGGAAGGTGGGCCAGACCCTTTTCTATACTGCTTTCAACTCCTTAATAATTCCCCCATGCACAGTTTGATTTGATACTTCGCAGCACACCAATCGATCTAGTAGAAATACAGGTAGAGCATGTGGAGGAACCGAACAACCGAAAACCCTAATATAGGAGAAATTCTCTTCAACGTACCAGTCTGTTATCTTTCCTATATTAGTCACAATTTTGTCAGAAATCCTGGGAGGTGGGAAACCATATATAACAGTATGCAACGGCACCACCACCAAGTTGCAGATTTCATAGAATAAATCTTTCGCTTTATCCTCCCAGAGTTTCGAATGATAAACATGTATGGGCTCAGCACTAGTTGGAGTCCAGTTCCAGCCCATTAGAGGAAAAGGTGTCATAAAACAGACGACATCCATGATATAAGCCGACATGAAGAATGGGGTAGGTTTCCCCTTGGCTTTCCATGACTGATATTTTGTAATATCCCTAACGAAATTGTATAACAACATCTTGGCCCAATCAAAGGAATACCCCTCTGCCACTGTGTGCATAATAGGCACCCATGGTAACAAGAAATGGGTTGTGTTTTCTATCCCATAGAGTCTACACATCATCATTGATATAT
Source organism: Picea engelmannii (assembly GCA_009831015.1). Classification (NCBI taxonomy): domain Eukaryota; kingdom Viridiplantae; phylum Streptophyta; class Pinopsida; order Pinales; family Pinaceae; genus Picea; species Picea engelmannii. The sequence goes on along the minus strand of ML777770.1, from coordinate 190,900 downwards.
ACATTATGTGAGGCTCTAGTGAAGACATTGTATATATGTCATGGGAGTCAGCTCTGAACTTCTCAGGGCGAGAGTACCAATCCTTAATTAAGTTGGGCAGGTTTTTTCCATATTGGACACATTCCTTCTTGTCAAAGTCCACTAGGAAACTGATATTGTAAATGAAATTGGGTGTTGGAGACAATTTGTACATTACCTGTAAATGTTTTGGCTGGAAAGACACGACTACGATATTTTGTGAATTGAAGATGGTCCTGGTCGGGATATCAACGTTTTCCAGCGCCCAACCGATCATATCATTGTAAGGCAGGATTCTAGGCCTCGTTGCTATCTTATGTAGCTCTGATTGGGCCATAGTTTTGTATTTGGTAGCTAGGGTCTCCGTCTCATCGTCACCTGAATCATCTGGGCAATTGACCAATTCATATTGTAGAATATTGAATACTTGCATCCAGGATTTAATGGCATCTATACTTATGGGTGAGGTGTCAGAAAGGACATCTTTGTTCTAGATCGAAATTTCACCAGGTGCTTTAGTTGCTTTTCGTGGAGCCATGGTATCATGCCACCGAACTCTGTTATCTGTCATAGGGAATGCACAAATTTTTTTATCTTGAAAACTTGTTGCTCAGTAAAAACGCACAATGAAATTCAAATTCAATATCCTTTTCCTTTAATTGCATCGATTAACCAATACCTCTACTGATGAAGCATTTACTTTCCTTAATGAATAAGATTTAGGCGGTGGTCCAGGATCTTATTTGGAATGATTGTCATAAATCAATTATTAATGTCATTAATTTTTGGTGGTTCATGATTGGGAAAATCATAGATGAAATTTGAATTTATCCGAGTCAATATTTGGTGATGGATTAATTATGAGATAATCGTCATTAATGCATCAATTAATCGCACTTATCGTTAAGTAAATTTCAGAATTTCATATCTCAGGATGTCCTATAATAGTTCGAGTTATGAATTTAGAAACGCAAAATCACGAAGTTATTAATTAAGTTTAATCATTTTTACCTTTTTAAATAATCGTGATTAACCTCAAAAATTTCGAGGTTTCGGATCTCGGGATATTGATAGTCGCTCGAGGCAGGATCCCCAAAATGTGAAATCGCATTCTAATTAATTAATCGCTAATATTTTTTAATCTTTAATAAACCCGGATTAAATCTTAATTCATTTCGGGAGTTAAGGCTTCGGGATATTAGTGATACGATAGATGGTGAAGACCCGATTTCCAGAATCGCGAAACTATTATTCAATTTTCCAATTCGATTTTAGTTTCTTTTTAAGTATTTATCACTTCATTCGTTTGGTTAATTAACTTCAGTTAAAAAATCTGACATGTCATTTCCGGAAATATACGTCAGAGGTTAAGGGGTATACGTGTGTGGTGACTTGGATCTTTTGAACGCTTTTTGCGTGTCGGGACTTTGGAAGTCAAGGATGTTGAAACAGTTAAACTACGAAACTCCGAAACCCAAAATTCTGAAGTGTTCTATAGAAATTTGACTATTTTAATGAGTAGGCATCTCCATAACTTCTAAGATATTAGGATCGTTTGATTTGATGGAATATTTCATCAACGACGAGAATCAAGCACGCGTTATTTTATTTTAAATGGAAACATAATTTATTTAAAGACTAAAGTTCAGAAATTTATATATGTTCCAACATGTGTCAGGGGCTAAAAAAACCCTTCATTGGCACACAAGGCGTCCTCGTTTGTCCACGAGGTGTCAACGAGATCTACCATCGTGTCCCCAAACCTATGATAACCATCTTATGCATGCCTATGAGGCGCGACTGAGACTCCACCCTAAGCCCACAAGGCCTCCCCACTGCAGATGCTAATTTACTTATTTTGTAATGATATCAATATTTTAATAAAATTAATTTAAAATGCTTTTATCATTGAATTATATATGTGGCATACATTATTTTACATTTTTTACTTTTAATTGGATTTTTATTTATTTACATAAAAAGACCTTGGAAAGATAATATTTATTAAATAGTTGGCTAAGGAAGTGGAGGATGAAATTCAAAAGATAATGGAGGATCCTATGTTACTTGTATCCAATTAAATATCTCTATAATAACATAGCTTTCTGTTATGGATATAATAGAAGGACATTCCAAAATTTTTACAAAGTTAAATTCTAGAAACCCTATTAAACCAAGGTAGAATTTAAGAAACCCTACTAAACCAAGGTAGTTTGTGGTTGAGATCAAGAACAATTTATATGTCTCAATGGTGATTTGGTCCAATATAAGTCCTAGAATTTATTAATAATAATTATCAATGGAAACTAATCATAATGATTATGCTCTTTGTGATTCATATAAATTATTTTTAACTAAACATGATTTATTGATGAAAAAACATTTACATAACATATAAAATTGGTGTATTTTTAGCTATATCTCCTTAAGTCTACAAAACTTAGAACATTTTCATTCTTATAACTATGCACTAACATGAACATGAGATATAAGGGATTTCCATTAACTTGGATTAATTCTCCAATGGGACTTCACACATGTGATTTATAGATATAACACTAGAGACTAAAACTAACTAACATCCTATTAGGAAAAAATAATGAGAACATAATTTATTGTTTCCTTCACATCCCATGTTCATCTAAAATATTTTGGACCTAATTTAAATTCACCTATACTAATTCATAATGAGGTTCTACAAATATGTTGAAATTTTTTTTTTCTCATTCCACAAGAATCTACCTCATCTATTAATCCATTTGAAAGGAAAAGTAAATTAAATACCACCCCTATGTGTGAACCAGATTTTCTAGAAAGAATCCACTTTCTTTCCCTCATGGAATCCTATAAACACTCATGGTTATATAACTTTAAAACCCTCCTTATCCATCATTCCAAACTCTTAATTGATGGAATAATTTCATCCAACTTTGCCTCCCTCTTCCCATTCCATAATATTCAATCCCATTCATCTTTAATCTTCCTTTATCATCTCAATCATCTATTCAATTTTCTAACAAATTTTGAGGAGCCATCGGCATTATCAATCCAATCCTTATGTATTTTATTCTCATGTAATTATCATTAATGTGCTCTTTGGAGGTTACATTAACTTTTCTCATGTTTCTCTAATTATAAAACAAACCAAGATGAGGAAAGGGGAAGAGTGTGAGAGTTCATGGAATGGACGGAGAGACAATCAATTTAAAGAGATAATAAGGGGCACATGATATAGACAAACCTATATATATATATTTAAAAATTAAAATTTAGGATAATAAAAAACTAAAATTATGGATTTTTTTTATCAATGAATTATTTTTTTTGTGACTGGTGGAATTAACAACTAGTCATACATATACTCACGTGATACACATGGTCGTGTTATCCGATTACTACCACTATAACCTCCATGTTGATATTATGGTAGCTTTAGGAGGTATGAACCTCTATTGTGACCTTTGACAAGATTAGAATGTTCCGAAAGGAAGCAAAGAAATGAAGGAAACCCTAGACAAGATGTCGACTGCAAAAATATAATTAATATGAATTAATTAGTACCCAGAAGGATAAGTCGGCCCTAGTAAGTCTGCCAGAACCACAATAAATACAGGGCACCAGTCTCTCATTTGACACACTTCTCAGCAGTTGCAGATAGCCAGTTCTGCGCAATGCAGTTGGAGTCTTGTGCGCAAATCCTAGGGAAGGAACTGCACCATCTTTTGGGTGGGACTATCTGATCAGCTTGGTTACTTCTTGTTTGATGCATTAGCCTCTCTTGGCTATTGGATTGCTACCAAAATTCTCTTCTCTGTCAAGGTCAAGGTGCTCGGAGGGTGGCTTTGACCTATGGTTGGGTGACAAGGGTATTGTCAATGGTAAAACGAGCACAATCTTTCATATTCTAAAAGATTATGGGCCCACACCTCCTTCATTCAGTCTAAACACTAGAAGGAAGCATAGTCGTTAGGATATTGAGCTCGTTGAGGAACTGCGGCTAGGATTACTAGCAGGAGCAGCTTCCAAAGACACTGTCACTAGGGTTACTAGCAAAAGAAGTTGCAGAAACCCTAATCTCATATCTGACACCTTGTGATGGAGCATCTCTCTCAAAGAGAAGATATTCAGATGCACCCTAACTCATCACACCTTTTGGCTCACTCGGAAGAAAGAAATGACGAAGTTGAATTTTTGGATCAAGGCATGACCAATTAGTTACCAATCAACCGAAGACATGAGTGAAACGATCAGTATTTTACACTACTCAACACTTACTGGAACGATTGAAGATGACATGTGGATAATCGATAGTGGAGCTTCTAGGCACATGACGGGAGATCAAGCTAGACTCTCAAATCTAAATGAGAAGAAGACCTCATACAAGGTAGATCTTGGAGACAAAACCACTTACCTCGTGGAAGGATTTGGACAAGCCTCCATCAAAATGAAAACAGGTAATTATGTTCACTTAAGCAATGTTTTATATGTACCTGGTTTAGAAAAGAATCTTGTATCGATATCTTGCCTAGAAGACAAGGGAAACAAAATAGATTTCGTGGATGGAAAGGTGTTATCATGGCATAACGACTCCAACATAGAGAATGTTAGGGTTATTGGAAGTCGTAAAGGAAATATGTATAGACTACTAGAAAAAAATGAAGAAGCTCTTGTACACAATGAAGTCAACCCCAATGAGCTTTGGCACAGAAGGTACGCTCACATTAACTATCAAGCATTACCCTTTCTCAAAAGGATGGTTGAAGGAATACCAAAGTTGTAGTCTAGACATGAAGGAATCTGCAAAGGATGTGATCTTGGGAAGAATATCAAGAAACCATTCCCAAGCAGCAACAACAGATCTAAGGAGATTCTAGATCTCATACACTCATATGTTTGTGGTCTGATGCCAGTAAAATCTCTAGGAGGATCTTCTTACTACGTAATCTTCATAGATGACTATTCAAGAAAGACTTGGCTATATTTACTAAAGACGAAAGACGAAGTATTCAGCAAGTTTCAAGAGTTCAAATCAAAAATAGAAAACCTCATGCATAAGAAGAACAAGATGCTAAGAACCGATAATGGTGGAGAATACACATCAAAGGAATTTGTTGCATTCTGCAAATCGGAAAGGATTAGGAGGGAGCTGATTGTTCCTCATAATCCTTAACAAAATGGTGTAGCATAAAGAAAGAACAGATCCATTGAAGAAACCATAAAATCCTTACTAAATGATCAAGGTCTATCCATGTTCTTATGGGGAGAAGCAGCAATGACAGCAATATATGTGCATAAGAGGAGCCCTCATCATATATTGAAGGACATGACACCAGAAGAAGCCTTCTCAGGTAAGAAACCTAACGTGGAAAACTTAAGAATATTTGGATGTCCTATTTACTCTCACATTCCCAAGGATAAAAGGAACAAACTAGAACCCTCAGGAAAAAAAGGGATATTCATGGGATACAATGATTCATCCAAATCTTATAGAATATATATTCCAAAACAACACAAGATCGAAGTCAACAAAGATGTAACATTCAATGAGAAGATGGCCTTCAAGAAATCCATAGAAGAAACTATAGAAGAAGAAGAGATTGAAGAACATAATGAAGAAAGCACAGAAAATGAAAATGACAAAAAGGAACTACCTGATCATCCTATGGAGCCATGTGAAAACATTGATTCAGATATCGTACCTAAGACCAAGAAAAGACCAGCTTGGCTTGACAATACCTTAGAATATCCAGAAAGACTCAAGGTTCCAGAAGGAACATTCAGAAAGAGTAAAAGACCTAAATATTCTCAACTTATGCAGCATACATGATGAAGCTTCTAGATGAAGAACCTACCACATTTGAAGAACTAGTTCAAAAGGGACAATGGAAAGAAGCTATGACGGAAGAGAATCAATCCATTATGAAAAATGAGGTATGGAAAATCGTACCAAGACCTAAATAAAAATTGGTGGTAACTTCAAAATGGGTGTACAAGATCAAGCATGCAGCTGGCGGAAGCATGGATAAATACAAGGCAAGATTCATAGCTAGAGGGTTCTCCCAGAATGAGGGAAAATATTATGATGAAACATTTGCTCCACTGTCTAGATATACTTCCATCAGAGCTATCATATCTCTTGTCACTTCCATGGTATGGAACTTACATCAGATGGATGTAAAGACAACTTTCCTCAATGGAGCTATTGAAGAAGAAGTATATATTGAACAACCTCAAGAGTTTGAGGTACATTCCAGAGATACTCATGTTTGTAGATTAAAGAAATCTCTATATGGACTCAAGCAAGCTCCAAGGGCTTGGTATGCCAGAATGGATAGCTATCTAACGAGACTTGGTTTCTCCAAGAGTCATGCAGATCCAAACCTTTACTATAAAGTCATGGACAATGCACCTGTAATCCTACTACTA
>ML777770.1:173297-184151 GCA_009831015.1 Picea engelmannii | reverse complement strand
GTGGTGAAGTATTCCTTACAAGGAAAGTACGCAATAAAGATCCTTCAAAAATTTGGAATGATGGATTGTAAGTCCATGGACACTCCTATGAATGTGGATATAAGAAAAGTAAAGGATCCAGATTCTGATCGAGTAGATCCATCTCTATATCGACAACTAATTGGGTCATTGATGCATTTGGTAAATACTTGACCAGACATTTTCTTTGTCATGAATACACTAAGCCAGCTCAAGGTGGAACTGAGACATGAGCATTGGAAAGAAGCAAAGCATGTATTAAGATATATTCATGGAACAATAAACTATGGTTTGAGATATACCGCATCCAGTGATATACAACTTCATGGATTCACAGACTCGGATTGGGCAGGAAGTGCAGAAGACAAAAAGAGCACTTTAGGCATTTGTTTCAGCTTGGGCTCCGCTATGATATCTTGGGGTAGTAGGAAATAGAAGTATGTCACATTCAGCATAGCAGAAGCAGAGTATATGGCAGCATGTGAAGCATGCACAGAAGCAATATGGTTAAGGAATTTAATCTCCGATTTATTTGATCAGATTCTAGAATCGACCATAATATATTGTGATAATCAGAGTTGTATAAGATTATCATAAAATCATGTGTTTCATGAAAGGTCAAAACACATTGAGATCAAATACTACTTTATTCGATACAAAGTCCAGGAAGGAGAGGTAAAGCTCGAGTACATCCCCACTGATGAGCAGACAATAGATATCCTGACAAAACCTCTATCCAGAATAAAGTTTTCATATTTTCGAGAGAAGATGGGGATCATGTAAATAAATCCCTTAGTTGAAAGGGAAGAAATGACTCTCCTAGTTGGGAGGGAGCACTAAAAATATTATTGAAGACATTTATTTTTGTGATTGAAAAATAGTCCAGCTCGGACATATTCTTTCTCGTTCGGAAAGTGGATTGAGATTTCTGATTGACAGCAATTTCCCATTGTGGTTAACATGGGAAATGGTCCAGATTGTTGATGTATCATAGACAGTGACTTCCCATTATGGTTAACATGGGGAGTGGTCTAGGGCAGTCTCTCTTCTTGAGGGTTACTCAATAAGACTGGCCCGCCTCGCCAGACAGTGATTTCTCATTTTGGTTAACATGAGGAATGGTCCATTTTGGAGGTTGATACAGGACAGTCTTTTCCTCTTATGGTTAACAGAGGAAATGGTCTAAACAATCATTTCTTAGGGTTTATACATTCTCTCCAGGGTGCACTTTGATTAGTGTAGGAAGAATGTCCCAGGGTGTGGAATGGTCCAGGCTCAGCAGTCAGGGACATACATTCCTTAGGGTTTATACATTCTCTCCAGGGTGCACTTTGATTAGTGTAGGAAGAATGGCGCAGGGTGAGGAATGGTCCAGGCTCAGAAATCAGAAACAATCATTCTTCCTTGTCTGAGAAGAATATGGAAGATATCCCATTGTTGATGTTCTATACTGAGGGAAGATATTATTTCAAATCTCACAGATGTGAGTGAAATATTGGCCCATATGGTTCAATTTATTTTAACAATATTTTCTTTCCAGGTTGTCATCAGATGATTGTTATGGAGACTGTCTGTCTCTAGACAATAGAGATATACTACTGTGGTGGATATGTTCCATTATTTGTGACTATGTGTCACGGTTTGAGTAGTTGTGTACTAAAGTGGATAGACACAGTTGTGTTCTACCAATTGATATTGTACCAGTTGTCATAGGAGATTATCCAGTTGAATAATAATTACGGTGCCTAGTTGAATGGTCTGTTTGTGCTCAAGACCGTACCTCCCTAGCTAGGAGGGAGTATTGATATTATGGTAGCTTCGGGAGGTATGAACATCTATTGTGACCTTTGACAAGATTAGAATGTTTCGGAAGGAAGCAAAGAAATGAAGGAAACCCTAGACAAGATGTCGGCTGCAGAAATATAATTAATATGAATTAATTAGTACCCAAAAGAAGAAGTCAGCCCCAGTAAGTCTGCCAGAACCACTATAAACACAGGGTGCCAGTCTCTTATTTGACACACTTCTCAGTAGTTGTAGATAACCAGTTCTACGCAGTGCAGTTCCAGTCTTGTACGCAAATCCTGGGGAAGGTACTGCACCAACTTTTGGGTGGGACTATCTGATCAGCTTGGTTACTTCTTGCTTGGTGCATTAGCCTCTCTTGGCTATTGGATTTCTACCAATATTCTCTTCTCTGTCAAGGTCAAGGTGCTCAGAGGGTGGCTTCGGCCTATGGTTGGGTGACAAGGATATTGTCAATGGTAAAACGAGCACAATCTTTCATATTATAACACTCCAGGCATGCTAACATGTCCCCTCATGCAATACACAAGGTAAGTCAAGGGTTTCAAATCGATGACTTCACATAATGGAGTGCCTTAATAGTACACTCCATCACTGACTGCTCTAAATCCTGGGGGTATCAATGAATCATGAATCAACATGCATAAGATAATAAAGATACATAGATCTAATCATAAACCTAGACATACACACATCACATATCATGAATCGTGATGAAAAATTTATTTGTAGAAATAATATATTTATAATTTTATAAAGCCTTTGATATATATAAGTCAAATTTAACCAATAATCAAACATGATGCAATGATTAACGAATACAACCTGAGTGGGAATAATGGTTAAGAACATGTGTTTAGGCCTCCTAAGAGGTCACAAGTTCAAATCTAGAGGGGGGTAGGGTATGTATGCCTCTGTATACTTTACCAGTCAAATCGATGGGTGGAGGGGGTCCCTTGTCCCACAAACAAGGGGGTCTTATACACCAATTTGGTGTTTGGCTTGGTCGTGACCTTAAAATTAGATTATTGTTGTTATTATTAAAATAAAAAACACAAGGATCAAGAAAAATAGTGAGGCTTAATTAGACTTTACTTAGTCTTATGTTTCATTAGCCTTTACCTAGGATTATATTTCCATGCACAAAAGAAATTATTTCTTATAATTTGAGCATGCATCGTCATCATAATTTATTATTCTTTTACTTTGAAATATTCTTAGTGTCACCTAAACCAATTCATTATGTAATTATTAACACTAATCTGTCCTTGAGGAATTCTTTAGAGCAACATCTTATCATTTCATTGGTCACTTCATATGCTCAAGTATCTTATAGTACTAAGATGTATGCCACTATGAACTATATTTAGCTTCCCTTCTCTCTCCTAAAGGTAAGTATGATCATTTTAATCCCCTTAATGGAGTGAATGAATCTATAAGTGGACCGTATATTCTTAGTTGTGCAAGTATTAGCAATATGGAAAAATAATTGAATTGAAATCAATCAAGATATATAATCCCATATACATGCATCCTCCACCACCTAATTGAGTTTTTCTAGGCTATATCAAGGTCTTTCTCCCTTTCCTCTTGTTGAACCAAGATTACCACTCTAGTTAGAATCCCATTGTACTATTATTATATGTATGATATTGTATATTTTTATGTAATTGGTTATGAGCATGTACATTCTATGAACTAGTGTTTTTTGACTTATTGTATACATGCATATTTGGGGGCCAACCTATGGACCCAAATAGTGCACTATTGTGATATTGATCATGTATCTATACGTCGTGATTGCAAAGGATAAGGAAATTGGGTGAGATATTTGTATCATATTATAAATAACTAGACTTCAATCTTGGTATCCTGTGTATTTATTGGGTTTCTTTCATCCTTGAGTTAGCACACTAATTTTATTTTTTTTCTTGAGTTATCATGCAAATATGTTATTGTGTTTTTCTTGTTTTCATTTTATTGGTTATGATTTAGTTATGTGTGTGCACAAAGATTTGTCGATAACTCCCGACATACTCTATTTATGGTGTACCACCAATAATAGTAGTTCTACTACCTAAATCACATTGTATACTACAACATTAGGTTGATATGCTAGGTTAAATGTCTAAGTCACAACCATAATTTGTCTACACTTCATTCCCTACTTCTATAATTTAGAGTTGAACACCATTAGTAATATGAATAAGTTACTTTCCATGTCCCATTCTTATTGTAACCTAATCTAGATCCCACCTTTTCTCTACATAAATATTTCCATAATTTCTCATCTAGCCATGACTCTAACTCTATTTGCTCATATTGATTTGATGTAACATTCATGAAAGAATTACAAGAAGTTATAGAGTATTTAGATGATGCATTATCCAATTGATTCTTACAAGATAATTTCAGATTAGGTCTAAAGACTCCCCTATCACTTATACATATGCATTATGTTATGATCTGTATTGCATGGGTTCAAAAGACTATTCCACTACCTTCACAGTCCCTTGCACTAGGTTTGGGTCTTGCAATTTAGTGATGATACTCTGCTAAATTGGTGTTGGAAATATTCTCCTCGCATACTTACCACTTTTTTATGAGTAGTAAGATAGATAATTTAATATAATTAGGATTAGATGGATTCCATTAAAATATATAAGAGATGACGGATAGTATGAAGAGTTCAATAGATTTTAGTATGGCCCAAAGTCTGCCTTGTGTTTATAAAAAAAATATTTCTATAAGTAAACATATATCCTAACACATACAACCATCCCTTCCTAGGTGTTATGTTAAAACTCCCTATAGTTCCATCCATGGAATGTAACACCATATTTAATCCATCAATCCCTTTCACCTAAAGCACTAGGATATATATCCTTACAACCTTGATTATCCTTAATTCATAGCCATATAGGATCCTGATATATTAGTATCAATAATATCAATATCATATACCAGGATTAGGTACACCATCTATCCTTATCACCACTTTCATGCCATGTGTTGCTTACTCAAATGTCCCTCAACAATTGGGACAAGAACATGGTCACCTACTGGAGGTTGAGGTAGATCTCCCCACTTTAGGAAAAAGGAGAATAGTCCTTTGTCCAAGTGGGAGAACCCTTGAATATTAATAGAGCCTCTAGTGGGTTCACCTAATCTTTTCATAACAATTCCAATTGAGGTGTTCTCCCCCCAAATGTACCCAAGTAGTTGGGACGATATTAGGGGAACCCACTAGAGGTTGTGCTAGACATCACCACTTTATGCCAAGGGGAAAGAGTCTTTTGGACAAGGGGATAATTATTGAATATTATAAGATCCTCTAATGGGTTCTCTTGATTTTTTCCCAACAATTCCACTTGAGGTGTTGTTTCCGATATCTCCCCCAGTAGTTGGGACAAGATAAAGGACACCCAATGGATATTGTGACAAACCTCCCCACTTTAGAACAAGGGGGAAAACCATTGAATATTAGCAGAGCCTCCAAAGGGTTTCCTTGATCTTGTCTAAATCGTTGTGGAGACATTTGAGAGGGTGACATACAAGTGGTGTAGTTTTAGAGGAGAGCTTTTCCCTTGGGGGATGACAATGTTTATGGAACACTCTTGAGGACAAGGGAGAACATTCTAATTCCATTCCTACTTCTTATCATTTTTTTTTATCTCGGTATTATATAAAAGAATAATTCGAATCTTTGTCGATGACTCCACCAATAAATGAATACCTATTTCATTTAATGCAATTTCTTATTGCTTGTGGTGAGAAAAAACAGTAGTGTTAAGGCATAGGAATATCACCTAGTGACTTTTTTTTCTCTTATGTTTTATTAGGTTGGACTTTGATTTTCTTGTATATATTATTTTATAAAACTTGATTTCCTAACCCTCTTCCTAGTATCAATGTAATAAATAATCACCTTCTAAAGTTTCAAGGGTTTGATGATATCTCAACAAGGCAACATCTCATAGGTTTTCATGCATTCAAATATATTTTTCAATTAACTCATGAAGATGTGTTAATTAATTTGTTTATGATGTGTTTGGAAGGAGATGCTAAGAAATGGTATAGGACATATCTACCAACTAATAGTGTCCATTGGATGTAGCTTGGGTAGTTGGGAGGAATGATTGTTACACTTTGTTGGCCCTTGACCAAGTTTTGAGGGAACATTGATCGTGTTTGAACATTTTTTGGGATTTTGAAAGGATGGTCGAAGATGGAGCGCCCAGGCGAAGCGGAGATCATGGGATCTCGCTTGTTTTGCAGGATTTTTGGGCTTTTAGGGTTTATGTAACAGGTATGGGATGTTGGCCCATGGGTTTACCCATGCTTAGGACTTTTTGTAATGTATAAATAAGTAGATAGGACTTAGAGAGAAAGCGTTCCAAGTTGGATTCATGCAAGAATATGTAAGATTCTAGCTAAGTGTAAATTATTGTAAGAGGCTTTGTGCTAATAAGCAGTTGGATTTTTGCCTTGACCTAATTCTGGGAAGGAGGATCTGTAGGGTTGCACACAGATCTCCTTTCCTCTGCAGAATTTGGCTATGTGGCTCTGTGCACAGTAGTAGATGGTTGTAATATATTGAAGAAGACTAATAAAGAAGAAGAATAAATTGGTGGACGTAGCCCCACACTGGGGTGAACCACGTATATAATGTTTGATGTTCTTTGTGCAATGTTGTTATTGTTGTTTATTTGTTTATTTTCTTAGTGCACTGATATTTATATGTGTTAGATAGATGTAGGGATCTTAGTATGGTAAATGAATGCTAAATCCGAGTTAATGATATGTGCTAAATGTTTGGAAGTGTGTGATCTACTCATTACTGCGTTGTTTTGTATTTAGGGTTTAATCTGTGATGTGAATCGGAGTTAATAACTTATGTGTATTGATTAGCTAAGTGCTTTGTTAAGTGTTGTAATCACATATATGTGTCCCAGCTAGGTTGTAGACACCTGAGTCCTACAACCCCTCCTGCCTCTACCTCAGGTGAGACTTCATCTGCTTCATAGGTGTTGTCGAAAGGGACAGTAGTTAGGGTTTTCTTGGTGCGTTGTCGAAGCGTTGAACCCTAGGTCTGCCCCTATGCCAACAAATTGTTTCGTTGCCGGGACCTGAAATTGTGATTGTTGGGAACTAAAGAAAAGAGAAAGTTTTGTGCATAGATCTGTTGTTGTAGTGCACAATATTCTACTTGACATGCGAAGCTCTGTGTTAAGAAAGAAATATAGTCTGAAGAAAAGAGGTAAGATCTTAAATCTTTGTGCTCTGATAAAGGTAAGATAAGTGGACATTTTTGCTTCAAAAGTATGAATCCAGGTATGTTTGATAGATTTTGTCCTAGTCTAGAAACTAGGGCACATTTAGAAGAAAGAGTCGATCTGAATAGATTTGATAGAGATAGTGAAAGATATGTTATTCCTATGCATCGAAAGAATTTTTGGACTAACAAGTGGATGCAGGAACCTAGAAAGAATTTGTGCAGATTGTAGGTCCATCACTGTGATCCCAGTGCGCAGTACAAGAAAGGTTGGGGATCATTTAAAAGAAAGAGAGTATTGACATTGTATTATAATTGTAGAAGACCGAGACATATTGCTAAGGAATGCCCTGGTACAAGTCCTATTTGTCTTTGTTGTAAATCTATTGGTCAAAAAGTTGAGGATTGCCCTAGAATACTTGCCAAAGTTGAAAAAATGAACATGAGACAAGAAAAATATGAAGAAGGTCAAAGAACTAAGGATATGTTAGTGATCTAAAAATGAAGAAGACTTGTATTCTTGAAAATATTTGCAAGTAAAATTTATGTGTTAAAATGCAAATGGATCAACTTTGCAACACAACTTTAATAGGATTTACTCATTCAAGATGCATATAAATAGCAGAAAAATCAGTGAACAGAAAACACATAACACAACAAATGATAAAGGAGTTCACCCCTCTCTTGGGCTACATCTACACAACAAATGATAAAGGAGTCCAGCTTCCAATGGATTATTTGTATTATTTTCTCAAAGTGCTCAAAAATGTGCTTTACAATGCTCAAAATTCCAAATAGACTGCTCCAATGGCTTCAGAACGTCCAAAAACCCCTAGCTGGGCTTTTTCGGCACCTCGTTTGGCCAAACATTGAAGAAGATAGGCTTCCTGGAAGTCCCCCCTTCAAGCTTGTTGTCTCTACATCTACAAAACACACCCTTGTTGGCTCAACCTAGCCCACACACATATTTAAGCATAAAAAATTGCCACCAGGTGCAACCGCACAACCGGTATAAACTTTCGAACGGTTACGCATCGGCCTTTAACTACCAAGGCCCATGGGCACATCGTCACCACATGACCGCGCAATACACAACAGGGATAAAGTTTCAAACCGTATACAAAACCGTGGGTTAAACCGCACACATACACGTTGGTCACATGTTATGTCAAACCGCACGCATTCAAAACAGTTACAACATATATATTACGGTGGGTTTAACCGCCCGTAGCACCGGTCATATACAATACATATATATAACCATGGGCCGGGGCTTAGCCCCGACCCGGTTCACGCCCCAATACACATTTTTGCAACTTTAAATATATTACAATGCATACATATGTTAAGTAACATATGCGGGCGCGTTGGTTGGGCGGCCTTTCCCAAGGATTTACCCTGCTCGGAGGTCACAGGGTCGACTCTTGCCAAGTGCAAAGATTTTAATCCAATAAACATGTGATATGTGGCGGCCATTAATTGGGCCACGTGGCGGCCATTAATTGGGCCATGTGTCACCTTCCTGTTCGTTGCCAACAAGCCATGTCACATGCCAACTGTCTCAATAGTTGCCTGCCATTGTCGTATAGCCTGCCACGTGTCGTACGGCCTGCCACATCAGCATCCGTATGGACTGTACAGTCATCACCCCTTTTTTTTGCTTGTTTGTAAATTTGAACAGAACGCGATATCTCTCGCTCCCGACGTCCGTTTGAACCCAGATGAGTTGATTTGGGTTCGTAACGACGAGGCCTACGCTCTCATTTGATTTGAAGCGATTTCGAACACTTTGAATTTTTGAGCAAAATTTGATTCCCTGATCACACCTCCCCATTGGAAAGATTTCGGACCTCCAAAAGACTATTTTCAATCTATTTGAAGATGAGGGTATAGTTCCCTCACTCTTCCAACCTCAATCCACTTTTCTTTGCTTGTATTTGTACCTTTAAGACCAACTCGAAGATACTCCACATTTCCTCGTTTTGAAGTTTGCATTCTCCTGTCAAGGATGGTGTCTTCATGCAGTTCTGTAAGATATTCTGGGGAAAAATTATCTATAGAAGGAATCTGAACATGCTCTCCTTGATCGTCAATCAAAGGAGGCTCATACAATTTCAAATTCTCAACATTAACAACTGCATACATTCGCATATAAGGAGGCAAATATAAACGAAAGGCATTGTTACTAATCTTGTCGATAATCTTGAAAGGACCATATCGAATTGGTTTGAGTTTTTTACCTTCTCCTTTAAGCCTCTCCTTACTGATGTAAAGCCAAACTTCATCTCCAACTTGGAAACTGTGATCAACACGATGCTTATTATGTCTCGTTTTGTACTTGGCTTGACTCTTTTCCAACTGTTCTTGCACCATTTGATGTATCGACTGAATTTGTTCAATGAACTTTTTTGCCCTATCAATGTCATATTGACCATCAATAGCAATATCCTTCCCAAAGATAAAATCTAAAGGATATTTGGACAAGTAGCCAAAACATGCTTCAAATGGCGACGTTTGAGTGGAAGAGTGCTTAGCTCGATTGTAAGCATGTTGAATGTAGTGTAAATGCTCATCCCAAAGTTTAGGATGCTTGTTGAAATAAGCACGAAGAAGATGCACCACTGTTCGATTTACCACTTATGTCTGACCATCTGTTTGCGGATGAAAAGTTGTGCTCTTTTTCAATTTGGTGTCCATGAGTGCCCATAAGCTCGACCAAAAACTTCCAACAAATCGAGAATCCCGATCAGAAATAATGGATTTAGGAAATCCAAAATGCACCCAAACATTTTGAAAGAACATTTGTGTCATTTGTTCAGCTGTAACCTACTTCGTACAAGGCATCAAAATACACATTTTGCTAAATTGATCAACCACAACATAAAGATAATCATGATTTCGTCTAGACATAGGTAGCCCTCCTACAAAATCCATGGAAATACTTTCCCAAGGACGAGAAGGAACCGGAAGTGGAGTATAAAAACCCAACTTTCGATTGCTAGGTTTACTTGTGGCACATAACGAACATCCTCGAACATATCTTGAAACACTTTCATTCATTTTAGGCCAGTAGCAATATCTTTGCAAATTAGCCACTGTCTTGCCTACACCAAAATGACCATCAATAAGAGAAGAATGGGCTTCTCTTATGATGTTGATTCTTTCCCCCTGTGGAATACATAGCTTGCCAAGATTATACAAAAGATTATCATGCACATGGTAATCCAATTCCTCAACATGGTTAGAATGACACAAAGTTTCATATACTTCTTTAAAATCAGTATCCAAAGCATATTGCTCAACATAACTTTCATGCATGATAGGACTATGCTTAAGAATAACTGAAGCACTAATAATAGGCCTTGAAAGAATATCAGTAACTTTGTTATAAATTCCCTTCTTATACCTGATGACCAAGTTGAACTGTTGAAGAAAACCCATCCATCTGAAGTGCCTAGCTTGTTATAGCTTTGTTTGTGATTGTAAGTATTGCAGTGGTTGATGGTCGGTGTGAACAATGGTTTCTTTTCCCAACAATTAATGTTTCCATTTTTTTACACTTTGTACCAATGCATACAACTCCTTATCATAAGTAGGATAGTTAATCACGGAACCATTAAAAGTTTCAGAATGAAAACAAATGGGCTTACCATGCTGTAGCAAAACTGCTCCCATTGCATAATTGCTTGCATCTGTTTGGATTTCAAAAGGTTGTCTTAAATTTGGAAGTGAAAGAACTGGCGCTGAACTGATCT
>ML777770.1:150591-161106 GCA_009831015.1 Picea engelmannii | reverse complement strand
TTGACTATCTCAGTCTGACCATCCGTCTGAGGGTGATAGCTAGTACTAGGAGTCAATGTCGTACCCACTAATCTGAACAACTCCTACCAAAACGTACTCATGAATCTGTTGTCCCTGTCACTGATGATGGTTTTGGGTAGGCCAATAATTATCATCAAAGAATGTCATGTTTCTAGTCATCCATAAGCCTCATGCCAAAACAATAGGAAGTAAGTGATATGCCTCTTGTGATGATACTAAGAAGAAAACATGAAAAAAATCTTCCACCGAGTAATGAGAATAGGGGCATGAAAAAAACATATGAATGTTAGTCTCCTCAGGGCCTTTGCACAAAACACTTATACCTAGACCATGCTTCCCTCTCCATTACATCCTATCCCAGGTCAAGACCCAATTATGAAGAACCAACCAGATGAACAAGATACATTTTGGTGGTCCATGAATCTTCCTAATCTTTTTAAACTATCATTGATCATCTACGTCCTCGTCATAACACATGGATAGATAGTGTATATTAGAAAAATAGTGACCACCAGATTTATTGAAAATCTAAACCAGTTCATGATTTTTCTCAAAAAGTATTAGATGGGCCCATTTGAACTCTTGAAAAAAATAAGACCAAGGTTGGTGCCATTGAGCATAAAGGTTCAATACATCTACATATTTCCATCCTTAACCCCAAATTGATGTGGAAACAGGGTCACCAATCTAATTTAAATTGCAACATCCAATCTTCTGAAGAAACTTGACCAGACCATCCAAAAGAAGGATATTATTGTTACAACCAACTATAGCATCCCTATCAACTTGAAGATGAGAACCCAACCCCACCTTCTAGGCCAATAATTAGCCTATAGTCGGAAAGGCCAAAGACAAATAACTCCATTCATTGGATGCATTTGAATATCTTATCGAGGCCAACGAATCCAGTCTACAATAGATTCAGGATAAATGTATTTATATAGTAGAATGTGGCACCATAAGTTGTCATGTGTTAGGAAGACCCATAAGTATTTGGCCACCAAATGCCTACTAAAGCACGCTAATTCTTTGAGACCCCAGCCTCCTTTGTCCTTTGATCGGGATAGAACCTTCCAATTGACAAAGTGAGAGCTAAGGTACTTTGAAATTCCTTTCCAAATATAGTTGAAGCATAATTTTCTAATGTGGGATAGAATACCTTTTAGAACTTTCGTCAAGAGATTCCAATAAACGAGTATTTCTTCAATGATTGATTTAACAAGTGTTAATCTTCCTCCCCTATAAATTCATTGGTTGCACTAGAGATTTATTTCTTCTCAATCCTGGAAAGAATCTATTTCCAGCCATTGATATCATAACCAAGGTACTTGAGGCCTCCATGTAGATCATGTGAAGGTAAAGAAAGAAGAGTAGACAAATTTTATCGCGAAGACACCTCAATCTCAGGAAAATACATTGAAAACGTACATATATTTATGACCATACCCATGACCCCTGTTGTAACATCACCAATTTTTTTAACATTTTACAAAAATTTTCACAAAAAAGATTTCCTCGCCATTTGACTCAAGATTGTTCTTAGTTTAAAAACCCCATCTATTAGCAATCCTACCTCTACCTCTACCTCTTATGTCAAAGTTTTACCAAATTTTTGTCTTCTTGAAGAAGTCCCTTTTTTAAATGGGTTTGTTAATATCAAACTCACCAGTTTCTAAGCCACCATAACTTTGTTTTTAAAACTCTAAAATAAACCTTTTCGTCAAATTAAAAAATCAAATATTTGTATCAAGCCTATCACCATATGGAGTCAAAATAATTATTATTTTTAATAAGTCTTTTATTAAATACTTAATTTTTAAATAACAAATTTATCCAAAAACCCAAAGTTTGTGTCCAAAGTAATAAATGCATTTGAACTATAACTCTTATCGTGAAGTGCCTATCACATAGCCAACTCATCCATAATCAAATAGGACGAAAGGAGATCCGATGACTTTGTTGAAAAGGAGATCCGACGGCTAATATTGATTGCGGCCCCCGGTGAGTTTAATGTTTAACCAAAAGAGAGGGCCGCAAAACTCAACCATGGTTTGAGGAGAATTGACGTGGCAAGTTATGGGTAACTGCGACCCCCCTCTCTGTGGTTTGCAAGACTAGGAAGGGACCCCCACAATTGCACAGTTGACTCGCGAGAACATGTAGCAGGCAGTGAATTTCAGGCAGCTTTTCCAGGGAAATGGAGAGGTATTTCGAAAAACCACGACATGGGTTTCGAAAAATCAATTGAACAAACAATTTCATATATGAAGGCATCAGTTGACTATAAAAGAAAATTTTGAAGACTTCAGTAGGGGTAGTAGCTTAGGAAATAGAGGTAGTGAGACGGTGTTCTCTGTTATGAAGCCCATGAGGCAATTGTAATAATTCATGGATTCATGACTCATTCTGAGTAGAGCTATGTTCTTCTTCATATTTTATCATATTTTATAATGTGTTAAGCTCCTTTCAAATCCATGTTTATTCTTTTCTATGAAACTCTGAAATGTATTTTGGACAATTTGGTATAACTTCAATTGTCAATGAGTATATTACTGAAATAGTTAAAAGATTTATGCTAAGATCTTTTAACATGACAATATATATTCAAACGTTGTAATCAGAATTACATTTATGAATTTTTTACGTCTGGATTCATTCTTTTAAAATTCTCATATTAAGATGTTCATTTTATATGTTGGATTCATAATTTTTATGCCCAACTCATTTTCTTCATCTCATGATTAATAGAGATTGCGTGTTCCCTATGTTGTGATCTCATATTTATTGTCCTTCTTATTTCTCCCACCTTTCATTATCAACTTTAATCCTTTGTTAGTTGAGACTCCATGCCCAATGGATTAGACCTTTTATCTGAGGGATTTACTGTGTTTTATTCCAGTCAGTTGTCATTTAATTCTTAAGCCATGTTTACCTTGTTTTACCAAATTCTTTACCATCAAATCCGACACTTGTGCTTAATTGTTAGAACTGAAGCTTAGTGACAGTGGGTAGCTAGTGTTCTTAAATCATATGAGGGAGCCACCTCTGGTCCAAGAGCCAACTTGTGACTTAAAGTTGGTTTAAATATGTCTTGGCATGGTTTCCAAACAACCGGAAACCATCTCAAGTTACAACATTATTTTTGGCGTCATTGTCGAGAATGAATGTTCAAGATATTTTCCCTGGGGTTTTGTAAAGATCAAATCTGGTTCTTGAAGGTGAACAAGGATTAGACACAGGTTGTGTGGTTATTCACCCAACGACTCCACTGTGGTTTCACTGGCAACTCCACTATGTTTCAATGTCAATTTCATTTGTTGCTCGGATAGCTACAAGGTTTGCACATTTTAATTTCTCAGTTGCACTTGGCTTTCCAAATCATGTCCCACACATAGAGGAATGGGGAGTCTGTCTTCCTAGATTCAGAGAGGATGATAGAGATAGTCCAACTGAGCACCTAATAGTTTTTCATCAATATATGCATCAACTGGGTATTGTTCATGAAGATGTATTAATGAAAATGTTTATGTTTTCCTTGGAAGGAGATGCACAACAATGGTATAAATCTTTACCTCCTGACAGTATTTCTTCCCTAAAAGAATTTCATGCATGTTTTCATTATCATTATAGAAGAATTTTCAAAGTTGAACTTATCTTTGAAGATTTTTGCAATGAAGAATCAATAGAACAGACACCTCAAGAAAATCATGATGATGAAGGTTTTACCGATGAAGACCATGATCAAGAGTTGGAAGAACAAGTTTACTACAACAATGAGGATGAATAAGATCTATTGGTCTATGAAGAAACATCTCTGGACAATTTTGATTTGAATACACCTAAAGGTTTTCAAGAAGGTACATTTTTGTTTCTTGTTTTAAAGGATAAAGGTCAAGATCTTATTGAACAAAATGATATCTATGTGCTTAAGGAAGATAATCAACATAATTAAGGGCAGATTCCTTTGTCATCATTCACAGAAATTTCAAATAGCAATAAGCACATACATAATAGCTTTGATTTTCAAGAAGTTAGTGTCCAGGAGAAGTTTAAAATTCATGATGAAAGGTTTGGTATTAAAGAGTCTACTTATCATGAACAAATGCAAAGTTTTGTTCTTGATGAAGACAATAAAGAAGACCAAAATTTTCAAACAGTATCTTCGGAAATTATTAGCAGTCTACCTAGATATGATGAATATCAAGATGATGAGGATTAGATTTGTACATTCACATATGCAAAAGTATGCAACACTGGACTTGTTTATGATATGTATGAGTTTTTTTATGATGAGCCACAAATGGATATACCGCTACCCCTTATTTCTAAGGACTTAAAGCTTGATGATTATGAACAAAGATCACTTGGAGATGCACTAGTGAAACAACCGTACTTAATCAGGAAAACAAAGATTCCAAAGATTGAATTCAGTCATATGTACAAGGAGGATAGATTTGTGGATGAAGGATGCCTATCTTCCATGGATGATCAAGAAGAGGTAGTTTTTTTTTTTTAATTTCATGATCCCAAGCAACATTTTTGGAAGTTTTTGTCCGCCCAAAATTTGCAACGTTTCTTCACAGTGATTATAAATTCCAGTGTTATGTTGAGTTACCATTTTTCAAATGTTTCAGTTTGTTGATACAGACTGAAGAAATTGATAAGTTAATCAATCAAAAGTTTTTATGGTTACACTGGAAGCATGATTTTACCTGATCAGAAATGTTTGAGCTAACTAGAATAGGGAGCTTGTATATTAATAAGTTTGACACTTGAGCATCCATTTAAGTTTTCAGTTCAGCAGTTAGAGCATTCTCTTTTCAGTTTGCAGTGTGTAAAGTATTTTGGTTTGCAATTTGTACACTCAGTTTGTTTTAGTCATGAATAAGCAGGGTTTCAAATCAGAGGAGACAGCTTCAGAGTAAGTACAGGTTGCAGATATGGACAGAGGCAGAGGAATAAAGGTGCATGGTCTATTGTTCTTCGGTGCCTCGCAGGGAGACACCATCCCTAGATAGGTCCTATGTTGTAACATCACCAAATTTTTGAACATTTTTCAAAAAAAATCGCAAAAAAAAATTCCTCATCATTTTGTTCAAGATTGTTCTTAGTTTAAAAACCCCACCTATGACTCTTATATCGACATTTTACCAAATTTATGTCTTCTTGTGAACTTTTCAAATTTTAATGAATTTGTTTATATCAAAATGACTACTTTCTAAGCCACCATAACTTTGTTTTAAAAACTCTAAAATATACATTTTTTATTATAACTCTTATGTAAACATTTTACCAAGTTTATGTCTTCTTGTAAACTTTTCAAATTTAAATGGGTTTGTTTATATCAAAATGACGAGTTTCTAAGCCACCAAACTTTGTTTTAAAAACTCTAAAATATACAATTTTTTCCAAAATCAAAATTCAAATCTTTGTATCAAACCTATCACCATATGGAGTCAAGATAATTAGTATTTTTATTAAAGACTTAATTTTAAATAATAAATTTATCTAAAAACCTAAAGTTTGTGTCCAAAGTATTAAATGTGTATATTATTTCATTTTGGGATTTATATTTAATGGTTGTGTGGTCCCTATACCATTCTTGTTCCAAGTCAATTCCTTTGAACTATAGCTCTTAGCGTGAAGTGCCTAACACATAGCCAACTCATCCATAATCAAATAGGACGAAAGGAGATCCGATGGCTTTGTTGAAAAGGAGATCTGACGACTATCATTGATTGTGGCCCCTCATTGAGTTCGATGTTTAACAAAAAGAGGGGGCTGCAAAAATCAACCATGATTTGAGGAGCATTGACGTGGCAAGTTGTGGGTAACTGCACACCCCCCTCTCCGTGGTTTGCAAGACCACGAAGGGACCCCTCACAATTGCACAGTTGACTCCCATGGACATGTAGCAAGCAGTGAATTTCGAACAAGTTGTCCAAGAACATGGAAATTTATTTCAAAAAACCACAACATGGGTTTTTTTGCAGGATGGCCCCAATTGAGTCTCCCACGGGAAAATTCCAAAAACATTGAACAGTTTGAGATATTTCCTCATTTTTCTAAAGACGAATTTGCCAGATTTCATGTGTGACTAGGTTGGTGGATGGGCCAAGCTAGTGGATGCTTTTCTAGTTGGCCATGATATGCGGATGGATGTGGATCTTGGTGGTTCCTCTAATGGATTTCGACCTGACCAAGGTTATAATATTGGCTTTGGAAGGAATGCTAGTGGAGCACAAATGAATATGATGGCATTATTCCTTATGAAGTATTCATGAGTCATGTAATAGACCAAGGGGAGGTCCCTTTGATATGAATGACGTGTTTGCTACTATTAATGTTGTCCCAGCCATTACCTTCTTATCATATGGATATTTCAACAAAGGTTTGTGCCATCCCTCTACTTTGGTGTTGGCCTAGAGATCATTGTATTTGACATGGCATATATGTTTATCCACGATGGCCTCATTCATCATCATTTTCTAGTGGGACCTTTTGCAGATGTTCCATTCTTTCCAGGGTTTTTGTGATAATGTCATCAATCCTTACCCTATTGCAGATGTTTCATTCTTTCAAGGGATTTTGTGATAATGCTATCAATCCTTACCCTGCCAACATTGATTTATCAATGATAATATTAAATACCAGCTTTTGTGTAGTAGTCACTAATCTCTTGGTATTGTGTAAGGATGGGTAGAAATTGAAATAAGTGGTCTTAGATTGAATATTCAGGTTTATTTTATTCACAAAGCTGCAAGATTTTATCATGAAATGTTTTTCCGGTTTCCATCATTGCATTCTATAACAATACCAATGTTAAAATATTTCCTACTCGAATGATGTGATAAATTGAAAATATACTTCAATAAGTAAGGCGCATTATGCAAATGAGAAAGTGGTGAAGTAGAGGGCCCGTGAAGATGACTAGAACGATGCAGCGAATCAATATAATTTTGATATAACTCCAAATATGTAAAGGATGCATTGATAAATATTCAGAGATTTGGGTGATATTATTCAATATCAATCTTAAATTTCCATAAAATAAGTTCTAGCTGCACGTGCAATAGATCTTGGAAAGTCCAAATGGGATCAATGATGACATAGAAACAAAGATGCTTATTAAAAGATAATGTGGCTTACCTGGAAATATTATAGCAACATATTTCTATTTTAAAGGAAATCGGTACAACATATTGAGTTGAAGTGTCAGGAGTTCCAAAATCTTCTTCAACCAATATTCTATTTTTAGCAAGCCAGATTCACATTTCCAGACAACAATTGAGCAAATAGTTACATATTTGAAGGCATCAGTTGAGCATCTGAAGACTATACAAAAAATAGTTGAAGACTTCAGTAGGGGTAGTAGGTTATGAAATAGAGGCAATGAGATTGTGTTCTCTGTTATGAATCCATGAGGAAATTGTAATGTTCACAGGCATCAAAGGATAATTTATGGATTCATGATTCATTCTCAGCAGAGCTATACAGTTCTTCTTCATATTTTAATGTCTTAAGCTCCTTTCAAATCTATGTCTATTATTTTCTATGAAATTCGGATATGCATCTTGGACAATTTGGTATAACTTCCATTGTTAATGAGTATATTCCTGAAATAGTTAAGAGATTTCTACTAAGACCTTTTACTATGACAATACATATTCAAACATTGTAATGAAAATTACAGTTCTGAATGTTTTGCATTTGGATTCATTCTTTTAAAATGCCCATATTAAGATGTTCATTTTATATGTTGGATTCATAATCTTTATGCCCAACTCATTTTCTTCATCTCAAGATTAATAGAGATTTTTTTTTTCCCTCTGTTGTGATCTAAGATTTATTGTCCTTCTTATTTCGCCCACCTTTCATTATCAACTTTAATGCTCTATTAGTTGAGACTCCATGCCCAATGGATTAGACCTTTGATCTGAGGGATTTATTGTGTTTTATTCCAATCAGTTTCCATTTAATTCTTAAGCCGTGTTTACCTTGTTTTACCCAATTCTTTACCATCAAATCTGGCACATGTGCTTAATTCTTAGAACGGTTGCTTAGTGACAGCGGGAAACTAGTGTTATTAAATGATATGATGGACCCTATCGTCCAAGAGCCAGCTTGTGACCTGAAGTTGGTTTAAATATGTATTATCAGGGTTTCTAAATAGTCGGAAACCATCTCAAGTTATAATGGCCCCAAAAAACAAATCCAATATATTTTAAGGACCCTACCTTCGGCGTCCACACGGTAGTAGAAAATGAGAACGTCGTCTACAAACAATAGATGTGTTGAATGTTCATGTATTCTCGTCATAATCCCCTAAAAATCATGCACATTGTTCACTTCTGAAATGGTTGGTCTCAGCCATCCACTGCAAGCAAGAAGAGATGGGGAGAAAGTGGACATCCCAAGATAATCCCCTGGGAAGAATTAAAGAATGATCAACCAACACCGTTGATAAGGACTACAAAAGAGACATATGATACACAAGACATAACCCAATTGAACAAAGGGAACTCAAAACCAGTGTGTAACAACAACAATCAAAGATACAGTCATGAAACTCAGTCATAAGCCTTTGAGAGATCAATTTTAATTACATACATAGGTCTCTTCTAGGTTTTAGTAGACCTTTGAGAGATCAATTTTAATTACAAGCATAGGTCTCTTCTAGGTTTTAATAGAGTGGATACCTTCCTAGGTCGAACTTGTCACTTCATGAATAAGCCCACCTTTGAGAAACCCAAACTTCTTAGGAGAGATAATATTGGACAATATGAGCTTATGATGCATGACTATGCTTTTGGATATGATTTTGTACTGGAAGTTGGACAAGGATATGGGGCAAAAGTCATAAAAATATGAAGGGCAGTCTTACCTAGGGATTAATGTGATGAAAGTTGAATTGATACTACCCAAGATTTCACCTATGAAACTGATCTCCTCCATGAGTTGCAAGAAATCGTCACCCACAATCTCAAATAAATTCTAAAAAAACTCAGCAGTTCATATGTCCGACCTAGGACTCTTGTCCTTTTTAAAGGACACGGTCATAGCTTGGAGCTCCTCAGAAATTTCACAAAAATTTTCCTACTTTTCCTCTTCATTGATAAGCTTGGGAAAGTAGGAAATCAATTTCATAACATCATCTATTTTATGTTGATCTAGCTCCTAGAATAATGAATGAAAGTGATTCACCCTTTGAGCTACCAACCTTGAAAAACCTTGAACCTTATTCCCCTCCACATCATTCAGCTCACATATGGTATTAAAACTCTTCTGATAATTAGCATACTTCTGGAATAATTTGGTATTAAGATCCTCGACCGCCATCCAAAGTGCCTGACTTTTCAATCTATGTTGTTTCTCTTATTCCAGCAAAATATTTTTCCTTTGAGCTTCTAACAAAAAACCTTTGGATACATCCACCATAACACCCTATCCCAACTGATCACCTTCATAAATTTGTTCCAAATCAGATTCGATACTCATGAGAACCTTATCCTTTTCCTTCCTACGAGCCACAACCCAACATACCACCTTTTCCTTTAGTACACACAGAGCCTTGAAAAATTGATGATTGGTCGAGGCCCTTACATTTGATTGGAATGGTTTCCAATTATCTTGAACTAAATTCCAGAACCCCTCAATCTCTACCCAAGATGGATTGAATTTGAAGGGTGCCCTGGTCGCCTACTCGACATATCCACTTCCAAAAAAATAGGAAAATGATCGAAACAATGGATCTTACCAACCCAGGTCCTATAGATCTTGATGTCCTAAAGTATCAAGTGATGAACTAAAAATCTATCCAATCGCTTGAGATCCATGTCCCTACCACTTTGATTGTTTCTCCAGGTTGGATTGATACAAGCTTGTTCCACATCAATCGACCCTAAATGTTCAAATTTGTTTAAGAAGAGTTTATCCAAATTATCTTCTTGAGCGGACTTCCCCATAATTTCCTCCCGACGGAGGGTGAAATTCAGATCCCCGCCAATAATGAGTTTCTCTGAATGCAAAACCTTTAGTGCAAGAAGATAGTTCCCAAAAACATCTCTATCCATGTATATCCCATACACATTGTAGAGGAGAAAATAGCAGTCCATCTCTTTGCTTACAACCTTAGTGCACAAGCCTGAATCCACAAAAAAATAATTTGTGAGCAACATAAAAGAAGAAATACTGTAATTTTCCCACCCAAAGAGTCATTTGAATCCAACCCATATAAGACCTAGTCTGATAATAATTTGTTTAACTCAAATATATTGGGATCGCATTTTCCCATGGTCTCCTGAATAAATACAATGTATGGACAATCCTTCATAAAAAATATCCTTAATGAGATTTTTTTGGGCATCCCCCCCAACCCCCTAATGTTGACAATCATAATATTCATTAAGGAATCACCTTTGGGGTTGATCCTACTCTAAGGACCCCAGAAATGAGTCTTTGTGGACCCTAGGAAACTTCCCAAAATTCCTTTTC
>ML777770.1:98823-137776 GCA_009831015.1 Picea engelmannii | reverse complement strand
CCACATAGGAAAATTTAGTTTCCATGTACAATATCCTATTTTCCCCTCCAAAAATTGCCACTATAGCATAGGTCATGTCCATTTTCATGGTACCTCCTAACTTCCATGCCCATGTTCTTGATAATTGTTGATGATTGCAGCTATGTGAGACATTCTCCATCTTACAAACAGGTGAGATGTGGTTCATTGCAGTGTTGTGAGTCTTTCTCCAGCTTACAAACCTGAGAGAAAGCCCCTAAGAAGGGTATGTGGTTCCTACCTGAGACAGAGATGGAAGATAGAGATGACCTCCTCCATTCATAGAGTTGAGAATAACTCTGGATGATTATCCAGTGGGAAAGGAGATGACCTCCATCCTCTCTCTCTTCTGCAAAAAACCGTACGACCCTCCTAGGGTTCCTTGAAAATCCGTACGACCTACTCTTCTAGAGGTTCTCAGCACTTGGCACTTGGACGTTGGGGATAAAAATGGAATAGTAGTGTATGGCCTCCTTCAGCGCACCTCTAGCAAGATTTAGATCAAAATTCCTAACATTTTGAAATTTTGGCCCTAGGATTTCTAGGGTTTCACTAATTTCTGCTGAAATTTCAATATTAGGGTTTTTGCAACTCATCAAAGGAGCTCTTCAACTCACCAGTGTTCTCCCATCTTTCAAAGTCTTATTGTTTGTATTCATAAGTCCAACAAAACCTAAGATTGTTATCCTAGCCTAGCCGTTAGGTTTTCTAGCCCTATTGACAAGGGTTTGTGAAGAATCCAAAATTATGATGAACATACCTATGATGAAAGATAAGCTTGATGGATCAATCAACTTCAAGTTCCTGAAAGACAAGAATTCAAAGGAATACTTATTGTGGGTGATACAAAATGTGACACTATGACTACCCTCTTCATGAAGATGTCAACAGGACAGAGATCATCAAAGTGCCATTGGAGAAATCCTATCAACACCCTTAGGTATGCACTTGTATATATATTATTTGTATCATTCTCATGAGAGAAATTGCAGGAGGAAGGAACCTTCTTGTTGAAGTCATGGATCCAGAGGGATCTCAGTGCATTCATAATAACAACACACTGGAAGTGAAGACCCCGGGTTTGATTGTTGAAATTGCCATTCCTCTAACCTATATTTATGAAGTCTGCTACATTACAAGTAGGTGTTGTAGTTGTGACAACAATCCTTAAAATGTTTTGATTATAGAGATGTACTCATTATTCTCCTTTAGGAGATATTCTTGTTTTGGTTCCTCTTGTTTTCTTGTTCCAGACAGGTTAACAACAAA
Organism: Picea engelmannii; assembly: GCA_009831015.1. NCBI lineage: Eukaryota > Viridiplantae > Streptophyta > Pinopsida > Pinales > Pinaceae > Picea > Picea engelmannii. The sequence continues at coordinate 136,489 of ML777770.1, read as the reverse complement.
GGAATATGTTTATCCTTCAGAGGGAGCTACTTGACTCAGAGGGAGTCAAAACTATTTGAGAAAGAGGAAGAATAGAACCATCATTGAGGAAACCAAAGAAATAATGCATGATCAAGATATTTCTATGATTCTATGGGCAGAATCATTCAAGACACAGTATATGTTCAGAACAAGATCCTTCACTAGACTTTGAAAAGCATAACTCTCGAAGAAGCCTTCACCGGAGTGAAGCCTGAGATTAAACACTTCAGAATATTTGGGTGCCCGGTGTATTTACATGTACCCCCAAAGAGAAGAAGTCCAAGCTAGACACTTCGGGGAGAAAGGATACGTTTATGGGATAACAATGAATCTTCAAATACATTCCAAATTGACATCCCTGGTCAGAGACATATTTAGACAAGCAGAGATGTTTTCCTTGAGGAAGAGATATCCTTTCAAATATCCAGAGAATATCATATGGAGATTGACAGTGAAACAATGCCTTCTCCCCCTTTCAGCAGTTCAAAGGGAGACAGAGATTATTCTAGCTAATCCAGTTGCTCCAGTTGATATGTTCAAAGATATTGCAATAGGGCATAAAAGACCTACCTATACTTACTCTGCAAGAGGTAGAGAAACATACAAGCCTCTCAAGGCACATCCTGAGAAAGCAAAAGATATTTTTCGAGCTATCCTTCAGTCATGAGCCACTTCATTGATGCTAAGACTCTTTGTCTTAGAGAAGCAACAAGAGAACAGGTATGGAAAGATGCCATAACAGAAGAATACTAGTATATCTTAAAGAATGATGTATAAGATATTATTCAAGGACCAGAAGGGAAGTTTGTGGTAACCTCCAAGTGGATCTATAAGATCAAGAATGCAGTTGATGGAAGTGTCAAGAAATACAAAATGAGATCTATATCCAAAGGTTTCTCACAAACAAAGGGAGTTGCCTATGATGAGACACTTGATATAGTAAACCCAATACACTTCCATCCATACTACCATCCATGAGTTGGAAACTATATCAAATAGATAAATACTTGATGAGTTGATGATCCAAACCTATATCATTACAATGTTGATGACGAGAACCTGATTTTGGTGACTTATTCAGAAATCCTTGTTGTTGGATACAAGTAATCCTTGACTTCTGAATTCGAGATGAAGAATATAAGTATGATGCACTACTTCTTGGGACAAGAAGTATGACAGAGGACTGATGGGATTTTCCCGAGTTAAGGAAAATATACAGTGAAGATATTAAAGAAGTTCAAGTATGACAGAATGAAAAATCCATCGTGATAAATTTAAAAGGAGAAGATTGATGATGATTCAGACGAGAATGATCCATGACTGATTGGATCATTGATGTATCTGGTTAACACCAGACTTGATTCATGCCATGCAGTGAATGTGCTTAGTCATTTCATGAGTCAACTGAGGCAGACTCATTAGACAACAACAAAACATGAGGCACAGTCAGATATGGCCTAAGATATGTCTCCAGAGTAAACTTGAGTTTGCAGGATATGTTGATTCAAGATTGAGCAGAAAATACAGTAAACCAGAAGAACACATCTGGTTGATGTTCTACCATGAAGTTTTCCATGGTTTCCTAATGCAATAGGAAACGAAAATATGTGTGGCCTTGAATGCCACAGAAGAAAAGTATGTACCATTGAGTGTGAAAAGTAGTATGGCTTCACAAGATTTTGACAGATCATGAGATGGATCCTATGATGATAACCAAGAGCTCCTAAAGAACCCAGTGTTTCTTGATGGATCAAAACATGATGAGATGAAATATTCTTATATCAAAGATATGATGCAGAGAAAAATCGTACACATGCAGTACCTTCCTACACATGAGAAGATTGCAGACATCTTCACCAAACTAATTTCGTGAAGAATGCCTTCCTAGTTGAGAGGGAGTATCGATGACTCCATCCAAGACAAAATTCAGAGTACATCTATGTGATACTTGGCATGATGAAGAATTCCTCCCTAGCTGAGAGGGAGTGTTGATGATTGTAGCTATGTGATACATTCTCTAGCTTACAAACCTGTGAGATGTGGATCATTGCAGTGATGTGAGTCTTTCTCCAGCTTACAAAACTGAGAGAAATCCCCTAAGAAGGGTATGTGGTTCCTACCTAAGGCAGAGCTGGAATGTAGAGATGACCTCCTCCAATCAGAGAGTTGAGAAGAAACCTAGATGATTATCCAGTGGGAAAGGTGATCTATTGAGTTAGACATGTGTGTGGTTGAGCACAAGGTGAACGTGTAAAATCCCAAAGTGTTGGGTGCATCGTCATGTGAACAGAAATGAAGATGATGTATTAGCCTCCTCTGAGAAGCAGAGTTGACGAGAAACTCCATATGATTCTCCGGTATGAGGTAGTGGGAAATAAGATCTGTAGAGTGGACGTGCCTGTGGACGAGCATAGGTGAACGTGTGAAGATCTGGTTCTTCTGTGTAATGCAGTGAGCCAGAGATATGGACATCCCTATGGATGTGCCCCTAGTGGATGAGCACTAGTGGGTGTATCATATCCTTTTCTATATTGTCCAAGAGTCAGACATGTCTGTAACCCTAATTGTAATGTAAAGGGTACAGATCGGCCCCACCTTAATGTGACTATTAATTAATGTAAAATATAATTAATCTGGTTAATATTAATTATATTATAAGCTAGTGAGGTCGGCCCTGTTGTGTCAATAGACACTTTTGTTGACAGGTTTAGGTTAGTATAAGTAAAGGTAAATTCCCCATTGAGGAAACATATCTTTCATGTGATTTTGGAAATTTCAGCAAGTACATCTACTTGGGAAAAAGTGTGCACCTCTCTTGGGTGCTAGTCTTCTAGGGTTTGAGCACCCTCTTGTGTGCTAGGTCTTATTGGTGGTGAAGGTCTTTCTCTTGAAGAATATAGCAAAGGATTTGGCTAGGTTTTCTTCCCCTGTTGAGAAGGGTTTCCTAGGATACATCTTGTGTTCTTATGCATGGCGTTTCTTCTTGTGATCTTGGTTGCTACAACATTATTGCTTATGGTTAAGACAAATGCTAAAATGGAATGAAATTCATGCTTAACCTAGCTTATTGAAAAATCAACAATAACAACATACCATAGTTAGCAGGCACATCTGCCACTACAACATCCATCATAATGCTTTTGACGGGTAATTGAGCTAAGGTGACTACCATGTCTTTGATCAAACCTTCAAACTTCATTTTTCTTGAATCAAAAGAATGCATATGATGATAGGGCCTAGTTATTTCTAACCCTAGCTTCTCCATCACTATTTTAAGCATGAGATTGTGTGAAGCTCCAAAGTCCAGCATGCAGTTGTGCAACATCTTATCATGAATGTTCAAGGTTACATAAAAAGGACCAACAAAATATTTTGTATCATCTATGTGAGGTCCAAATACAATGGTAGGACATTCATCTTGGACATTCAAAGTATCTAGTTGGTTTGTGGGCCCTATCCCATGCATGACTTTCTCAATATTCTTATGATATAAGGGATTTTTGGATCGTTAAATTAGAGGCACATGAATTTCATTTTTTGATGATTCATGTTCCATGTTAAACAATGGAATATGTTTGTAAGATTCTTTCTATTCAATCCCATATTTCACTTGTTCTAGAGTATCAGTTTTCTTTGCAGTATCTACAACTTCTTTAGCCTTATCTTTGGATTGATTTGGGGGAATCTTTTTGGGTTGCGGTTGATTATCTTGCCTAGCATCATTTTTCGTGGGTTTCAGATCATACTTTTTATGCATTTATTCTTGTAATGCATCATAAAACACTTTATATTGAGATGATGAGAAGGCTTCTTGACTCAATTCGTTATTTGGAACCTTTTTTAGGATTGAGGGAATTTTCATAATCATTTTGAGTTAAATGAATGGCATCATTATCAGCTTGAAGAAGGTGAATTTATTCTTGAAAATCAATATATTCTTCATCCACCATATCTTCAATTAAGTTGTTATCACTATTATTTATGATAGGAGGTTGGATAGGATGTTCTTCATTCCTTCTTTCCCTTCTTAGGATTTGCGGGTTGCAGGCTCTTCTAAATTGATTAGGATTTTTGGGGCCATGAGGAGATTTATTTGCATTATTACCCTCAACTTCAAATATAGACAACTTATTTGACAAGTTTCTTATCAGTCTAGACATCTATTCAATTTTTGCATCTTGAGAGTCTCTATTAAGATCAAAGTTACTAGCTTCTTCTTTAATTTTATTTTTATCTTTATCATCCTGATCTATTGTCTATTTAATCCTTCTAAAGGAAATCATATTCCCTTCAATATCTATTGCATCATCTTGCACAATGATCAAGGTTGGGATCTCCTCTCCCTCAACATCATACCAAAATCAGCTTCAAAGGCTCCAGCATAAGTAACCTTTGATGTTGGTTGTGAAGGTTTGATATAAATATGGATATTATAATAAAGTTTGTTAAATAGCGTATTGAATTAAACAAAAATTGCAGTTGCCTTTTTCTTTAATGATCCAAACTCAGTCAAATAATATAGGTGGTCTCTTTTCTCTCCCTACTATCTTATAAAGGTTGATTCTAAGACTTGTCATGTGGCAATTGTGGCAGTAGATAACCCCCTTAACCACTTCCTTACATCTCCTTCCAAAGTCTAAAGAAATAATCTCATGAAAACATCATCGTTTTCCACAAACATGTTCTCAGTGAAGTCTTGAAATGCATGTATATTCTCTTCAATAGTGATGGACTTTTCCCCATCATATTTTGGTAAGAATTTGAGGTAATTGTCAGGGAGATCGTAGATATTTTGAGGAAAATTTAGAGGGCCATGTCTGGTTGCTACCCAGGATTTTACTGGTGGTGGGGATGGTGGTTGATTTCCCCCGCATATGCCTCCTAGTCCATCCATTAGGTTTTGATGAATGATATTATTGTCTTCAAAAGAAAAAAGGGATGTAGGATCTTTCAAAAAGGATCTTAAAGAGGGATTTCCTACTTGAGGAAACTCTAGAGGAGAACTTTGTAGATCTATCAGAGGTTCATGGGGAATTTTAATAGAAAAATGTGAATGTAAAGGTATGTCTATCGGATCTACAGATTCACGTATTCCATGACCAAAAGAAGGAGACATGTTTAAATGAGGATTACCTATGGAAGAAAACAATTGTATCTCCTTGATATTTCTCCACATAGCAAGATTTTATGGATCTGGATAAACTGGAATTTGAGTAGGATCAAGGTTCCTTCTAGTATGTATTCTTGAAATTTACCATTGTCGAGTCGCTAGCTGAAATATTAACATCCATTTGCCCAATTCTTATTCACCATCAAGAATCAGTACTTGCAATGTTGTATCCCAGAGAAAAATAACTTCAAAATTCCATCCACAACAACGGTGCCATTTCATATGTTGTTCCTTGAGATGTTCGAGGTTGTGAATGGAACTATGCCAAGGCACTTCGAGGGGATAAAACTCAGATAGAGATTTAAAGCCATATTTGTATAGGAAATATTTTTGTGAATCTCTCTCTCTCTCTCTCTCGACCCTCAAACAAATTCAGATCAAATGACTAATGAATCTTGGCCCCGAGAGGCATGTTACCATGTGCAATCAGACATTTGAAATTTCAGAGGGATGGATGGAGGAATTTTAAGGGAAACAAATAAACTAGCAAAGTATTTCTAAGAATAAATATTGTTATCTTTTAGAGGAAGAAAAACATGTTGAGCAATTAAGAATTCAACAGTTTGAACAGTATGAATCTAGATCTGCGATGGATTATGATTGAGACAACTTTAAATGCTCCATTCATTTAAACATAATAGAAACATTCTTCATATATCAAAATATATCAAACAAAATGATAATAACTGGTCATGCAAGATGAAATCAAATCATATATCATGAAAAACATCACAAAGTAACACTAAATGTGGTGCTAATCTGCTACTCTGAGATTTTATTAATGTGGATCTAATACAATAGAAAGAATGGAAGATATAGATTCATTATAAAAACAATTACAATGAAATAATATGAATGTGGAGTCTACAGACTCGATACATCATGGCATATGAATCTCTTGAGGCTTGTTGCCTTCAGCATCTGCATGTGCTTAAGATCTATGATCTTGCAACCTTGAGTATAAGAAACTCTTTAATTCCCCAAAGCGTCAATCTCTTGAAAAATGTGCCTTATTTATCTTTTATGGTCGTGTTCCCATCCCAAAATAACTTCTTGAATCTGCATAATGATTATTTATTCCTCAAAACCACTTCTTGTTTTGGGAGGGGTCTCACCATAGTAAAAAATAGTTTACATAAAAATTTACCCTTAGACATTTGGGCGTGTGCCACTTGATTCTCCCTACCTTTCCAAAGGGATTTTGGCAAATTGGCAGATGTTCTTCCATGTTTTTCCCATGGGGTACTCAATTTTATTCATATTCCTCACCAGCTCATCCAGATTTGTATATCTCTCGTAGTATGGATGGGGCATATTTTTGAAAATCACCCTCAGATTATGCAATATCTCAAAATCTCCATCAATCATTTCTAGGATGTCTTATCCTTTCAAAACTCCTTCCAATTTGTCAAATTGTTTGTCATCATTTATGTTGTTTTCTAGCAGCTCTTGCTATTTCTTTTGTGGGAGTATATTTCCATTTCCATCCCAGGGAAGTGGCAACCCAAACTTGATGAGATTAGTAAAAATCCTTTTAAAGGATGCTACTTCCCCTATCATCTCATGAAATATGTTCTCAGAATTTTTCAAGAGTAATTTTTTTGTGAGAACATTCTTAGAATCTATCACAATGTTGGTTATATCAATGACATTGAGGTCCTTGAGTTTCTCCTTCATCTTGTTGTTCAAGAAATTTATAATTTCATTGGCCAAGTCTGGCTTGTTTTCTAGATCATTTGTTGTTATAGTTATATCTTTCTTTATTAAGGTGATTAACTTAAGCTCATCACCTATTAGGGAAAATTGGGACCAATTCTTAGATACCAGGGTGGATATGTTGTCCCAAACAACATGTGTTTGGATACTTTTAGAGATGATTTTCCTATCACTTTCATATTTAATCAATTAACTCTTTATGAGCCTCTTCCTTGGTAGCATTTATTTGGGCTAGGAGAAATTCTTTGCTCTTTGTCTAGTCTTCAAGCTCTACCACCCTTGCATATTTTTTTTTCAACTAACTGGCCATAGTCCCTAGCTCCATTTCCTTGACACTAAGGTTAGTCATTACCTTAGTTAAACCTTGTGTTGGGTCTATCAAGGAAGCTTGCTCTCTCCCTAATTTTGTTGCTTGGATCAGTTGGGCTTGTTGGTTTTTACAGGCCTCATTTTCCTCCTGTAACCTCTTGATGGCCTTCCTACTTTCCCCTAGATGATGATATAGTTTATCTTTATCCTCAAGGAAGGACTGCAATTCTGGAGTCTACACATGTTGTTCCTTAGGAAGATTCAATCTCATCTTTAGGACTTTGATTTCAGTGTCCTTCTCCTTCATTAAATCTCCCACAACAATGGGATCTTTTGGATCTATACCCAGAGCTATGATCTTATTTTCTAACTCAATTATTCTTGTTTGATTTTCCCTAGTGGAAACTTTCTCTTGCTTCACTTGTTTATTAATTTTAAACACCATCTCCTTCATCTTATTTTCACTAGCATAGGACTGAAGCATTCCTTTGTACAACATGTCACTTTCATGTTGGTGCAAGTCAATTATATCAATTGGTTGAATATCGCCCAACTTGAGGATTATCAGATTTGATTTATAATCTATTGGAGAGAGGGGATTTGGGACCATAGATTCCAACATAGACAAATTGAAAGTGCCTTGTTGGTAATCCACTACTAATAGCAATTTTGTTTTGGTTGTCTCCCCACATTCCTGAGAATACATCTCCTTCTTTCGCTCTTAGTCCTAATTTTTTATATCTAGGTAAAGAGAGAACATGGAAGGTTGTTTCTTTGTTGATCCTTCACTTGCAAAGGTTTGCTTGATTCCTCCCACTGACAACATAGTCGAGAAGATATTTTCAATGGTTAGGGTTGGTCCTTTAGGGGTTTCCTCAACCTCACTTTCCCCATGAGTTATTTGCAACATTCCCTTCCCTTTATCCAAAGCTCATATCATGTTAGCTTCCATTTCCACTTCTTCACCTCCTTTGAACTTTTTTTCTACATATCATCCACCTATTATCCTGACTACATCTCTGAGAATGTCCTCTTCATAGGTTGGGTAATTTGAATTTTGTTGGCTTGGTCTAATGAGGCATATTGACTAGGGATTTCTCTTCCTAGGATTTGTCTGATTTCCTCTCGAGAATATAGGTTTGCATTCTTTTCCACCAAAGCATTGGGTTGATTCTTGTAGGTTAGCTTCCTTGATAAGATGACACCATGTGGGTAATAAACCCACCCCTCCCTTTTTTCAAAATAAAATTGCTTGAGTTTCTGTTCTAATGCAGCAAAATCTATCCTTTGTTGAACTAAAAAGGGACCAACCTCATGTGGTAATGGGAAGGTAATGGCCTTTATGTGTTGAACAAAAAGGAAGTGAAATGCCCACAATATTTGCATGATATATTCCAAGGAAAAAATCCTTGGTGTTAAGAAGATAGGAAGCTCGTAGGGTTCTTTCACAAAGCCATATACCCTGATGATGGTATGGTCTTCAGCTAGGTATCAATTGCATGTCCTAGCATCCTTTCTCAACTGCAAAATACATCTTATCTATGGGATCACTCTTGGAAGTGAAGTGCCATGTATCAAAGTGTAGATAACATTCATGTACTTGTTGATATAGAGGTTGAAACCTCTATTATGCTCTTGTTTCCTCATCTCATGGGTCCATTCAGTGATTTATTTTATCTTTCCAGCTTCATATGCGATCTTGATTCCACAAGCCTCAACATATGGGTGGTTTTGAGACAGGATGAGGTACACCAAGTAAGATTGGTATTTGAAAGATCTAGTACTATGAAAATCTACCAATTGAGTCTGCATGAATGCTTCTAGGAGCTGGTAGTAGTCAAATTTTGGGAAACTCATGGATTATAGGGGACATAGAAGAGAGAATAGGCCCACGATAGATTCATCAAATGCTATATCATGTTCATACTATAAGATATGGAAAATTATGGCCATGGATTGTCTGGTGATTTCAGGAAACATGTTGGATTTCAAATGAGGTGGAGTGGTTGGTAATGAGGCATTTGGAGCCAAAAGATTACCTAAAATAATTTCTTGATCACACTGGGACAACACTTGATACTTGTCCTCTAGGGTATGGTCCTTCAAGTTCTCATAAGGAAATTCATGAAAATGAAGCATTTTCGCAGAGGAGCTTTGTGATATGGTGCAAATAATCCTATACCTATCTATAGACATCACCTTGCCTTCAAAAATTTGATAATTAGAAGTGCACCAGTGGACAAGCTCAAGGAAATTGAAGGTTTGTGGGATAATAGATCGGGTCAGGTTCGATTCCCATAAGTGTAGGTAATCTTAGTCAGTGTTCGCAATGGTTTGATCATTGTGAATAATTGGGCATAGCTCTGAAAATGACAGGACTGGGTCAAAAACGTCACTATCTCTATCAATCAGGGGCTCATCCACTAGGACGGGCTTCTTGTTCGGTTGAAGTTTAATAAGGTTTGAGACAGTGGTCATTTTACCAACTTAGGAGTAAAGTTAATTGTAAAAATTGAATGCATGGGCCTTTGTGAGTTCACATGTTACCTTTTTTACCGATGTAAGTTGTACAGGAGGACATTGTCACATTGCTTTGAGATCTTGGGTATCGACTTGTCGCTTTGAAAGTAGTTCTCTTTGTTCCCAATGAGGGTTTTTTCCCCTTATTTTAAACTCTAAGTGCCACATGTCTCCATATCATTGGTGGAAGCCTTTGAATTTTGCAATGGCACGAAATGTGAGTGACATCATGTATGACATCAACAGGGCCCCATGAACACGTGGTGGATTCCTATTGGTTTGAGGTGGAATCTATGTTGCAAGGGTGCAGGCCACATGTATTGGGCTCGGGATCATTTGTTGGTATCTTTTCTAATTCCAAGGGGGTCCCTCTTTTCCACATGGCAGTTGTTGATTAGTCCTTGTAGATGCCATGTTGGTAGGCCTACGGGTTATCTCTCAGTGTTTGGTTCCAACATGGTGTGACATGTCAACACCAAGGGTTGTTTTGTCAGCTTCCAGGTGCGCACATGTCCTAGGGGCGATTGGTGGTTTTTCTCAAAACTGCAAACGATTTCGCAAGCCCCCGATGGTGGTTTCCCCATCGCTCTAGGCGATGCAACACCAATAAAAAAAGGGATGCGTGTCTCGAGGTAAACTGTCTGTCGCATCGCAAAATATTCTTTAAGGACCTCGCATGTTCGTGATGCGACGTGTGACGAGGATCGTTGATTCCCACTCTTTCATGATGCCAAAGGCGCTCGAGCCTTCCGCCCTTGGTCTTATCCCTAGGCACTAAACATAAGCCCCTCATCAGTGGTTCTAAATGCTTTTGGGTTCGCGATAGGCCCGTTTTCCTTAACGATGGGTGCTTAATCCAATTTTTAATCTCTTGCGGCCCTCTTTTAGCCATTTATTACTTAATTCAAGCCCTCTATGCCCCTTCCTTTGTCCACATGCTCAAAATTTAGCCCACTTTGTCCTAGATCCTTCCAAATTAGGTCTTCTGACCTCAAAATTTACCCAATGCTCAACAAAAATTTGGTTCTCGTACTAACATAATGGAAAGCCTAAATAGATCATAGCAATTTCATAAGGGGGAAATCAATGTTCTTTATAGAGAAAAAGGAGATAGACATAAGGTGTGTGATAGATGATGTTGGCATATGTTCAGTTTAGTTGAGCATATCAGATGAGTCCACTTGGTTGAGAAAGAATATATATGTGATATTGCACATTAGACTTACACTCATTCCTAATTCATTCATTGAATATTTGGAGAGAAGGTGAGTGCATATATGATATGACTCTTTGCCTTGTTCACCATACATAGATAAGGGAGACTCTCATATGTAAAAAAAATCTTATTGATCAATGTTATGGATTTGGATCCATGCATGATAATCGTTTCTCTTATCCTTATGGTTATTGTTAGTTATGCCCTTTTTTAATGATCTTGAATGGAGATCCTTGGTTACTCTCATGTTGGCCTTTGTATGCCAACAACTCATTCCAAAGGGTTGACTTTTGGTTCTAAACTCAAAATTGAGTGATTTATAGCTCACTGGAAAACTTGGAGAGAAGAGATAAATATCCATAAGGGGTTTGAACTTTGTTTAGATAAATTTGGGCCCCCAAATTTCTACAATAAAGGCATGAAAATCACCTTGAAAGTCTCCTGTCAAAGTGATAGGGCTTCATCTCCCAAGAAAATATACCAGCTTCTTATTGACACTACTAGATTTGGGGTTAAATTTCCTCAAAATAAATCAATTCGTGAACTTGTAACTTTTTATTGAACACACCAATACATTTTGTGAAAATGAGTCTTTCAACATTTTGAGATTATAGGTACAAAATAATCATAATATTTTTATATCATAATTTTTTGTCTGTAAGCAAGCTCATATTATAAAAAACAAAATCAACTAAAGCATTTCTCTAAGAGTCCTACTAGTACATGTGATGTCTACTCAGAGATAATGCATCTTTATAAAAAGTATTTGTTCATTCTCAAATGTCATCATTGAAACATATTCAATCAACTTCCCCACAAGTGCATCCAAGAGGATATTCTTCATATTTCAAGTCAAACTTAATAATCTTATAATCTTCTAAATCTATACTATTTATTCCATGATCATCTATCGGGGTGGGTCTAATAATGGATGTGTCTTGATTTAGTCATGTACCTACGGAACATGATGATTGAGCTTTATATGATAAAGTAGTAATTTGGGTCAAAAAACTGGTGTGAAATGATGCCTTGGGGTACCTTTGATCCACTTGGCCATGAGCATTTATTTTCTAAGCATGCACTTCTAATTTATACCTAGAAAATAGATGTTAAGCGAGAAATTTAGAGTTTCAATGGTGGAATTGACAAATTTTCCAATAATGAATGTACTTGTGCTTTCAACTTTCAAAAGCATTTCTACAATTATTTTGGTATTGCATTCCCATCAACCATGGTTGATGACACCAATGAGTTCGGATGAATTGACATAAAAATTAAAACAGAGACCCTTATGCATAATACATATCTTGCAAAATTCATTCATGGTATTTTACATATTGATATCTTTTTGGATAATGACCATTTGCAAATGTTTCCAAATATCACCAAATGCATTGCATCCAATCTTGGTTAAGTGTATTCCCTATGGCTATAATCATCATGCTAGAGGTCATTTCTCCAATAAGGGCATCAACACTAGCATTTTTACCCATTCAATTATTGATATCCACGAGGAGGGAATCAAATGGAACAAACCAACAAATGAAACCATTGTGCCTCGAATGAACAAACCAAAAACACCTTAATTCTCTTCAAATGTCATACACATTGAATAAACAAACCAACATATCATAAGGTTCAAATACTCATGTGAGCACTATGAGAACATTGATTGTATTTTATACATATTAATTTCATTATAAAGGATTAGATTATTTAGGTAGGTTAGGTAAGGTAGGTGTATATGTTATATTTATAAGAGTAATCTAGAACATCATCCTCGATCTCTTTTCCATAATTTTGTACTGGTTATGTTTTTTTCATATACGGGAAAATGTCATTTTCTCAACATCTAATTGAGAAGCAAACCCATGTAGGTATGGCCTATGCTTTGACATGGATATAATTGAATGAACATGTATACTTCAATATATTGACATAATACCATTGATAAAATTATGTTTAAGATGTGGATAAATTTACATCCTATTAAAGGATTTAGATAACGATGATTGCAATGATAACACCAATTCACTAAGTCCATTTTGATTATATGACGTTTATAAGCATCGATATATCGATGTTAATTCATTTATTTGGGGGTTATGACCAATTATGAGAATAAAAATGACACATTTTTATTATATTACGTTTATAAGCATCGATATATCGATGTTAATGCATTTATTTGGGGGTTATGACCAATTATGAGAATAAAAATGACACAAAGGGTTTATATCATAATAAATGTCATTTTTTACCCCAAATGTAGTAGTGTGTGCCTACTTATTCAATATTTTAGTTGTAGTTATCTAAGCTCAAAGTACTGATGGAATGTTTTCTTTGAAATCATCATAATCTATTGAAAAAACCATAATCAAATCATGCTCCAAGATTTTATTAAAACCCTCTACTATACCATTAGATTGTGAATGATATGGACTACTCTTATGGTGTTGGATCATGGACTTTTAGGTGACACATGAGATTCACCTTGTTGACCGATATCTTATCACGTTCATTCATAAAAGGGATTTTTTAATTGTGAAAAATAGCTTCAATGTATTGTAGGTATTGCGGGGCTATGGAGCATTCGGGGGGGTTATAGGTAGTGGGGGGGAGTGTGGGGCATGGGGGGGTTATAGGTATTTGGGAATATAAAAAGGGGAATCTAGTAAAAATAGGGTTTTAAATTATTGGAAACATGAATTGGGAGAGGGATTCAACAAAAGGATTTTGGGATGTATTTTTCAATACCTAGTGAAATTAGAGGTATTATTTAATTTCCCATTAACATGTGTGCTATGTCATTGGATCAACAAGTGGAGACCTTGTGCTAAGTGAGAGTTGTGAAGGTAATACTAAGAAAATGGTAATCATGATCACTAGTCAAACTCCAAGGGTAGCCAAACCTAGTAATGATTTGCTCAAAGATTAAATGAGCTATTGTATCAGTGGGTGTTGCTTATGCCCATAAGGTGAGATAATCAATTGCAGTGATAATGTAGCATGCTCTAGAATGCCTTGTTGGTGGGATAATAGGTATAATGGCGTTAACATCCCACTCCTCAAAAGGTTGAAGCATCATCACTAGATGTAAGGGTAACTCATACCTCCTAAACACATTTTCAGTCCTCTAGCATACATCACAATCCTTCACATAATACTTTGAATTTTTAAATACAGTAGGCCACCAAAGGCCAGCTTGTAAGATCTTATAGGATGCCACTTTTTTTACCCCTAAAATTACCTCTTGTAAATCCATGATGGCATTCCTAGATAATATCAGGGTGTTTATGTTCAAGAACATAATTTTGAAGTATTCCATCACTCCTCGGCTTATATAATTGGCGTGATATCAATGATAATCTATAACTCTAGTAACTAAATGTCTCTTTTGAGTTGCAAAATACTCTACAAGATTTGAACTTGTGGTTAAAAGTAGTGCAATCTCCTCATGGTAGTTACCGACAGCCTCCATCTAAAAAAAATCAGCATATGGTATCTCATCATCTATTACACCCCTTGATCCACCCAATGCAATCCATGATAAATGGTCTGGACCCACATTATTCTTACTAGGCTTGATAGTTATTTCAAGTCAAAATCTCTTGAAACAATAATAGCCATCTTTAGATTTGACCTTCCAACTGTTAGTTTTGGTAGCTCGGAGGTACTTCTGCATTGGTCGTGCCTAACGTGCAGAAGTAACGAGCAAATGTCTCTCTTAAGTGACTTTATAAAGTGATTTTATAAAGTTAAGTTGGGTCTTTTATTATTTAATGAGTAAAAGTGACTTTATAAAGTTTGGGTCACTTAAGTGATTTAAGTGAACTCGATCTGAGATTAAGTCATCTCTATTGATCTTGAGATGGCAAGATTTAATCTTGGTCATTGAGATCTAGGGTTAGGGTTGTTATTCATTAATAAGTTATAAAAAGAGCATTTGAGAGAGATGGAGACACACATTCCAAGAGAGAAAGAAAGAAGAGATGGAAGGAAGAGAGGAGCAACATATAAGGATAAGTGCAAATCCCAAGGTGAATAGGAGGCATGTTGATCCAAGAGGATCTAAAAGGGTAAAAAAATAAAGTCCTCAAATATCAGCAAAAACAACACCAAGTAGAAGAGCTCGTCAAGATCTTTCTGTCAGCGTAAACAACACCTCAAATGGACTCTGAACGAAGAAGTTATGGTCAGTCAAAGTTTTGGTCAACCCAATCAAAGTCAACATGTCCGTACAACTGATGTCAACACCAATCCATACAGGGTGACATCAACATGCTGACATGGCACCCCCATGTGTTTCCACGTGGCATGTAGATTCGGTATTTTTGGAGGCCACATGGGCCAATTAGCAAGTGCCACATGGCACCCCCAGGTGAAGCCATGTGGCACCATCTAAGAGTCACCATCTAGCAGCCCAACAACGCGACAAGTGGCCCTAGGTCGACACATGATTGGGAACAGGTGGAGGACTAGCCGGAAGGTGACTAGAAAAAGGTAAGCCTATCGCAAGGTGCCATGTGGCCCAATCACAAGGTGCCACATGGCAACCCCAAAAATCCCAATGAGGGTTGGGTAAAAACAAATCAAAAAAATATTAATGGTTGGTGTCCCAGTTTCTCGATAGCATCCAGAAATTTTGGTGGCGTACATATACCCCAGCGGTATATCCCATCAAATCCAGCGACGCCATATATTTTATTCTAACCATGCAAGGGTCACATCAAGGGGTTAGAGGGACCACCTATTAAAAGATTGGCGAAAGTTCCATTCAACGGATAATGGTTTATATTAAATATGGTCAGGTTATATGTGTGTGTGTGTGTGTTGCAACGGTTTCCAAAAGGGGAGGCTTGTGGGCTTGACCCTGGGACCTCCCCAACAAACAAGCTTTAAATTACCATTTTCCAACCAACGATTCAAACGACCTTGTTGATTAATCCGCCCACATTTTGTTTACTTAAACGATGTCTTGATGTCAAGTTCATGGTCTGTGCCTAGCAGTCTGATGACATGATTTACGATGCAAGTACATGAGTCTTAATTGCAAGTTGCCAACACATTTTACGAGGTGAAGAGCCTAGGAGGGGCCTGGGATGAGCAGTGTCAGAATTTCATGATTTAACTGTGATTTATGCATGTTTTATCACCACGAGTCCACCGGTGATGTCTGTTTTTTCATATGGGCAACAGATCTGAAGGTTATTTTTCAGACTTGAGGTACAATGATGTATTTATGCCAATTTTATTGCTTAGAATAATATAAAGCCTCTCCACTTTGAAGCAGGGCTCGGAGACGTAGTTCAATCTGAAGGTTATTTTCAAACTTGAAGTATAATGATGCATTTATTCCAATTTTATTGTTGAGAATAATATAAAACCTCTCCACTTTGAAGCAGGGCCCAGAGACGTAGTCCATGTTGGACGAACTCAGTTATCAAGCTATTGTGTTATTGTCTCATTTCTTTTATTATTTTCCATATTTCTCCCTTCTTTCATTAATGTTACACATAAGCTTTGATTCATGCTCTTAATGTAATTTATGTAATGTCATCCAGAGAAAGACCCTAGATCAAGTCAAAGTATTCTTCTTTGACTTAAATTGCAAGTGTGAATGCTTACCAAGGATAAGCTCAAAGCAAGTGAAGGAAAACTTAAGACGTTCAACCTAGAGATTGGGCGTGCAACTTGAGGAAGGGAAATTTATGAGGAAGAGAGGTGTGTCGAGCATGAGAAGAATTTTTGAAATATCTTGTATCGAATGTTAGACATGGTAGAAACATTGTATGCAGATTATGAAGAGAGAGTGGCAAAGAAGAAGAAGAAGAAGAATTTAGCTGAAGGAGAGGATAATGCTTCAGTAAACCATGGAATTGGAGTAGATCCTCTTGAGCCTCCATCACCATCTTCAAGTTTAAGCTCTGCTTCCCCTTCCCCTCATTCTCAGCATTCTCATCATTCTCATCATTCTAGTTTTCATTCAATTACTTCTAAAAATCCATTGTTGAAACTAGATGTGAAATTTAATTTACCCATGTTTAATGGAGAAGCTAATGTAGATAAGCTTAGTAATTGGATCAGACAAATCGAAGTTTATTATCGTGTACATCAGATCAAAGAGGAAGAGGCGAAGATCCAGTTGGCTTCTCTTTGGATGGAAGGCACAACCCTTGTTTGGTGGGAGAGAAAACTTCAAAAATGAAGTAAGCATAATGGTAAACTCCTTTCTTGATGGTCTGAATTTACATATGCGTTGAAAAAAAACAATTTTATCCACTAGGTTATGTTCAAACATCCATGATGGAATGGAAAAATATAAGGCAGGGTAAGGGTCAGAGTGTTCAAAGTTTTACAGAGGAATTTAGGAAACAAGCACTTGCATTAAATGTTCCTTTAGATTCTCATGAAACTTTGATGAAGTATATTGGTGCACTCCACAGTTACATTTGACATACATTGTTATTGTTTAACCCCACAAACTTAGATGAGGTGTGTGTGCAAGCAATTCACCTTGAAAGCAAGGGAAAGAATGTACAGGAAGATCACAAGAATTCAGAATACCATTTCAAAAGGAAAGACAAAGGAAAGAATAAGAGAACAGCTACAACAAAGAAAGAGAGAGAAAAATCACCTGCACTCATTGCCAAAAAGATAGGCATGATAATGAGCATTTTTGGAAGTTGCATCCAGAGTTCAGACCAAAGCGATTTGGTGGCCAGAAGAAGCAGAAAATTGTTGCTACCGTGCAATAAGACCTTGGTTTTGATTCAGGCGATGAAAAGAAAATCACAGCAGTTGGATTACAAAGTAAAGTTTCCTTGCATGTTAATTCAAGTTCTAAAATTCCATCTCTTGAAAACAATGAAAGAAGAAGTGAATTATTCCACATAAGAGTAGTGAAATATCACACAAAAGTGGAAACTTTGTTTGATCCGGACTCACAAGTTAACTTGATATCTTAAGAGATTGTAAATAAATTGGGATTAACCACAACACCTCACCAGATGCCTTACTCCCTTGGTTGGGTACATGATAATGCAAAACTCCAGGTTACCAATCAGTGTAGATTGAGGTTTGTCATTGCTTCTAAGTTGATAGATGAGGTTGATTTGGATGTGGTTCCTTTGGATATATGTGGTATTGTATTAGGGAGTCCTTATCTTTATGACAAAAAAGAAATCTTCTTTCGGAAATAGAACAAATACCATCTCACGAAAGATGGAGTGGAGTATATTGTTAAAGCTCACAGCATGGAAGCTAACCCATCACTTATTGCAGGTCAAATGAAGAGAGCTATACATACTTGTAAGACCATTGTGCTTACAATTGTAAAAAACAAAGAGCCCGATAAGTCTAATGCTCTCGATGCTCTTAATCCTTTACATGAAAATGAAATGCTTGAGATGAGACAGGTCTCTCAGTGGGGAGGTGGACAGAAAAAGGCCTTTGACACTTCGGTAGAAAAGATCAACCCCGCACCAATACTAGCTCTATCGAACCTTCGACAACCATTTAAGGTTGCAACCAATATCAGTGTAGATTCCATGAGAGCAGATATACTTTTTAAACCTAGTTTTGCATCTATTGTTTTGAAGAATGTTCATGTTATCTATGTTGAAAAATATGTTATTGATGAAGTCTTCAAAGATGTATTTGAGAGGCTAATCCATGGCTTGCAAGTGAAAATATTTTGGTTGCAGGACAAACTATTTTACCACTTGGGTAAACTTTGTATTCCTACCATTGTGAAAATGCATGTAATTGGAGAAGCTTACCCTTCTCTTGTATTTGGGAATTTTGGGGTAGAGTGGATTGTAATGTATTTTCTAAGGTTATGTTTGCCTCGAATGAATGTAATTGTAACCATGATTGTAAAGGGGTGTGTGTTGTGCATTTTTAAGCCCACAAATAGAAAATTGGGGTTGTACACACCACTCCATGGTCCTTCTCATCTTCGGAAGAGTAACTCCTTGGATTTTGTAGGGAGGTTTCTGATGTCAAAAATGGGTCATGACTACTTTCATGTAGTAGTGGATAGGTTAGCAAGATATGTGTCTTTATGCTACGTAACAAGAAGATCATTGTTAAGTGAGTTGCTCGTCTTTTATTTCAGCATGTATGGGTCCATATTGGATTTCCCACAGTGATTATTTCCAATCGATGCATTCGATTCCATAGGAAGTTTATGTTGAGAAGGATGGACACCAAACTGAGGAGGACTAATTTCCATCCGCAGACCGACAATCAGAGAGAGGTTGCAAGTAGAACAATGGTTCAGTTGCTTCGAGGTTACCACAGCAAACATCCCAAGTTGTGGGATGATCGGATAAAGTGTATGCAGCGTGCACTCTTCACCATCTTGGAGAGAATTGGCACCAATGACCTTCGAGATATATCATCGAATATGAAAATATACTCAATTGTAAACATGAAACTTTATGAGCCTCTAATGATCATAGATCGGCAGGAGAGTATTCCAGTACCTTCAGTGGACGAGTTTGATCCTGAGTTCTTGGATGAGTTGAAGGAAGATATCATCCTAGACAGAAGGATGAGGACTTCACGCAAGGGTGATGTAGAATATTTTTGAGTGGGCCTAAAGGGCACACATCCAAGTAAAGCACGGTGGATCGAGAAGGAGAAAGTGAGGGAGAAATTCCCTCACCTTCCTAGTGACTGATGAGGCTTTTGGAGGCCCAAAATCTTCTTAGTGGGGAGGAATGATCTTGGAGGATCTAAAAGAGAAAAAATTCAAAGTCCTCAAATCTCAGCAAAAACAACACCAAGTCGAAGAGCTCAGCGAGAACTTTCTGTCAGCGTAAACAACACCTCAAACGGAGTTTGAACGAAGTTATGGCCAGCCAAAGTTTTGGTCAACCCAGTCAAAGTCAACATGTCCATACAATGGACGTCATCACCACTTCGTACATGGTGACATCAACACGCTGACGTGCACCTCCAGGTGCTGCCACATGGCATGCATATTCGAAATTTTTGGGGCCACATGGGCCAATTGGCAAGTGCCACATGGAACCCCAGATGAAGCCCATGTGGCACCACCTAGGAGTCACCACGTGGCATCCCGACAACGCAAGAAGTGGATCCTACGTTAGCGCATGACTGGGCACAGGTGGCGGACTAGTTAGTAGGTGACTATATAGAGGGCAGCCTATCACAGGGTGCCATGTGGACCAATCACAAGGTACCACGTCGTAACCACAAAAAACCTGATTAGGATTGGGTAAAAACCAATCAAGAAAATATTAACGGTCGTTGGCCCCCATATCCGGCGTCCCTATTTCCCGGTAGCATCCATAAATTATGGTGGCATACACATAGCTTGGCGGTATGTCCCATCGAATTCGGCTACGTCGTATATTTCGATCGGACCATGAAAGGGTCATGTCAAGGGGTTTGGAGGGCTACCTATTAAAAGATTGGCGAGAGTTACATTCAACGGATAATGGTTTATATTAAATATGGTCGGGTTATATATATATATATATGTGTGTGTGTGTGTGTGTGTGTGTGTGTGTGTGTGTGTGTTATTACATATATCTTACAACGGTTTCGAAAAGGGGAGGCTCGTCGGCTTGACCCAGGGACCTCCCCAACAAACAAGCTTTAAATTACCATTTTCCAACCAACAGGTCAAACAACCTTGTTGGTTAATCCGCCCACATTTTGTTTACATAAACTCAGTCTTGATGTTGAGTTTGGGGTCTACGCTCAACAATCCAATGGCACGCTTTACAATGCAAATATAGGAGCTTTAATTACAGGTTGTCGACATGCTTTTCGAGGTGAAGAACTTGTGTGGGCCCTGGGATGAGCAGTGTCAAAGTTTCATGATTTAGCAATGATTTATGCACTTTTTCTCTCCACGAGTCCACCCGTGATCTCTGTGTTTTCCTCTGGGAAACAGATCTGAAGGTCATTTTCAGACTTGAGGTATAATGATGTATTTATGCCAATTTTAGTGTTGAGAATAATATAAAACCTCTCCACTTTATGATAGTTCGTACAACGTACTTTGGCACTAAAATCAAGCCATATTGGCATAGATTTCGAGACAGTTTTTACACAGATTTTTGAGGCACTTTTATGCCGAGGAAAATATGTATTGTTTGTACTTGAAAGTACAAAAGTTGGGCTTTGTTTTCAAGGAAGTTGGACTGTTCATTGTTGCACAAAAATCGAGGTGGTGCTTTGGCACATATTTCAAGGAGTTTAGGCATTGTATCTGAGATAAGTACAGTGATTCAATAGGTTGAAAATGTACTATTGTAAACTCATTTTATTATCCTTTATGAGCTCATAATAAATCTCATCTTCGTTGGTTTTCCCTTTAGGGTTTTTCCAGGGGCATTGCCTAGAATATTTTGTGTCAAACGTGTGACTAAATGATGTCTGTTATTCATTTATTTTCGCTACTAATTTTTCAATTTGCTTAGTCAATGTATTTATGTTCATAAAGTACAATGGAATGTTGTTAAGTTTACTGCATTACTGTTGAATTTATTGGAGGTTGAAATCAGAATTCGTTAAGTGTCTGACGAAAGTCATAAGTAAAATTTAACATGGTATCAAAGCTTGGGCTCTGAGGTTCAATAGATAGAGAATTTGACACTTGGATTGCAGTGAACTGCAGGGGTTTTTTCTTGAAAGAAGAAATGGGAAAATATTATTGTCGTGAGGGCCTCCAGAAGAAGGTTTTTGGTAGGAGGCAGCAAGTGAATATAGCAGCCAGCAAGATCCAATGATAGATCTTGGGATAGGGTCTATTATGCTACAGAGAGGAACCAAATCTTTCTCTTGTAGGAAAGAGTTAGGGGAAGAAGAATTCTAGTGATTGAGCCACCTCACAAGACAGGAAGCGCATCTAGCCATATGACAGGAATGAGGTCAATGTTCCTTAGTGTGTCATAGACAGATTCAGACTTGCATGTGGTTTGTGGGGTTAACACCATGCATGCAGTGAATGGGGTTGGAACCATGGATTTTCAGCTAGAGTCAAGAGGTTCTCTGAAGGTGGCAGAGGTGTTGCGAGTCCTAGAGTTGAAGGTAAATCTCCTCTCAATTTCAACTCTAGAGGACGAGAGGTTCTACAGTTTGTTGGGACAACTTGTGATTGGCTTCAGAGGGAGTTTGGAGCTGAGTTCCAGAGGGAGTCTGGAGTTTGGATCAGTGTCAATGAGAGAGCAGGAGGCTCTTCTCAACATGCTTACTTGGCATGAGATTACACTGATGGAGGAGGAGCACAGGGATCCTAATCAAAGTCCAACAAAGGTAGCAACAAAGAGTTCCAGTTCATAGGGAGTAGAGCCTTCCAGTTCAGAGGGAGTAGTGGCAGTGGCAGTAATAGAGGGCGTGTTTGATCCAGGTGGTGGTTCCAAAAGTACCTCCCTCGCTAAGAGGGAGTGTTAGTTTTGGTAACTCGGAGGTACTTCTGCATCGGTCATGTCTAATATGCAGAAGTGACAAGCAAATGTCTCTCTTAGATGACTTTACAAAGTGATTTTATAAAGTCAAGTTGAGTCTTTTATTATTTAATGAATAAAAGTGACTTTTTAAAGTTTGGGTCACTTAAGTGATTTAAGTGAACTCAATGTGAGATTAAGTCATTTCCATTGATCTTGAGATGGCAAGATTTAATCTTGATCATTGAGATCTAGGGTTAGGGTAGTTATTAATTAATAAGTTATAAAAAGAGCATTTGAGAGAGAGGGAGGCACACATTCCAAAAGACAAAGAGAGAAGAGTTGGAAGGAAGAGAGGAGCATCAGAGAGGGATAGGCGCAAATCCTAAGGTGAATAGGAGGCATGCATCCCAAGAAGCTTCATCATTAAATTAGTTTGTACAACAAAGATTTATGCAGACATAACAACAAGAAAAGGGCAGTATGTACAATGTACTTTGGCACTAAAATCAAGGCATATTGGCACAAATTTTGAGACAGTGTTTACATAGATTTTTGAGACACTTTTATGCCGAGGAAAATCTGTATTGTCTATACCTGAAAGTACATAAATTGGGCTATGTTTTCAAGGTAGTCTGATTGTCCATTACTACACAGAAATCGAGGTGGTGCTTTGGCACAGATTTCAAGGATTTCAGGCATTGTATCTTAGATAAGTACATTGATTTAATAGGCTGAAAATGTGTTGTTGTAAACTCATTTTATTATCCTTCATGAGCTCATAATAAATATTGTCTTGGCTAGTTTTCCATTCGGGGTTTTTCCAGGGGCATTACCCATAATATTGTGTCAAATGTGTCACTGAATGTTGTCCATTGTTCATTTATTTCTGCTGCTAATTTTTAAGTTTGCATAGTCAATGTATTTATGTTCATAAAGTACAGTAAAATGTTGTCAAGTTTACTCCATTACTGTTAAATTTATTGGAGGTTGAAATCAGAATTTGTTGAGTATTTGATGAAAGTCATAAGTAAAATTTAACACCAACATGGATTATTTACCAAATACTTCAGGGTTGAGTGCCCTGTAAAGAATTTTAAGTGGCCCTCCAACAAGTAGTGATAAAATTTCTACAGGGAATACACCATAGCTACCCTTCTCATGTTGTCAATGTAGAGTTGAACTTAGCCTATGATAACTTCCTACTTGCAAAATAGACCGGGTAATCCAAATCCCCTTCCTCTAGTTATGTAAGTATTGCACCTAGTGCAATGTTGGAGACATTTACATGTACGTGAAACTCCACAAACCAATAAGGAAATAAAAAAATGGGAGCACTTACCATTTTCCCTTCAACAGATTAAATGAAGATTCACATTCTTCATTCCAGTAGAAAGGTTTTCACTTATTCAACAATTTCTCCACTGGTTATGTAATAAGGTATAGTTATTGATGAATCTTCGATAGTAACAAGTGTAACCCAAAGTGGAGTACAACATTTTAACAGTCAACGAAAACAAATTAACAATCACAACAATTTTGACTAGGTCCTTGAGAACTCCCTCTTTGCAAACAATGTGACCAAGCAATCTACAAAATGGTGTATAAAAGACACTTTTCAAGTTGATATATATGTATAGTAGTTTACAACATTCAAACATCAATCACAACATGACTATGTGATCTCTCAATAACTCGTACACTATCCAATCATCCAAATATACTTCTAGGAACTTGTGAATATATTCTCTGAAGGATGCTATGATTATCCAAAAAAACACATCAAGAGCATTCTTTAATCCAAATGGAATAGCATTGTAGGAAAATGTGACCCAGACAATAGATAAAGTGACTATATTTGTATCATCTTCTGCAATCTAGACTTGGTGGTAACCCAAGTGGCAAGAACCCATCAGTGAAGGAATGGGCCTCTTTACCAACAATTTGATCCAACACCTTACCGCTAAAGGGAGATGGAAATGGATCATATATACATGTTACATTGAGACCCCAAAATTCAACACATACTTCGATATCCTCAATGTCCTTCTTACCCTTAATCATTATGGGGCCTATCCAATCAAATTCATCCATGAGAAAAATCAAACATGCATCAAGCATGCAATTAGTCTCCTTAACCTTTGTTTTTCCCTTTCGGTGGAAGCGATAAGGCCATTCTTTAATGGGATTTGCATCCAGCCACAACTTAATATTCATCTCAAGTAATTTTCCTTTGATGTCTTTCATCTATATAAAAGCTTGTGGGAATAGGTCCCTATACTCCTTCAGCAACATGGAACATTTGGCATGGTCTGTTTGTCCCAATAATCACCTACAAAGGCATTTTTTAGGAATTCCTCTACACCAATATTAATCTTCCACAAATTCACATACTATCAGTTAGATTTCTCATATGTTCTTTATCTTTCTCTCTGATTTTCCTTGAACCCTCAAAGTCCTGAACAGAGAGATGTGTAATGCTTTCAAGTCAATATCCTCTCTTTCATCTTGTCCCACCTTTCTGCAACATAGTGGTTCAACTAGTGTCCTTTCCAAATCCCTCAGATTGGCCAAATTGTGATGTTGTGGACAAATCCCAGTGTCAAAATCATTCTACAATTGATCTGTGAATAGAAATTGTTTTATAACCATCAAGGAAATTATAATCTCGAGTGTCTTACCAATGTAGGAAAAGGTAGCACAAAAGTGCTCCTAAACCATAGGTCAATCCTTGATATGTATTCATGCATTCCTTAAAAGTGATACCAAGCCCTATGAATAGGCCTTAAGGTACATAGGAACTTATACACCCAATAATTTTGATGAAGGCCTCCCCAACCCCATTTCTACTTACAATTATCTATGTTAATACCAGGGTCCGTCTTTTTTGATATTATTTCAGAAATTTCATTGTTTCTTCATTAGTCAAAGGCAACTCCTAGAATTCAAAATCTGGGGGGTAGGTGGAACAAGCATGTGTACCATCGCAAGTTGCATTATAGCCAAGTGGGGAGAATTTTCTTATTTGTGGCCCATCAAGGAGGAGTATCCCTTAACACGACATATACTGTGACTACCAAATGCTCCTCTGCAAATCTATACTCCACAGCATCCAAAAATTCTTCAACATTGTTAGTCCCATCACAAATAGGAGGGTATTTTAGTTTTTTTCCAATCCATTGAATAGCCTTTCCTGAAGCACACCACCGAATTGAAATCTCATTGTTATAGTCCTGCCAATTGTATATTGCTTCCTCTAAATCGCTATCAAAGGAGTAAATGCATCATCAGCTGACTGATCCATCTTAAGTAGGGTTTACATAATCTTCTTGTTTCCTTGTTGTTAGACTATAAATTTGAATTAACATAATGTCCTAAAAAGCATCTTATGTGGGTTCAGTGTACCAAGGGCCTTGGAATGGGTCTAAAGGCTACACTATCCTAGTATCATCTATTTCAAAAGTTATTGTCTCCTTTTGTAGATAAATCACAGTGCTGTTTTCAAAATCCCATCCAATTCTTGATAAAATAGGATAGAGATACCCCTCATACATTATCTCAATGAATTTGAAATTTTCAAACTGCTGTGACTCCTGCAAGGTCTACCTCCACGTTTTCGATGATTTCTTAGGGAAAATGTTAACATATAAACCCAGATCTAGAATCACATCTTATTATCATACTCGTCAACTTGAGCAACCAATTTAAATTCTCTTCTTATGTTGACCTTCTTCCTCTTGACCCTATATGTGTGTGTCACTTAAGTAAATTAGCAGCAATGAGCACAGAATCCTCATCTCCACCTCCAACCAATTGTCTCAGAAAAGTCCACAACTTCCTGGTCAACTGTTCATCCTCCAGGATTTAGTAAACAACTGAAACCACTCCCATATAGTCTCAAATGAACCACCCCTACCTATAGCAAGTGGGGTTCTTCAACAACTCTATCTTATCTCTGCAAATTATACGGCATGACATGTTCTGTTCACAATTTTTACAGTTGTAGGTGCATTTGTAGTCTTCATGATTTTGATGGTTACCCACAAGATGGCTTTCCATTGTACTACATCAAACCTGGGTGCTCACGTACTAGATCTTTGAATACTAATTAGTATTAGATTACTGGTATCTTCCCCAAGGCAAATACCTCCTCTAGTAACCATGTTGATTATGGGCCTCACACCTCTACCAATCAACCTAGGATTAGAATCAATCAATTTAGCAGCATGTTTCCTTACGTGAGCTTCCCTCTTCTCAAATAAATCAGGGTAGACCCGATAGCATTTTCTATGGCTCGATAATGGCTACACCTTGGTTGTTGAGGGAGTGGGCAATATTGTGAGATAAGGCCCACATCATCACAATTGTAGCACCAAATTGGCCCAAGCCTTCCATTAGATCTACTCATTGACCCCTACCTCCTCCATCGTGCATTTGGGAGTTCTCTTCCACCCAAAATAAGGTCTTCTCCATTATTTCAACCAAGGATTGCAAAGCCCAATAATTTTTTGTGCTGTGTTGGATCTAAGAAACTTACAATGTACATTTACACAGTCCAAGGAATACTTTTGTAAGAAAAACAGAATTCCCCTATTTTTTTTTGCCCTGTAAGTGCAGTAGCACATTCAGAGTAATTCCGTTTCTTCTTGAATATAAATGACAATTTTTTCCTCGTAAAGAAGTTAAAATATTAAAAAGACAGCAATTTCGTTGCAATACTGTGGGTGTCAACAAAAAATTGTTGATACACTACTTTGACTGCAAGTTTAAATATTAAAAAAGGTTGCAATATCATTACAATATTGATTTCAGTTTTTCAAATTAATTTACATTGCTTTGAAACAAGGAATCTAATTAAGGCACTACTTTCACCCCGGTTAAATTATTAGAAAGGAGGCATTTGATGGCAATTTTGATCATTTTTCAATTGAATTTTTTTGCATTAGTGCTAGAGATGCTAATAAAGCAGCTCTCTAAATTTTGATATCAACATCACTTTTGGTAGCCAGAATAGCAATTCAAAGATGCAGAAAAACAAAGAAATTGGCACTAATAGGGTCACTAGTCTTGAATCTTATTGTAGTGAATCCCTACACAATCTGTAAACTTACTAGTATAAGTAGCTAGCTTTAGCTCTACAGTCACACAATCCCACATACCACATAACTGCCAAAATGACCTGACTTGTAGCCCTTTATGGTTAAAGCTATTCAAACACAAAGGATTTATTGCATCAGAACAGTTTATAGCGAGTCAGAAAAATCAAGGAAGATTATCTGAATCTTAAAGGAACACCGAACGAATATCAAAATTGAATGAAATTACTAACAGTTCGACACCAAACCAAACAGTTCACGAGGGGCATTGTGCATAAGCCCTTTATGATGATTACTATCCAAATGCAAAGATTTATCACACAGATCAACATTCTCACAGTTAAGAATCAAGTTGGAGAAATCAATGAAGATGGTCTAAATCTTGAAGAAAAACCAAACATATCAAAAATCAATGAAATCAGACAGTTTGACACCAATCCAAAGAAGGATAGGTGCTCGCCTTCACCCTTTCAATGCATGAAGTTAAACAAATGATACCCGAATCTAAAGGAATTTTAAAAATTGGCCCCCAAAAAAACAAAAATGTTCAGAACAATTATTAAATTTCTAACCAAATCAAAGAATTTATTGAAGTGCCCTAGTAAAATGAGCTTACACACCACCCATCTCTAATTATATCTTGGGGACAAAGCATCCTTCAGATAGGACTTATAATAAACCATAATTAACATTAAAAAATTAAAACATATAATTAACAGGAGGTGAGAGATTGGAAGGCAGCGTTGTGCATCATTCATTGTCAATAATACCATCTTACGGCTTATCTACAGATGGATTTGAACTAATTAGAAAAGGCAGCCAGCGGGGAACTCCCGTGGACCCTCCTCGGATGATGTCCCAGGGTGCAATCATTTTGATCTGCAGGTACCTACCTTCTCCATATAGCAAGCCTTAAGCACCAGACAGGCTGTCCATAAATGCACGTGGAACCTTGATGTTTCGCAAGGTTCCAAGTAGAAACCCTGTTACATCAAAGTTCCAGGGTATGCATTTATGGCAATTGTCTGCTACTTGAGGCTTTCCTTCTCCATACACCCCAAATCCTGTAAATGATATAAATAAGCATACTTCATTTGATTGAATCCACAACATAGAGAACACTATTTTACAAGTTTTATGTCATGAGCTGTTATGGGATGTCTTTCATGAATATGTTGATCAACAGCATATATAGTTAAACTTGATAGTTCTTGACTACAAATCACACAAAATATATGGGTGTACCCTTAAAACAGGTATTCTTGGTCGTATGCAAAACGCCCACATTGACTTGCACACAATGGCAATTGTAGCGAGTACATATCAACAAAGCATGCATTTGCCTGTGTGCAAGAACATTGAGCATGGAAGCATTCAATTTTTTGAGTTCTTTCCATTCTCAAAATGATATGATTGCATTTACCCATGACCAGTGCCAGACACAATCTGCACAATTCTCAAAGTGCATGCATTACGACCAACCTTTTAGCTTTTCTTGTTAACAGAGACCCATTATGTAGGATTTGGCAATGTTTTTAAAGGCATAAAAGTAACTGAAAGGTTGCACCTTGCAAATACCATGAGAAATTCTAGCTCAGCTTTTAGAGTGTAGGGCCGATTCAAGCCACTAGATTTCTGTATGGGGCATGCAGATTTTCCATTGTCTTGTAAACCTGCCTGTAATATCACCAGTTCAATTTCCCCAGTGATCTTCCCAAACATACAAGTAACAGAAAAAGGGATAATATACAACAAACCCTGCAACAAGGCTGACCAAATATGTAGGTAGAATAAGATCCTTTCATTGTAGGGTGAACGTAAAACATGAGATCACAAAGCATTAATATTGTACAAGAAATAATCTGATGCACTCCGAAAGAATTGCTTGCAGACAAGAATGTGTCATTTTACGGCCCTACTCCAGACTGGAAGTAATGTTCCTTTAGTTTCCATAATACATGGATCTGACCAATTCAACAATCACACTCTAATAAATACAAAGGAACAAACAGTTTCTACAAAAATGGAAGCTCAGCATCTGGAAATACATCTTCCAAACAGAAAATATATATTAACAAAAGAACATTACAAACACCGACTTCATCCTCTGTTCAGCCGATTTCTGTCAACTGTCGCCGATGTCCTTTCCAAAGGAGAGATCACTTGTGGCATAGACATACCCACAGATACAACAATCTCTGCATTTGAAAGGAAAAGGAGCAAAATAAGAAGCAAGAATGCGAGATACTATAAATCCTGAACAATATAAAGATCATTGAGATGATTAAAAGGTTTTTTCTTACAAAAGAAAACACACGATTACACAATTCTTCATCTAGCCAAGACTTCAAAATCCCACATATAGCTTGAACATTCTCTCATTCTCACAAGCTCCTATTTGGACATACTCTCAAGGCTAAAACTTAAAAAAAAATGCAGATGTGATAAAGTGAGGAATATAAGTGCAAAAGTAAAAATACAAGATTGTTATAATGTTGGTTGAAAAGCCGAAATACAGATTGCTTTTCTTTCAAGGCACAATAATTATCAAAGTATTTATAATGTGTTCCCATGGCAATAAACATGGTCTCTTATGTTTTACAAGCTCTTTTCCTCATTTCTCTCAGGGCTGGAACTTCAAAATAATACAGGAGGTGAAGAACACAGTTGCCAAAATGAAAAGGTAAGAAAAGACTCAAATGGTTAAGATTGATGTACTAGGTTGAAAAGCCATAATACAGATTGCTTGATGATCATCAAAATATTTATAAAGGCCTTCCAGGGCAATGTACTTTGAATAATGTTGAGACTTCATAGTATCAACTCCATACTCATCATAGAAAGTAATCCATGGTTTTTTCTATGAACATAGTAACATCATTATGGCTATTCCAAATACTGCTCATCAAACCAGAGAATGTTGAATGTCAAAAACAATGTTCAACAAAACAGGTTGCCATCAAACTTACACTTTAGATGCTGTATTAACCAGAACAACACGCTCATAAGTAAATTGATATTCTATCTAAAGAAGAAATACTAAGAACAGTTGAAGATAAGAGAATGGCCATTTTTGCTTTATTACAATCAGTGTTATCAGAACCGGACTGGAACCGGCAAAACCGGCTGGTCCGACCAGTTTCAGGGCCATTCCATTCCGGTTCAATTTTTCAGACCGTTTTTGGACAGTTTTGTATGGAACCACCCGGTTTTGTACATTACTGTACAGAGAGGCTAGGGCCAACCGAAACCTAAATTTAAAAAAAAACAAAAACAAAAACAAAAACAAATTAAGTGACTTGCAAGCACAATACCTAACCCTGGGGCCCTACTAACGCTATTTAAACAGGTCCCCCCCCCCCCTTTATTTCACCCACCCTAGTAAGTAAAAGTGACATTCTCCTTTATCTTTCATTTTCATCCTAAAAGTGACATTCTCCTTTATCTTTCATTTCCATCATTTTACTTAAACTTTTAACATTACCATTAATTGTTTCAGGATGTTTGAGTAGTTCCAACCTCATTGGATTTCGTATGGAGAAAAATAGAATTTCAGATCCCATTCAAAATTCAGCAGACTTAACAGTTTTCAGGATTTCAGGATTGCCACGATTACACTGTATTCTGTCATGTATGAGGGTATGGAACTAGCATTTAATCAAGAGCACCAAGCCTTCTATGTGTGTCGATGTTGGTGGCATTGGTTGTTGAACTCCTCTGTCATGACCCTAATAAAAATTTACCCTTCGCTCAGGCAAAATCATTGACTAGGAATGTTAAGATTTTTCTATCTTATTTTAATGCTTAGTGGGTGATACTGATGATGAGGATCCCAATATAGGCAATGATTTTGATGCTATGTAGTTATATGTTGGAGCGTGATTTTTTTGGACTCTAGAGGCCAATTAGAGCCTCTTTGTTGATGTATTTTGGTTTAGAGATAGATTGCACTCGGTGCTATTTTGGTTATATGCATCCTTGCTATATACATGAGAAACTTTGCATATTTGTGTATAATGGTTTGGATTCATATGGCTGCACATGTGTATATATGTTTTTTTTTCAAAATTTGAATATTTTGTGTATTTTTGGTAGACCGGTTTTTTTCCGGTTCCGATCTGGTTCAAGGTTTTGGGGTCCACTGGTTCGATGACTGGTCCAGTTCTGACAACATTGATTACTATGTGGCACGTTTGCAGATCTGCAAACACAGTTACATTTGGTGTTTTTTTGTAAAGTATTTCTTATATTCAATGCAAAAAGTGGAAGGGTATATGCAATGAGATTCATAGCCTATTCCTGAGAATAACTAAAGCAGCAACAAAATCAGAATATTCAGTGGGGTCCAAAGATTTGGTGTCTTTGATCAACAATGAACCTTTTGCAAACAGTTGGTGACATACCTCATTTTTACACAATGAAACAAATGCAGACAAAGAACTTATCTCTTGATCAAAGACAAACTTACACCTGAGCTTCCAAAGCACAAAAAGCACTGAGATCTGCAAACAATGCCATAGACCAGAGAAGGAATCATGCACAAGAACCATCCCCAAACAATGCGGCACGCCACTGAATCTTGCTCTGAAACAAAGCTGTATGTTGTTCCTCAAAGAATCTCCAACACCAGTTGGTGAACTGGCACTCATAGAAGATATGCTTAACAGTCTTTGGCCGCTGACACACCAGGCAAAGGCCATCATAGATGACACTATTCACCAGCCTAGCATTAGATGGGATCCCCT
Source organism: Picea engelmannii (assembly GCA_009831015.1). Classification (NCBI taxonomy): domain Eukaryota; kingdom Viridiplantae; phylum Streptophyta; class Pinopsida; order Pinales; family Pinaceae; genus Picea; species Picea engelmannii. The sequence goes on along the minus strand of ML777770.1, from coordinate 104,270 downwards.
AATAAATGACCAGGCAAGCAAAAACCTGCAGCTTATAAGATAGTTGCACCGACCATACACTATGAAGCTAGTGAATCCAATGGTCCTCTAAATCTGACAAAGCCCACCTCGCATTGAAAACCGATGAGACGGGATGACGTTGATGAGTAGCTGAATATAGACAGTGGGAATCGTATTGAAGCAATGGGCAACAAAAACTCCACCATCAATCCCTCCAGAATGGTTCAGGCATACCAATGTTCATCTTAAACAACTCAGTCTCCGGAATGAGAGCGCACAACACATGATCGATGGACAATCAGAAGCAAAGAGACCAAACTCTTGGGCAAGAGGTCGCCACTCTTTCCAATTGATCCTGCAAATTATGCAAGAAGAAGATGCCCTTCCGATTCAACCTACGCACTTGAAAACATGGCATCTCCACCACACACACCCCCTGCTCACGCCAACCCCATATCGGCCGACAAGCTAAATCCCAACCTGCCCGACTGCCCTCCCAATGCCACCGCGCCAAAGGAGCCGCAACTTTCCAAGTGGGCCAGATACTCCTAAAGAGAAGGGAACCAAAGACCTGAAAAAGAGAGGGGGAAGAAATGATGTCGCATAGGCCAAAATCCCCCTGAACTCTACCAACATGCTATGCTGACAACAATCAGTGTCAAAACAAAACTTGCCGGGGTGTCGATCCCTCAAGATACCTCAACACCCACTTGTCCGCCAAAATACTACCCTGAGCTGCAACATCTATCAGACCAAGTCCTCCCTCATCATTGGGCATAGTACAAGCATTCCACATGACTAAGGGAAGACCTCTCACACCACCATACTTGGACCACAAGTATCAGGATCTTACTCCAACCGACTAAATTGAGCTCTGCTAGGAAACCAACAAGACACTTAATAAACACGAGAAACCTGAAGAATGCAACCCACCACCATCAACTTGCCTGCAAAAGGGAGATCCTTACAATGCCAAACATGCAACTTGCTCTGCAACCTATGGAGACACCGGTCCCACATGACCACAGGTGATAACCTAGTCCAAAAAGGATACCAAGATATTTGACAATCACCCCAAGACGAATATAATACCAGGCAATAGGAATCCACTCCAAAGGCAAATCCAACTCAAGAAGCCAAAAATCAATTTTGTGAGGACTGACAATGGCACCAAAAACACCATAAAAAGTGTCCAAGCGAGTAAGAGTCCCATCAATTGAGCCCTAATCTACCCTCATAAACAGGAGGGAGTCATCTGCAAATTAGTTATTACGGAGGGAAAAAGGTTGGAACTGATAGCTCTGGGTCTTTGTCTCAATCTATATATGCATCTACCTGTATTTGGGGGAGAAACTAAATGCCTATATAGAGACCCCAAGATGACCTATATCCTATCTTACCCCAAAAACCCATAAAATTTCCCTTCCTACACCGCTGATAACATTGGAATTTCCTCCTCACATATGAAACAGTCCGTGGAAGGATGTGAAAATCTGATATTTGAAGAAGAGAAGCCTGACACCACAGGCCTCTGGACTTTGAGATTTGATGGAGCATGCAATGCAAATGGTAATGGGGCAGGGGTCCTCTTAGTTTCCCCCATAGGGAAACAGTCCCCTTATCGTTTCAAGCTGGAATTTTAATGCACAAACAATATGGTAGAGTATGAGGCTCTGATTTTGGGACTGGATACAACAAGGAAAATGAGCATGAAACTCGTTCAAATCTGTGGAGATTCAGATCTGATTGTGAATCAAGAGAAAGGGTCATGCCACAGCTAAGGGTTGGCTGAAGGAGGGGGCTGGTCGATCGGCTCTAAGGGTTGGCAAGGGAGGGTAAGGCCCCTAGCTCTCTCTATAGGTTTTGGCCTGGGAAGCAGAACATGTTTCAAGCTCCCAAGCCCGACACTTAGCTTATCCTTGTATGGTGTTGTGTTCTCTCCTTATGAACCACAGATTGAGGGTTAGGACAGAAGCATATACAGGGTTGAAACGAAAGGGAAGAGGCAGATTCAGGGTTGACTTATTGATTCAAGTTTGAAATTGCATAACCATATATATAAACCATCTTGAAGCATAATATCATTGATCAACCATGCAATGCAAGTCGCCTCCAACAAGTAACCCAAGGTGCCAAAGGATAGCCCTGCCGAATCGACCAATGTAAYGCTACKCGTGGGGATAAGGCCTTATTGACAAAAATGAGGCTGAGGCATTGGTGAAATGATTATTCACCATACCCACACACTATGAACCAAAACCTAAGCACGTCACCATCTTAGAGTGAGAGACCAATCAACCRATTATAGGCTCTGTCAAAGTCAATCTTCAACATAAGGCACCGTTGCCCCATCTCTCCATCCCACTCCATTGCCTCCTAGGATAAAACCATAATATCAAGGATGAATCTYCCCTACACAAACCCAATCCGCTCTGGTYRCAGTACATACTTGGCAACTGACCAAATCCTCAAAGCCAAAGCCTCTACCATGATTTTGTAAGCAACGATAAGCAAAGTAATAGGCTGCCAACTACCTATAGAGTCTCTCACTGCATTCTTAAGAATAAGCTTCGTCAATCCCTAATTGAGTCTCAGAGAGGCAACTAGAAGAAAAAACTTATGCAACCAAACAACAAAAATCATCCCGAATAAAGTCCCACATGAACTTATAGAACTTACAAGGAAAACCATCCAAATCATCCCGAATAAAGTCCCACATGAACTTATAGAACTTACAAGGAAAACCATCCAAATCATCCCGAATAAAGTCCCACATGAACTTATAGAACTCATAAGGCAAACCATCCAATCCCCAGGACATGCCATTCTGCATGGAAGTTAACGCAGCATATAACTCATCTCTCATAATATCCCGATCCAACATGTCCCTATCCTCACTAGCGACCTTGCAGGGGGCAACAATGTCGCAAGCATCTCGAGCAACACGCACACTAACCGTCAGAGCATAAAGGGTAAATATAGACAAATAATGATTACTAACATATCTCAAACCTCAACGAGATCTTCGACAAGAGAACCATCAACCCTCCAGAGACCCAACATCCTATCTACAGCCACCTTCCTTTTGAGGAAGTCAAAGTAGAACTTGGACACCTCACCTCCCGCTTGGACCCACTAGAGCCATGAACAGACCCTGGCACCATGTGCAATATACTCCTCACCACGTCTAACCGTCATCTTCGACTTTGTTGACTCCTCTTGCAAACCAATATTGTGAATGTCCTCTTCAAGGAAGATGCAAACCCCCTCAAGCCTTTGTCTAGCAACCCACAACTCCCTCTACCTCCCGCGAGCCATCATCCTCCCCCAACCCCTCATGAACTTCAAAGTACATTGTACAGTTGCATCCCACAAAAGTATCCACCCCTGTGAGCCCAATAGTCGAGGGGAAAGATTCCAAACCTACTGAACAAGGGCTCAAAAGTCAGTGAAATCTAGATAAGACACATTCAACTTGAACACTGAAGAGAGGTGCATCTGAAAACAGACCAATAGAAATCACAGACTGGATCGAAAGATGGTCTAAGCCAGCCACATCCACAGGGCGAAGCTTGCCTGAGAAAACTACCTCCTCCCTAGGCCCATAAAAACAATCCAATCATGCCTGAACTTTGTCTTCTCCCTGTCTATAATTGGTACAAGTGAACCAACAACCATAGTCTAACCCCTTTTTTCCAGTTGGTGTAACACACCCAACCCCCTAAGTACCCCTTTTAAGGGATGGGGTATTAAAATTTTGCTTTTCTTCAATCCTCTCCAAACCTCTTCTAGAGGACATCATTGTCTTCTACCTGTCGAGAGCTTTCACCGACTGTAAGTTTGTCCAAATCCGAGTTCGGGATCAGAAGTTATGGCCCTTCGAAGTTTTAAGGCTTTATTAGACAAATGTCTTTGTACTACCACGTGGCTCCACGTCATCGTGCCCATCCGACGTGGCACTAACGTGCCTTGTCTGTTGGGCGTGACTGCTAACTGTGCATCAACATGGCGCCTGCCACAGGACCTTTGGCCTATTCCAAGCTCCACACGGAGCTCCATATCCCCTCAAAGTCTGCTCTTACCAAAAAATAACACCTGTCCATCGGTTCATCGATCCGCGAGAGCTCGAAATTTTGGTTCTCCAGGTCCGGGGACATCAGCCCTTTTTACTATTCGCATAATAGCTCAAAAGGCCCAATCCAATATAAGCTAGCACCTAGGACATGTGGTCCCACCACCACCGGCCACATGTTATGACATGTGGCCCTGCCACTATCAGCCAGTTGTCATGACACGTGGCACTCGCATTGTTCGACACATGGCTCAAGTTTTCTTCGTGGAACCATGCCCATATGTGTCAAATCAATATTACATGTGGCACTACAACCGTGTGACACATGGACTGACGTGGTCATACACATCATCACTATACTTGGAGCTCACCCAATAGGACGACGACACATGTCCACTGTGCATCGGTTTGGTTACATCCTCTAATATCATCTCAGGATGTGTGTCACATTCTAGTCATTACGGGCATCGAACATCGGTCCTCCAGCAATTCTATACAAATTAAACTCCCCGATGTCTGGGGCCCGATTGACTTTTCTCATCAAAGATCGATGGTGGAGATTACATTGTCGAGTCGTCGGATCGACGGCTCACATCCTCTCGGATCTCGACCCTCAACGAAGTTTTATTAGTCGAGAACTATTGTAAGTCTCAATATCCTGATGTCGATAAGCATAAGGATGATGTGCAAGCTCCAGTCAGGAGATGGCACGTGACCATGTTGTTTCCTGCCACATGGCAGAACACGTGGCAAACGTACCATTTGACACATGGCACAAGTTTTTCGCGCGGATCTCTGCCTAAACCTGCTAAATCAACAAGACACGTGGCACCACCCTCGCGTGACACGTGGACTAGCCACTGGGCGCGACGTGGACAAACCACTTCGCAACACGTGGGTCATTGTTGGCATGACACGTCTATGCCAGGTGGCGGACATCGGGGCTTTCTCGATGAACTGCAATCACGAAAACTTCTGAGTCCCGACTTTCGGGGATTACGAGAGAGTTAATTTGGGTAATCTTGTAATTTAAGTGACAGATTACTGTGTTAATCCTCAGGGTTACGACTCCTGGGATTTACTAAGGAATTTTTGTTGGACAATTGAGAGGGGAGGGTGAATCAGTTGTTACTGGGCTTAAACAATTATGCCCATTTTAAACTCTTTACAGAACACTCAATGACGATCACAATAATGCAGGGAGGTAAACAATAGAATATTCAACATCAATCACACACATGAAATATACAGAGACAGATATTTCATGAGGAAACCCATAAAGGGAAAAACCTCTTCTTCTTGATATGATAAGTAATCTTTATTTTCTGTATATTATCATTCTTGGGAGCTGCAACTCCTCTTGAGGCTACAACCT